>JAPQWV010000019.1:19370000-19829061 GCA_027422505.1 Craterostigma plantagineum
TGGATTCATTGCATGCAGGTTATAATATAAGCAACTCATATTCGAACATTTATCGAGCGATTTAATTTCACGAGTTATTTATTTTTTATTATTTTTCGAACGCAGCAAAGCATGGAAACTGCTTATACAATCCCGCGGTCGATCCTTCATATTTTCTACTGCTACGCCAGTGCCTATCGCTGCAGCTGCTCATGGTTTTTAAAAAAAAAAAATCTTATGTTTTCTTACATAAAGAATCGATAATTCGAACATGTTTGATTCTTGCAGCTGCTTTTGTCGTGGCGAAAAACGAGGTATGGCGTAGGAATGTTCTATGGAAAAGAGTTCAAGACTTTCGAGCGTTGACTGGGCTAAACGTACAAAGCCATATTATTTCGCTCGTCGTAGGGAGCGAAGAAAAGGCCTTAAAAGCTAGCAGGTTATATCTCACTTCTCTCGTTACATTTATATACGTAAAGCTTCGATTTTGATGACTTACGAGTATTGAATGAATTCATTTTCTTGAAAAATAGGCATCTGTTAAAACTGGGCTTCCACATAACTGCAATTAGACCACCTACAGTAGCACCAAACTCTTGCAGGTTCGTAGCAGTAATTTGTCAATCTTTTATCGATTTATTTCAATTTTAGGCTTTAGCATTCATTCGGTGATTCCTCGCAGGCTAAGAGTCACGCTAAGCGCCGCGCACACTTTCGAAGACTTAACAAATCTCACAAACGCTCTCTCTCAGTGCATAGATTTTCAAGAAATCAGATCATCCTTTTCAAACTCATTTCATCCCAAGCTATAATAGTCTTCTCTTCATATACCTATTCGAGACAGCGGAAAACTCAACGAATCACATTCATGTAATCTGTACGGTAAAAAGATCTCTGAATCAATATCTGGCGAGCGAGCATTGCGTTCAGTTCATAAAAGCATTTACATTTCTGTTTTAGTGCAGACGCCTTCTCTTCTCTTCAGGTTCTTGAGACTTCTTATTGCTAATCGACTCTAACTCATCGTCTGTATGAACCTTATCAGCGCGAACGCCCGTCCTCGTCTTGGCCCCAATCTTCCTCGGGATTACAACGTTGTAAAGGTAACTAACGATGTTCTCTCTGTTCTTACTAGGCTTGAGATAGTCCAAAGCAGTGTCCAAGAACTCCTTATCACTACTGAAAGTGGGCACCTTTTTTACAATGTCTTCGATGATTCCAATCTCTCTGCTCGACCAGCCGAGGATCGCATCTTCTCCCATTTCGTCGAACTTCCATTCGCCGAAGGCGGGCCCCAATTCGTTTTTCAGGTTCGACTTCTTCTCTGCCACGTGGGCCTTGATGCACCTTAGGTTGCCCGCGACCCGGCACGTGCAGGAATCGGGTCGGCCCGTGCCTGCCCCGTTGTCAGGGTTTTGTTGGAGGTTTGGGCCGGGCCAGATTGTGGTTCCTAGGAGCTTTTCGGTTTGTGGGTCTTTGCGGAGGGTTTCGTCTTGCTGGGGCGGGTCGGCTTGGAAGACGGGGCCCACGGGTATGACCATTTTGGTTGGGTCCTTTTCTTCGAATCTTGGATCGGTTTCTTCCTCCTCCATCGCTGTAGAACCAAGAAATCGAATCATTCAAGAAGTGAGCTTTGCATGCATTGAAAATCATTCAAGTGTTCCAAGGAAAAAAAACTCTGTTCTGTAATTGTAATGATTTTTACCTGCGAGAGTTGATATATGAAGGTATACGATTGATGATGAAGATGAAATTCAAATGAAGAAAGATGGAGCGGAGAGTAGAGTAGTAATTTGCGTGCATGAAGAGCAAATCATAACGAAGATTTGAATATTAATGTCTCGTAATAAAACCGTCTTTAAATTGTTTGTTTAGAAAAAATAACGACTAGGTGCTGCAGCGGTTACGTATTTTGTTTAATATGTTCTAGATAAATAATAGAATTACAAGGGAAAAAATAGCAATGAGATCTCGTAAGTCGCATCCATGAATATTAGAAATCTTCAATTGAATTTTTTTTTTAATGAATTGTACATAACATGAGAACTCTCTTATCATCAAATAATAGCGAACGAAATCATCAAGTACGCTATTGTATGATGGTGAAAAGGAATGTACTTAAATCAATATAAGAAGACTCCAATCCGTCAACGCAAGGCACTGCACTATTATATTATATTAGTAATTTTTTTTAATACACTATTAAATTAACGGACATCTACATATAAATAGCTAATTGAATAAATCTTTACACATAGGTACTCATGTCAGAAAATTTTACAGATAGGTACCCAATTTAATTTTTACCAGTTTCTTCAGTCATGTCGTACCTTCCTCTGTGTGTATGGCATACCATAACATGTTGATATAGGGTACCTAAATGTGTTCGTAATGCGTACCTATGTTTTAAATAGGGCGTACCTAAATGTGCTAATACGGCGTATCATTTTCTATTATATAGGGTACCCAAATGTATTGATATAGGGTACCTGAATGTGTTGTATGGCGTACCTGCGGCTGCAAACAAAATATTCTGTTAGGTACCTACATATAAAAAAATCCTGACATGGTACTAAATTACAAGTTTTTTTACATAGGTGTATTTATGTGCAAAGACCCTTATATTAATTGAACATATTTAATTGAGCTACCACGAAGGTCAACGGTTCAATTATAGGGAGACTATTCATTGCTCGGATCATCTCAAACAATCGTTTTGATTATCAAGTAAAACCACGAACCGACTTTTTCAAATGGATGAGCATTACATCATTATTGCAGATCCATCGCAATAAAAGAACGTGCAGTACGAGCCAGCCAATTGAGACATTTATTAAGAATGTTTACGACGTACCGAGTCTTCCAATTAACGTTAAGTAATATGTGTCTTGTCTGATACTACGGATCCATTTTTTACCGAACTGTACACATACTTGATTCTAAGATGTCTTAGATAAGCACTGTTCAATGCTTTACATAAACTGCTCTTTCTTGTTCTTGAGGTGACAGAGAACTACAAAGAGCTCAAAGAATATGAGCACTGGCTGACGCACAAGACTTCTGGGTATGCAGTTATTGCCTGAATCATTTCTGGGATTTGCATGAATTGTAAGATTTATTGCCCTTTTTAAAGGTTTCGTTTCATATTCAATCGGTCTTTATCTGTTTGAAGACTCAATTTTTGTGCCCCAAGATTGAGTCTTTGCTCGTCTCTTGTCCGATTCTTGCGCTGCTGCATATTGGGTTAGAGAAAAATACAGAAAATACTGAAAAGAAAGAAGATGAATAAATTGGAGGGTTCTTCAGATGAATTTCCACCCAGGGATTGTTCTTCCATAGTAACTGCAGTGGCTCTAAGTGGAAACAAGAAAGCTAAGCATATCGTTAAATGGGCTTTGGATAAGTTCGTTCCCGAGGGTCGGGTTTTGTTCGTACTGCTCCACGTTCGCCCCGTAGTAAATCGAATTCCAACTCCAAGTGAGTTTTTCGAATCTATGAATTCATATCAAGATGGTAGTTTGTTATGTACAGATTGTTTATTCCTTAATTCAGTGGGAAACCTTTTACCTATTTCTCAAGCCCGCGACGAAGTAGCAGCTGCGTTTATGAAGGACGTCGAGTGGGAAGTGACCGAAAAGCTTCTTCCTTACAAGCAAATGTGCGTCGAGAGAAAGGTACTCGCTCGAAATAAGCTCAACTCTGTTTCATATTGAGGCGTTTTATGATCGTTTTCAAAATGTTCGAATGGAAAAGGTTGAAGTCGAAGTCGTTCAGATCGAATCAGACAATATCGCGTCTGCAATTTCTTCGCACATACGCAAACGTAAGATTGTGAGGCTCGTAATCGGTTCTTCGTCTCAGACCATTTTCTCGAGGTTCCAAACTCGACCCTAACGACTTTTCGATTTGATCGTATGTGTTTGCTTTATAACTGAAGATGCGTTTTTGATTACGTTATGAAAACAGAGGGCAAACCCTTTCGTCGAAGATAGCAAAAGCTTGTCCCTCTTTTTGCTCCGTTTACGCCGTCTCCAAAGGCAAATTAACGTCCCTACGCTCATATTGTTCAGAAGATTGTAGCGAAACGAGCAGTTCTACGAACTTGGCGTTTACCAATACTTGCAGCTCGCTTACGGGTAAAAAACTTCGATCCATAATCATATCGATATATAGAGAAGTTGTTCTTGGACTTTCTGGGTAATGATTTATAGCTGCTTGCTGTGCGATTGCGTGTAACAAATTTCAGATTCGATGAGTTCGTCGTTCTCAAACTTCACATCAGATTCATTACCAGCGCAAAGATTCCAAGCTCTTTCGATCATAAACCAGGCGCTCCTTCAAAAGAGAACAACGCCTTCTGCTGTAATAACGAATCGTGGGAATTCATATCCGTCCGTTGCTTCCGATGGAGAAGACGATTTAGATTTTAAAGAAGATCAGGTAAATGCACGAGATAAAAGATTAAAGACACGATGTTGATGTATTGTAAGAAGAGTTTTTTCTTATGCGTAGGAAAGCATCGACATGGATCTCGAGAAACTTAGGATCGAACTGAGGCATATTCGAGGAATGTACGCAATGGCTCAGGGCGAGGCGATCGATGCTTCTAAAAAGGTATCTTTTTTTTTCGTCCCTCACTCATTCGACGTAAAGAAAACTCAGCCTTTTTTGCTCTTTCAATTCAGATCGACGAGCTCGAAAAACAACACCTAGAGGAGAAGATGAACCTCAAACGGGCGATCTTAAAGGAAAAAGAAGCCCGAGAAATGGCCCGACTTGGGAAGGAAAGGTACGAAGCTGTTATGAAGGAATCTAAATTCGTAAACGAATCCGTCGAGAGAGAAGCATGCGAAAGAAGAGACGCAGAGGCTAGAACCCTACGCAAGGCGAAAGAAAGGGAAAATCTCGAAAACGCCCTCGACGGTTCTTCCCTTCATTACCGCGAATTCACGTGGGACGAAATCGTTACTGCAACCTCGTCGTTCTCCGAAGATCTCAAGATAGGAATGGGAGCTTATGGAACTGTGTACAAATGCAGCTTCCATCACACTACCGCCGCCGTGAAGGTCCTTCGTTCTAAGGAATCGAAGCAGTTTCGACAAGAGGTTATTATTTATTACATACTTACATGGATTAAAAAAAAAAATCGATCTTTATTACACCTATTTTCTTTTTCTTCATTAGCTGGAAATACTGAGCAAGATTCGCCATCCACACTTGCTGATCCTCCTCGGAGCATGTAATGAAAAGAACTGCCTCGTCTACGAATACATGGAAAACGGAAGCTTAGAAGAAAGATTACTAAGGAAGAAGAACGTCGACGCTTCGCCTCTTACATGGCGCGATCGTTTCAGAATTGCCTGGGAAATAGCTTCTGCCTTAGTTTTCTTACACAGCGCAGAGCCCAACTCCATAGTCCACCGCGACCTAAAGCCATCGAACATACTCCTCGACAGAAACCTCGTCAGCAAAATAGGAGACGTAGGCCTATCAACAATGCTCGACGAAAAAGATCCTTTCGCCCTTTCATCGAACCACAAAGAAACCGCCCTCGCCGGGACTTTGTGCTACATAGATCCCGAGTATCAAAGGACGGGCGTTATTACAGCGAAATCTGATATATACGCCTTTGGGATCGTCATATTGCAGCTGCTCACTGGGAGATCGGCTGTTGCACTGGCCCACACGGTTGAGACTGCTGTTGAAGAGAACCGTTTGGGTGAGGTGTTGGACCGAGCCGCCGGTCCATGGCCGGCTAAGGAGGCTCGGGAATTGGCTCACATGGCTCTGAGGTGCACCGAGCTCAGGCGAAGGGATAGGCCCGATTTGAGGGCTGAGGTTCTGCCTTTTCTTAAAAAAATGAAAGGCGTGGCTGAGGAGGACAGGGCCTTGGCGGGCCCGCCCAGTCACTTTGTGTGTCCTATTCTTAAGGTAAAGGTTCGATCTTTTTGGATGATTTCATTATATGCATTTTATATATGGGATGTGTTCGTTATTGCAGGAGGTTATGTCCGAGCCATGCGTGGCTGGAGATGGTTATACGTACGATAGGAAAGCGATCGAAGAATGGCTCGTCGAGAATGATTGTTCGCCCGTTACTGAGTTGCCTTTGCCGCATAAGCTCGTCGTGCCGAATTATACTCTGCTTTCTGCTATTATGGAGTGGAAATCTGGGATTTAAATGAGGTTGTATTGCATCAAATACTTGTCCCAAAAAAAAAAAACAAATCAATCAATCTCTATTAGTTACAGTCACAATCCACTCAAGAACACCAACTAAACCAGAAGCAATCTACCATGTTAGACTAGAAAGATGAAGAAGGAAAGAAAAAAGGATAAGAACCTAAGTTTCTATCACATTCCAATTTCTTCAAGCTTTTCAAGAATTTGATTGATGTCAGGCCTTAGAAAACGCGAAGGAGAGCAGCAAGCCATAGCAAGCTGAAAGTATCTCATAATTCGATCTTCAACCACTATCCTCTGATCACTACTGAGCCCGGAAAGAATATCGGGGTGATAAAGATCAGCGATTCTATCATCAAGAATGGCATTTCTAGTATCAGTTGGGAGGTAAGAATCTTGATTCTCAGACGGGTTTCGTTCGATGGGTACTTTCCCTGTAAGCAGCTCGAGAAATATCACGCCTAAGCTGTACACATCGCCCTCTTCAGACACGTCCTTCACTTTGATCAGCTCGGGCGCTTTATATCCCTGAAACGAGGATGATTCGAGCATTTTCTGGGCTGCTGAAGGGTTCAAAAGGAGATGGAGACCATAATCCGATATATATGGCTGGTAATGACGATCTAACAAAACGTTCTTCGACTTGAGGTTTCCATGTACGATGGGCTTGTTCGAAGATGTGTGGAGATGGTGAATTCCTTTGGCTATCCCAACTGAGATTCTGCATATGGTCTGCCATTTGTGAGCCTCGGCGTTGCCATCTGCGCATCAAAGACAGCATTTTTTACCATCTAAGTGACTTTATTACACACAGAATCACATCTAAAGAAGCCTTGATTACTACATAGTACAAACCTCTGATGAACTCGGAAAGATTCCCAGGATAAAATGGATGAACCATGAGCTTCTCTCCCCTTGGCCCAGCGTAAAATGCTCTCAAAGGCACCAAATTGGGATGCCTAACACAGCCCAGAAGCTCTACGAATCGGACAACCTCGTCTGCTCCCAAAGTACAAGTGGGCCGCAAGAATCTAAGCAGCGTTACAGAGTTTGAACTGACCAAAACTGCCCTGTAAAGAGTTCCATAGCTCGACTTCCCAATGACTTCGCCGGGAGCTTCGAGGATCTCATCTACGGTAAGATCTTCACCTCCCTCGTACTTGATCAAATCCTCTGCGTTCTTCATCTCATTGTCTGCTTTTTGGGACTCGAATGATGTCTCCACGTCTTTGCTAACGCTTGCTCCTTTCTTCCTTCTACGCCTGCAGCAAAGCGCAATGCTCAAGGAAAGAACTATCAAGAGAGATAACGATGGCAGGCCTATGATCAGTATAAGCTTGTGCCCGCGTTCCATTGTCATGGAAAGGGGTAGTGATTCTTGGGAGCTTTCGCGTGGGGTAAAGATTCGATCTTTTTCTTATGGGATAACGCCAAGATCTGTATTATGACAAAATGAGCTTGAAAGAGACAACAAGCTTATTACAAACTAAGCAATGAAGCTTGGGATTTCATGAGCTTAATGACAAGAAACAAAATCTGAACGCTGAGCTTTGATCGGACAGAAAATACGTGCGTGTGTGTGTGGAGAAATACAGACGCAGAAGAGACAGAGTGTGACAGAGATGCAAGAAATGGCGCAGGTGAATGGATGCATCCATGTGATTGATATTTTATCGTCGTGTAGAAGGCTATAATAGTACAGATAGCATTGTAGTAAAAAAATTGACTAGTTCAAAGATCATCGATGGATGTTTGTGCTGTGTCACGAATTCATGATCTTGTCTGCTATGTTCTCTATCTGCAAAGGAAAAAAGAAAAAACAATAAAAGAAAAAGTGCCCCTAAAGTCAAGGCATTAAATGTTGCATCTTTTCATTAAAATTGCATCCTTCGCCTTGTAATGCAGTACGATGTCGTTTCAACTTCAACGACGAAGATGCTTGAAATGAAATGAAAGCTTGGAAAGGAAATATTTAGAAGATATATGGAAGATATTTAAAAGTGAATGTTAGCTTTACTCGTCTTCCGCTTTTACCAGCTTTTATAAGTTAAACTGATTGGGTCCTTTTTCTTTTATTACCTTTTTTCAGATTTTTATCAAATTATAGGTAGGCATATAAAAGTGGGAACTTTGAACTAACAAAATAGAACTAAGCATCTTCATCGCTTTTGTCATTATAATAAAGCGCGATTCACGCCCAATATATTCACAGATACGTATATAAAGAAGTAAATATATTGTTTCGATAATGTTCTTGTGCTAAGCATTAAAAAGGGAAGAAAAGGAATAAAGAAAATACATATATAAAAATAAACAAAGGAAAACCCTAACTGCTTACCCACTAAAAAACAATCGTCGACAGTAATGCAGCAAATAGTGACAAGTTATTGACCATTGTTCAATGAACAAATCATTTGAAAACTCATCAAAGTCAGTTGGTTGTTGGTCAGTCACGTTGATGTAATAGTTAAAGAAAAAATATATATTAAGTAAATTATAACCTAAGCCCGGCCCAGATAGGCCCGTAAAAATCGGCCCAATTGAATTACTACATAATGAGTAACGACGTTCAACTACAATGAGCTAGGAACCCTAAATTAATTTCAGTTAGAGGCAGCAGTGAATTGAAGTCGTGCAAAATCGAAAAGATGGCGAAATCAATGAGATCGAAGAGGGAGAAGAGGCTAAGGGCTATAAGAAGAGAATTGGTTGAGCCGATTTACGAAAAGAAAGAAGCTGTGAAGCTCGCCGCGCTGGAGGCTGCATTAGCTGCCCCGAAAGTACCGGTTAAACCCTACCCGTCAGCCTCTGCCTCGGTGATGGATATCACCGCCACCACAACCACGACTACCGACGATGGCGGAGGTATGTACATGTTTGCTTCTGCTTTAGGTGATGTTATGTGTTGCGGTGTAGGTAGGCCATAAAGATTGTGCTTTTAAGGTGTATGTTAAAATGTTTCATTGGCTATCTTGGCGTGGAGTTGTGTTTCCTGGTTTGGTGTATCAAAGCTTTACATTGCTTATTCGCAGACGTTGAGATGGCTGATGGAAATAAGAGCTCAAAAGCGTTGAAGACCATTGGAAAGAAGCTCAAAAAGAAGCTTAAGATCAGCAAAAAGAAGCATCAAGGAAAGGGTAAGATCAGAAGGAAACGTATTTGATGATGTGATATCAATTTAGATTCGTTTATCATATGTTGGATTCAACTCGTTTGTGGGTCAGGTTCTTATGTTGCTGCATTCAACTTTCAAACAAAAAATTTTTGGATGAATCGATCTTAGAGTTGTTTCTAGTGTAATAAATTGTCTCTTTGAGATGGCCTCTGTGTATCAAATAAGTTGGAAATTAGAACTATCACACGCAAAGATATACATACATAGTTTCTGCAACTAAAAGGATGGTCTTTGGCTTTCGTGATAACAATGAATAAAATAAACAGCAATAATGCAACAAAAACAACAGTTTTCCAACTCACGAGAAAAGAGTTACTTGCAAGAAAGTTAAATATTATATAGAGGAACTCAAGATAAAGACGAGTTGTATGGGGCAGAGAAAATCTTACTGCTAAACCTCGACCCGACCCGACGAAAGAAGCTTGGAAAATTGTTGCCACAAGAAAAACCTACTTACGTGCTTTATTGCATACGCCAGTTGTTTGTTGTATTCATTTGTGGCAAACAATTGTTAGCCAACAGAAGAGCGCAGTATTTAACAAGTTAGAGTTCGCCTAACCCATCTCATTAAAAGTCCCCACGAAGGCAACCCATTTTTTCCCCAAAATATATACATATTCATTGCACAGTTTCCCACCATCCGCTCGTGGACATGGAGAAAGGCAACATATTTAACATAGATCATGTAATGATATACTTGCTCCTCATCTTTGGGGCCGCCGCATATTATCTTTCATTCAACCCAGTCAGCAAAGAACAAGATCTCATCAAGATTTCTAGGTCCCTCAAGTTTCCGTTACCAAAACCCGTAAGTTTCTTCTTCTCCTTCCCCTTCATTTCATTCTTTTATGTGCTTCTTCTTATTACATAACAGTTAATACACATATTTAGAAGAAGCCCGTGGAAAGAGATGAGCTTGAAGAAGCGCTATCAGCAGCTTCATTGCCAAACAAGACTGTAATAATAACCGTAGTGAACAAAGCTTACGTAGAAGGCGATAAGCCCATGCTAAACCTCTTCTTGGATGGATTTTGGATCGGAGAAGGCACAAGAGACTTGATCAATCACTTGTTAGTCGTAGCCATGGATCGAACTTCTCACGAGAGGTGCGAGTTCTTGAAGCTCCACTGCTACAAGTTAGAGACCCAAGGAGTAAATTTCGACGGTGAGAAGCTTTACATGTCCGACGATTTCATCAAGATGATGTGGAGAAGAACTCAGTTCCTCGGCGACGTTCTCAGGCGCGGTTACGACTTCATCTTCACGGTCAGTATTAGTCTTTAAAGTGATCATTATATCATGTGAATGCTACGTTATTTATTTTAGGGGCTTTTACAATTCAGCCCCTTCATAGTTTAAACTTATGTTTCAGGCCCTTGTCAGAAAATTCATAGTTTTAAGTTTCGATTTCTGCAGTACCACTTTATTGCTGTCTGTACCTCTTCATTGTTCTGCAGTACCACTTCATTGTTCAGCAGTACCATGTTTTTCCAATACCGCTTCATTGTTATGCAGTCACTTCATTGTTCTGAAATAACACAAAACGATAGTCCGATACCGTTTATACACACTATATAACCTTGTGTAAATCTAGGTCCTTATCTCTAAATATTACTCCATCCGTCCCGCTAATTTTATCAACATTTTTCATTTCGGGCGTCTCAATAATTTTATAACTTTCCTTATTTAGCAAAAAACTACAACAAACAATCAATATAATAATATTAAATATTTTTAAAAGACGTCAAAATATTCAAATTTTACCTTTTCATTTTACTATATTATTATAATAATGCCACCTTAATTTGCGTGCCAAGCAGCTTATGTGATAAAGTTGCTGGGACGGTATGGAGTATAAAAATTGGGTCCTTTACAATAGTTTTATGTGACATGATCCTAAACCTATTTCAAAATATTTTTTGGGGACTGACACGTAATTACACCGTTTATTTATTACATAGATTAGCGAGAGCGTCCTATTTTGACGAATTGTGCTTGTGCCTGTGTCATGTCATATCATTAGTCTTTCTTCGCATAATTTTGATAAAGATGTATTTTTTTCCTAATTAATTGTCTTAATTTGATTCTTTTTCTATAGGACACTGACGTGCTGTGGTTAAGAAACCCATTCCCACAATTGATAAACCAAAACCAATCTCCACCGTTCGATCTACAGATCAGCGTAGACAAGAACCGACTGAAGCTGATAAATACCGGGTTCTACATGATCCGATCCAACAACAAGACGATCCATCTTTTCGACACGTGGCACTCCAAGAAGGAGAATTCGACTGGGCTTAAAGAACAAGACGTTTTGAACGATCTGATGAGGATTGGTTTTTTCAAGAAATTGGGAATTAGGGTTAGGTTTTTGAAGACCGTCTACTTCAGTGGGTTTTGTCAGGACAGCAGAAACGTGTCCGCCGTCGTCACCGTCCACGCCAACTGCTGCCGTCGGATCTCCGCCAAGCTGGCGGATCTGACGGCTGTCGTCCACGATTGGCGGAGGTATAAGGGATTTACCACCGTGAATGAGACGGCGTCGTTAGGTGGACGCGCCATAGAGCTTGCTGGTCTTCGTGGCTACATTGACTGGAATTATCATCGTACTTCATTGGTTGAAATTTGAATGTATGAAGCCATCTGTATAAATGCATATTATATACTGTAATTTTTGGTGTACTTTGATATGAATTTTATAGAACTCAGATTAAGGCCCAATAGGCCCAATTTAGTAAAGGCCCAAACAAAATATTAAAAGAAAACCTATAATAATAATTAGTATCAGGCACCTTAGTTGTACAACTGTACTCGTCATCGGCTCATAAACGCAGAAATCAGCTGTTAACAGATTGTTGGCGCCATCTCAAGCGGGGACATGGACGGAGAAGGGGGGAATCACGAGCAAGAAGACGAAGTATACGGTGAAGAATTACCTGAAGAAGCTTACATGGAATCGGATTTCGATGCATCGGCGGACGCCGAGGATGAATCAAAAGCTAAGGTAAATAGTTGCTGTTGGTCAGCTTTGGTGTGTGGATATGCTTTAAGTTTAGATAATTAGGCTGTTTAGTAAGTGACTGATGTAGCTAGGGTTTTGATTTAGGAGTTGGCGGGTATGAAGCAGAGGCTGCAGGAGATTGAGGAAGAAGCGGGGGCGCTACGTGAGATGCAAGCCAAGGTGGAGAAAGAGATGGGCGGGAGGCAAGGTTTTGAAGCATCTTTGTTTCTTTTACTGCACTTTTCTGGTTTATATTTGCGCATTGATTGTTTGTTCTTGTTTTGTTTTGTTTTGTTTCCTCAACGGGCTTAATATGGTGACAATTCAATTTATTTGAGATCTATGCGTATACGTGTTTTAACGATCACGAAAGGTTAAAAGTGGAAAACAGTATTTTGCGGCGACATACACTCGTGAAATGTTGATTCAATACTTACTTCTGCATTTGTGTCTATCAGAGGATTCTGCTGGTTCCTCCGCCACTGAAGCCGAGAAGGGGGAGATCGATTCTCGGTCAATCTATGTTGGAAATGTGAGTTTCTTGTTCCTCTGCTGTATAAAAATCTGAGAATCATAACATTCAATCAGTGCCTTCCCAACTATTTTGTGATTTGATCCAATGTGGAAGCATCTGAGGTCTATACTTATAGGTCTATTAAGTGAGCGTCCTAAACTAACATCACTTTGTTGAATTTAAAGGATAATCTCATATGTCTGTTAATAGTGACTCTGCTCCTGCAATTAAATCTCAGTCATAGAAAATCGTTTGTACAGGTTGATTATGCTTGCACGCCTGAGGAGATTCAGCAGCATTTTCAATCTTGTGGTGCTGTTAACAGAGTAACCATCTTGACCGACAAGTTTTGCCAGCCAAAAGGTTTCGCCTATGTAGAGTTTGTCGAAGTCGAAGCAGTTCAGAATGCTCTCATACTCAATGAATCAGAGCTGCATGGACGGAAGCTGAAGGTTGTTTTTCTTTCCACATCCACATCTGTTCTTGCATTGCAGTGTAGTAATCAGCACTTACATTCTGTCCTTAAATCGTTTGTTTTTTGACGATTTCTCAAGGTTGCTGCTAAGAGGACTAATGTTCCTGGGATGAAGCAGTATCGAGGACGACGCCCAAATCCATATTTTGGATCGAGTAGGCCTTTAATGGCCGGCCCCCCAATCTTCCCTCCATATGGTTATGGGTGAGCACCCAACTATTTATCTGAAAATATGCTTTATTTTAAAGACGATAATTGAATGCACTTGGGCATTCATTACTTCTAACGTTTTTAGGAGGGTTCCAAGGTTTAGGCGTCCGACTCGCTACAGGCCCTATTGATCTGCAGAGCGCCATGATTACCATCTTGATATTTGTAGCAGCCTATGCTTCTAACGTTGTTACTGTTCAGAAAAAGGCAAGTCTTGGATTCTTTGAGGTATCTGTGCTGTGCATTTAAAACGTTTAACATAGTCTAGACTCTGCATGACCTTTTATTTGAATGCAATGCAAGAAATCACAAGAAGATGCTAATATCTTGGGCTTGTGGTATCTTCTACGTTATTTTATTTCATGTGGCTTCTTGCTTTTTTGACGTTACATTAAAGGAAATTAAATTACAAAACTGGGGCTGGTCTGGTTTTCCTTGAACTTGTCTCCTTCATGTATGGTATCATGGTATGGGTCGTTATTGTCTTGGAATATATTTTACATTCAAGAGACGATCACTGTATTTTTCTCGTAGGCTTTTTAATCAGGCTTCATTCTCAAAGGATTACAACGCGGTTTTTCAGCACGCTTAGAGTTAATGACGGTCATTATCGTTGAAATTTGAAGCAAACACTAACACAAAGCGCATCTTGACCACAATAATAAGAGATAACACTTAAATATTGTTCGATGGACCATGTAATAATAGTCACTTAAATATTTGTGTGTTAAGAAGATGGGGATTTTAGCATAATAGGTTAGGCATTTAGGCGGTGGTGCAAAGCAAATCATGTCTTGACAAGCCGCCATTTCTTCACTGATGTCGAACTCCACTTGAACCTCTCCCCACCCCACTATATAAATATATACATATATATGGTACATGCCTTGCCGCTACAAAACACCCTAACATCAACCTGTCAAAACACAAAGCTAATGAAGAATCTTAGAATTTTCATTTTCACCATCTTCTTGATGCTCTTTATCTCCATCGCTGGTTCTTCAGCTTCTAGGGCTAAAATTGACGGCACAGAAAATGCAGAACGGTCATCCCAAGTGCCTGGTGATACCCCTAACGGAGGCAGCGGGTCGGGTCATGGCCCGAACTGGGACTACAACTGGGCATGGGGTTCGAGTCCATCATCAGGATGGGGTTACGGGTCGGGCTCTGGAAGGTCTCCTAACGGGCATGGGAGGGGTTGGGGCTTTGGCTTTGGGTCCGGGTCAGGAAACGGGCACGGGTATGGGTATGGGTATGGGTTTGGTTATGGAGGAGGAAGCCCTGGGAAGGCTGAAGAGGGTAAGAACAAAGCTGGTAAGGAAAACAAGCACGCTTGAGTGCAGGAAAATGGATTGATGATCTCAGGCAAGTTTACTGCTGATTTCTCGTGATTATTATCAGTACGTGTAGTAAAAAATGCACTTAAACACTGGTATATGTATTCACATCTTGTATAATAAATATATGTATTATACAGAAACTTTATCATGTCCACATAGTTGGGAATTTGAATACACAATCTGAGTATACAGACACCATATTATATTAAGATCAATGAAGGAGCACAGTGAGGTGAAAAGCCAATTATTTCAACAAGACAAAGAGAAACTCCTCACACTGAGCGATTTACAACTACATAAAACTGAGATATAAGCATAACAGCGATTCCATTAAGTTCAACCATAGCATCGAATGGGATCATTACAGCCTTTCTCGGTGGATTGCTTGAACCCAAATCGACCTCCTTTGGCTAGGTACTGCTGGTGATACGATTCGGCTCTGTAGAATTTCTTCGCGGGGACAATCTCAGTCACGATCGTTCTGTTCAAAACCTTCTGTTGCCTTTCCTTTGACTCTATAGCAGCTTTCTCTTGTTCAGGTGTGTAGAAGTAAATTCCCGACCGATACTGAGTTCCCACGTCATTACCCTAAAGATCATGTAAGAAGACAAAGATGCACATCAAATATACACCTGCCTGAGAAATCTATCAGCTAGTCATTACGATCAAGAAATGATGACAACAAATGGATCCCAAAAAACCAGCGTTGTACTAAAGAAATGGCCAGATGAGATTGAGCTCAATGGTCACAGCAAACAGCAAAGCAGAACTTTATCACCTGCCTGCCCAGTAAAACCCAAAAAATCCTCTACCTTCAATTTCGAACCAAAAGAAAAAGATGCCCTTTTTACCTGGCGATTGGGGGTAGTAGGATCATGCCTGGCCCAAAACAAATCAAGCAGGGAATCGTAGCTACACTCCTTGGGATCATACGTAACCCTAACCACCTCGTTATGATTGGTCTTCCCCGAGCATACATCTTCGTAGCTAGGTTTGTCCAAATACCCTTGGCTGTATCCTACCTCCGTCTTCGTGACACCTGGCACCCTCTGGTACGCCAATTCGACGCCCCAGAAACAACCCGCCCCGAATTGAGCGAACTGCTGGCCCGGCGCCGGTACGTCGTCGTCCGGCCCCTGAGCTACGGACGACGAATCGACCGACGGCTCCATGCGCGAGCGCGTTCCGAATCCGAGCTTGTTGAGGAAGGTGTTCATCGTTAGCGACGAGAAGGGCTTGCGATTGGCGGCGGTGCGAAGGGGATTATTGGGTTTTGCGAAGGGAAATTTGGTGGGAATTCTCGCCGATGCAAAGGGAATCGATGGAACAATGGCGGTGGACGTCGTTCTGAGTAGCATATTTCTTGCTGGGCTGAGCTGATGAGCCTTTTTCCCAGTTGCGATACGGTGGAATATGCGTACGATTTTATTTATTTCTTGATTTTTTTCCAATACTTTTCTATATGTTGTGGTAAATAATTAGCTATATTTTAGAAAAAGAAGAAATCTTTTTCTCGAGAAACTTCAGTTCACAATCATATGAATCATATTCATCTGAGTTGGGTGGGATAGGTTTCATTTCATGTATGTTTTGGTAGGTATTCATTCAACGTGGACCTTCGATCACCAGTCAATTTCAACAATCAATTTTAATACATAAAGCTTCGATTTTTATTTACTCGTAGTATAAAAAAAATCTCAATTTTTGTTGCTTATCTAGTTATGTAATAATAAAACCCTTCAAAAGGGAAGGGGAACAACACTTGTTGAGAGTTGAGGCCATTGTCCGCCATTACTATTTATAGATAGAACTATGTCCCGTTATCAAGAACCATATAACCATCTTCAGACGTTTTTCTGACTCAGTCCGAGGAAACATAAACAAGCCCTCAACTTCGCATCATCACACATTGTATTCAAATACATAAATAGAAGCTGCACTTAAGACTCTGCAGATCTTAAATCTCAAAATCCCATCTTTTCTTTTCCCCATAACGAAACTGCACTTGAGAAAACGGATAAAAGAAATTTCAAGAACACTATAAATGTATAGATCTGCTAGCACCAATCGCTTCGCCGCCGACCGTTATTACGATGACCATTACAGCTACTACTCATCCTCTTCGCCTTCATCGAAAATCTCGACGGCTCTGAGGGCTTTGTCCTTAGAAACTAACAGCGAATTGCCAGTTTACGAACCTATGTCTGAATCTTCCAAGAAAGAAAAAGCTCGAACGAAGTTGGCAGAGAACGCAGTGCACCTCATTCCTTTGGTTCTCATGATATGCGCATTTATTCTTTGGATGTTCTCAAACCCAAGTAATACTAAGAAGTCCTTCTAACGTTGTTGTGGATTTGCATTGCATGCTAATTCAAATCATTTTTCGAGGGTTTATGATTTTCTCATGCAGATATTGATGTGAGGGGCAATTCTATAGTAGCAGCAGCAAACGTAAATGGAGGGATTTTCATTGAAGGAGGAGGAGAAGTCGACAGTGATGGCACTGGACATTTATTACCTTTGGACTTGGGAGATCTTAATCAGAAAAGGATAGGCGATGCCAAGAACTTATTTAACGTCTGATGATCGAATTAATTATTACTATAATAATAACAAAGCCTTACGAGTGTAATGAATATACTCTTCGTATATTTGTTAATAAATGACTGTTTCGTGTCTTTAATACAAGTAGCCCTATGGTGGTACAAAAGTTAGACTTCAAATTCATTCAATAAAATCACGGTCATGCAACAGACATGTTAAATTCATAGTTGATAAAGTTTATACTTTATGATAGTATGTTATAGTATTCAAACTTAAGATCTTGATGATTTATATACAATTATTATCGTGTGAAGTAAGTCTAAAATCGAAGACATCATAGTTTTTTAATAGAGTTAACTGTTGAATCTCTTAATAATTGGACTACGTAGAAACTAATGGGGTCTCTTGTACTAGCATGATTATATATATAATATAAACGGTAAATCAAAATGAATGACGACATTGACAAACATACCGATTACGTCGGCAATTCTTGCACTTCTGTACGTATAAAAAAAAAACTTTCGTTTCGTTGAAGTTTTCCAAAAGCAAACGGAATCGCTCGATTTCTGGTCAACCGGTCAACGCATTCATCATCAGCATCTAACAATGAATCCGGAATAGTAAATTATTGTCTTTGTTATCTTCTGATGGATCTTAGTCGATTTTGATCGGTTGTGTTTGCTGGTCTTGCTTTGATGTTGATTTTACCAGATCTTAAAATTGTTTCGTTTGTTGTCCTTAGGTTTTGATTCAATTTCGTGATTTGTTTTGTGGTACTTCCTAAAGGTGCCATTTTGGAATGGGCTTATGAAATGCTTTCAATTCTTTCGATCTATGTTTTTTTTTCTTTTGTGAATCTTCAGTAATTTTCCCTGGTAGAAAGTGTTGCTGGAATCAGCTTGATGCGTGTAACACGATTCCAACCACAAATCAAGCTCTAAGAGAAGTTATCATAGATTAGACTTGTTTGTGCCAAGAAATAATGGGAATTAGCTCAATATCATATGACTTCTCAGTTGTCTGTTTTTATTCTGTATGTATGCTTTATTCCCATTTTCATTCATCTGATGTGATTATGCTCATGCTTCAGCGATTACTTGTTCAAGCTTCTTTTAATCGGCGATTCAGGTGTTGGCAAGTCGTGTCTGCTCCTGAGATTTTCTGTAAGCCTCTTTTTAGTTTTCACTTTCTTCCATGTTCTTTTTTCACGATTTCTATCGTTGGTGGTTGTTAAAATTGCCCGTTCTTCAAACTAATCAAAGCATATTCTAGAATCGAGCGAGTGGTGTTAACTCTCCATTGTTCTTCATGCAGGATGATTCATACCTTGACAGTTACATCAGTACAATAGGAGTCGACTTTGTGAGTTTTCGGTTGAAACTTTCTCGCTCTTCTACCTTCCCTTTCGCGTCATCACAAGCTCATCGTTTTTCGTAAACTTTTAACCTTGTACAGAAAATCCGAACAGTGGAGCAAGATGGAAAGACTATTAAGCTCCAAATTGTCAGTTATCTTCTTTTCCACTGTCTCCTAATTTCTTCGATTCTTCAAATTCTTTCTTTGGATTTGTGATCCCAGTGGGATACTGCTGGGCAAGAGCGTTTTCGAACTATTACCAGCAGCTACTACCGTGGAGCCCATGGAATTATAGTGAGTTTTCGGTAGTCTTTTATCTTTATACTAAGTAGGCACCTTACGAGAACATCGCAGATTGCTCAGTGTAATATATCCTTGAGAGAATTTACAGATCGTTTATGATGTTACCGATCAAGAGAGCTTCAACAATGTGAAGCAATGGCTGAACGAAATCGATCGATATGCAAGTGACAGCGTAAACAAGCTTTTGGTAGGAAACAAATCTGACCTTTCTGATAACAGAGCCGTCCCATATGATACAGCAAAGGTCGAATCGAACAGTTTCCATCCATTCATCTATTCGACGGCACTGTTTGATCAAGCCTTCCTCCTTACTTACGTTGTTCCCTTTTTATTACAGGCATTCGCCGACGAAATAGGCATCCCTTTCATGGAGACAAGTGCGAAAAGTGCCATTAACGTCGAACAAGCTTTCATGGCTATGGCTGCTGACATAAAGAACAGGTTTCGACTCTTAACGCATTTGATGTCTTTTTTTTTCGTCAATCATTCAAAATTTCCTCTTGAAATCATTACGCATTGATGAAATGCAGAATGGCTAGCCAACCTTCAAGCAATGTTAGGCCACCCACTGTCCAAATTCGTGGCCAACCCGTCGCTCAAAAGAACGGTTGCTGCTCTTAGCTTTTCTTCTTGCCTTGTGATTTTCGCCAGCAATGAGAAGAAGACTCTCTCTTGTTCTTCGCAGCTTATATTCTTTCAAGTGTTAATTGCCATCTTTGGTAGTTTGTACAAATTACTTGTACTGACTGTAATGTGTTGTTACATGGTTTGAATGATGCATATGGTGATGACTCTTTGATGTAATAATTTGTGGTACTTATTTTATTTTTATCCACTTTTGGTGTGGGGACAAATACTTTTTTATATGTAGGAAAGAACTCATTCACTAATTAATTCAAGCCACCACTAATTCTCCACCATTAGGTGGCAGTGACGTCATCACCACGCACCCAACAAGTTGGCAATTTGCTAGGCCGCTCTCAACTTCTACCGCCGCCGCCGCTTGGTCAGCCACCCTGCCCTTCTTCGGCTCGGCGTTACCGACGGGCTCCGACGACCGCCTCTTGCCGGTTACCCTGACCGGCTCAGGCTCGTTCAACCCTATTCTGTGAGGGAAATTCAACAAGGCCTTTGACCCACGCATCCTATACGCCGCTCGATCGTAAGCCAGGGCTGCTTCCTCCGCCGACTCGTAGGTCCCCAGCCAAACCCTAGCGCCGTTCTTCGCCGGGTCTCGAATCTCCGCCGCGAATTTTCCCCACGGCCGCTGGCGGACGCCTCTGAAGTGTCTACCCCTGGGCTTCGTCGCCGTCGCCGACGGAGATGGGAAGAAGTATTGGTCGTTTCTTGAGTAATTAGGTAACTCCGACGACGCAGTGGTGCTTGGTTCGGGCTCGGCCCGGTCGGAGCTGAGTGGTTCGGGCTTGATGCAGTAGGTTTCCTCCGGCGAGTTCCGGCGGACGGAGATGGGCTCAAGCTTGACGGAGTTAAAGGGCGTCCATCCGTCGTTACCGGCGTCGTTTAGGAGACCGTAGATGACCATGTCCTCGGAATCGTTGACCTTTAACGGCAGGTCTCCCCATGTTTCCGTCAAGCAAGGAATCAACTCGTTATAATAAGATGGCTGATACATGAAGTGAAGATTAATCTCTACCTTCTTTCTGCTGAAAAATATCTAATTGCTTTAAAAAGAAATTGTTTTTTTTTGGGGATGATTTCTTGATGTATGAAGCTTCCTAGTGTGGAGTTCGTGAATTCTATTACAATGGAAGAGATGGGTATATATATACGCAGAGAAGAGTGGTGACTGTAGTAAGGAGATGCATTTCACTTGGCAAGATAGAGTCGTTGTTTGATTGTGGAATTTTTTTTAATTTTATTTCCAAAGGCGTCTTTGGTTTTCCGTGAAGTTTCTTGAAAGTTTTGCAAGTGGAGATTTAACTTTTTGCGTATGGAAACGTGATGGTTACTATTTATATAATATATAAAATTTTTACTAATTTTTAATTAATATTTTGGTATAATGGTTGTTGGTATCATGTTGATGTTGTCGAATGTCGATGCCATTTCTTTGCAATTGGGATTTTATTTTCTTTCTTTTGGGTTGCCTATTTGTGAGGATCGATAGTTGGATAAAGAATTATTTTTTGGATATCAATCTTTTTACCTTTTCTTCTCTCCCTAACTTCATGTAATAAAAGGTTCATAATGACTCTATACATAGATTAGACTTTAGGGTTATCCGTGATACTGTTTTAGAAAACTACAGTGAATTAATACTCATATAAGAATCTGATTTAACATATACCTACGGGCTACGATTAATATATACATAGCGAACATGTCGAAGGCTGTATAAATTTGTTTTATACGTATGGGCCATCATATATACCTTGCTTGATTATTTAGTCGGACCCTTGGGCACACGTGATATTGACTTATAAATGCTATTATTACATAAATCGAATTGAGACAAAATGCTGCAATGGATAGACTTTCAATGTTGAAATGCAAACCCTAAAGCATCACCCATTGAATTGCGTCTAGTTGGTGTATGTATGGGTGCATCAGGGTTGTTACATTATATGATTTGCTTGAGTGCAATAAAAACCTAAAAAGAAATAATAAGTCGACATGAACTATGATGTGGGCAATATATATAAAGAATATCCAGCGAGTTGAAATATTGGTTGAGACGACGAACATTGAAAGCTATAAATCAGTGTGAATGTAATCGTAATCAGATTTGCTAATTAGAAATTAATGTTGTATTCTTTTTAATATGGTTTCTTGTTCTCATTGAGCATTTATTGTTGAATAGATCGCTTTATTTGCCTACAAGTTCAAATTATCGGTAAGATGACATATCATCTCCAATCATAATCAAATTTGTCTTCTTTTTCAGAAGGGAGGGGAGATATAATATATTATTTCGCAAATATTTGATGATGTTAGCGATTACGTATGAGTAACGTAATCCAAGACATCTATATAACACACACATACATACGAATATGATTGCATTGTAAGAGATTTTACCTCGTCGTTTTTAGCTTTGATGGATCTCGGTTACGATAGTCGTTACGTAATAAATGTTAGCTTTGACGGATCTCGATTGCGATAGTCGTTACGTAATCTCGAACTCATACTCGAGTTATTAACGTAACCGTTAGATCCTTAAGCATAGCATCTTAAGGTAATCTCGTTTTCATAAGCAAGATTACGGTCATGTGTGCGGAAGCGCACGGTGATCATAACGTAGTCTCGTTATTCGTAAGCGAGATCACCACCGTTAAGCGGATTCTCTAATACATGATCGAAATGAGTTTATACTAATGAATTACCTGTGTTGATCGCAGACATCGTTGATGGCTGTTAGGATGCGATCTTCGCTTCGTTCACTCTACGGAGGTTGATGGAAACCCGTGTACTTCTTTAAGGGCTCTCACGTTATAATGACAGTGTACCGTTCTATCGTTATGAACGTTTCGCTATAGTGTGTGTGTGTGTGTGTTTTGTAGAGTGTACGTAAAAGGCTCATATGAGCCTATTTATAGAGAGTCACTTGGGAGCCGAGCTTTAATTAATGTAGAGCAAAAGATGGGACCGGCCCAATAAGTGTAATGGTTATTAGTCCGTCCATCAAAGTTTAATTACCGGGCATAAATAATAAATTATTAAAGATCATAATTTCCCAACTAATTATTTCTGTAGGCCAACAATAACGGGAATGGATCAAATCATTCCAACCGTCAGTGCAATCTACAATTACTTTATCTAGATTATAGATTAGGTGACTAATAGACAAAAATTACTGATATTAAATTGATTATGCGGGGTTTTGTAATATTGTATTAGTGGGGTTTAGGTATAATCTCTTGTGACAAAAAAATTGGACCCTACCATACGAAGCAACCTGGACACACACCCCTCTTGCGTCCTCAACTTGGATAAAAATTCTATCTATATGTGTATGTGAAATATCTATATATATATATATATATATATATAACTGCAAGTTGCATGAAATAATGATTGATAGAATTTGAAATTTATTGAAATGGATAGAACTTTTAATTCCCTGGCTCAAACGCCAAGCGAATAGTCTAATGGTCTTCCCTCGTGCGATTAATACATTACAAGGGGTATTATTACAACATTACTCAATCATTTATTAACATCGAAATTTCAACTTGTATTCTTGTAGAAAATTAAAAGTCAAGTCTCGAGCATTCGAACTGAATTTGAATTCTTGTTAAGAGAAAAAACCATTCATGCATTATGGGCAATTGGCTTTTCTTACGAGAATACCAGAAACATTTTTAAATATGTAAAATAAAAATAATAAAAAAAAAGATTTTCTCAGGAGGCCATAACTTTGACAATTCTTCAATACATTCCGACCACGCAACTATTATAATACAGGAATGGAGATAATCATCATTTTGCCCCAAAATATTTAAATAAGTTTGTTGATCACATTTGAGCTTAATGACTAGAGGCGGTTTTCCGCATTTCATTAGGAAGACTAAAAGGGATTAAGGGATTATTAGTCTTCGAATAATTATTTTATTCCAAGAATCTTCATACATCTATTGTATGAACTGAATATATTGTACTCTTGGTTGGTTTCCTTGTTATTACTAAAATTGCCAGATTATTAATTAAAAATATCGTGAACCATATTTTGAAATATTTAAACCACGTGCTATTGGCATTACATATAATCGAATTTAACCTAATCAAATAGATGACTTAATTAACTATTTTCTACAAATACATGAAATTGACTTGGTGTAGTTGGAATATAGAAAAGAAAAGAAATAAGTATCAGTTTAGTCAAATTAAGATAATATGTAAAAAAAATTAATTGCACGTTGGGAGGAAATAGCAAGGAAACAGTCCGAGATATTATTGCTAGTACAAGACCACAAGTCATAAATAATGTCTAAACCCTAGTAAACGACAAACCAAGATAAAAAACTTAGATTAGTACATCTGCTAAATGCCAAGTAATTGTCTGAATTCAACGTAATATTACATTTATTTATGACTGTTCTTTTTTGTACTTGGATCAAATTCAAAGCTAATAGTTACCACGATGCTTCTCATCTCCTTCCTTAGAACCGAGGCACGAAACCTCCTTTAGCCCACAACCCATTTTCACGCCTTCTATAAAGTCTCGAGTCTTCACTCCATCACTTATACTTAGAGGAAGAAAAACAAAAGCAAAGATCAGATCTTTAAGGCGAAAGATTCAAAGAAAACCCTTGTTCGTTGAGCTTTTTCTTGAATTAATCTTGATGGCCTCACCTGATGAAAGTTCAGCGCTGGAACTCATACGCCAGCATCTTCTTGACGACGTTGCATTTATGGAAAACTACTGCACATTTCCTACTTACAGCAGCGATTCGTCGATGATTTCTCCCTTTTCATCGCCTGATTATGGTGATGATCAATCCCAGATTTCAAGAACTTCGAGTTCTTCAAGTTCTTTCACGTCTGAGCTCACTTCTTCTGATTACGCTGCCTTGGTGAATCTTGGGACGAATCAAAGTGTTTTTGTTCCAGGTTTTAGCAGCTTCCCATCTCCAAATGGTGATGTTACGAACACAAGCTTTGTTGCTTGTAATAATCTTCAGCTCTTAGAGTTTGGTCATGAATTATCAAAACCATCGAAGCCATGTTTTGAACAAAACAAAACAAAGCCTCGCCTCAACATAGCCATTCCTCAGAAGCCCACTGCTGTTTCAGATGAGACGACCCTAAATGAGCAGTGCGGCGGCGAAAGAAGACACTACAGAGGCGTCAGGCAACGGCCGTGGAGGAAGTTCGCGGCGGAGATTAGGGATCCGAACAAAAAAGGGGCGCGCGTGTGGCTGGGAACGTACGACACGCCCGTGGAAGCTGCCAAAGCCTACGATAGGGCGGCTTTCAGGCTTAGAGGGAGCAAAGCCATTCTGAACTTCCCACTGGAGATTGCGACCAACATGAGGGAGTTTC
This sequence comes from Craterostigma plantagineum, assembly GCA_027422505.1. NCBI lineage: Eukaryota > Viridiplantae > Streptophyta > Magnoliopsida > Lamiales > Linderniaceae > Craterostigma > Craterostigma plantagineum. The sequence continues at coordinate 19,395,087 of JAPQWV010000019.1, forward strand.
CGGCGACCCATACGGCGGCGGGTGGTCGGAAGAGGACGAGGCAATGTGGGGTGGTCGGCGGAGGAGAAACGGTGCAGCAGGCGAAGAGACAAGTAGTCAAGAGGGAAGAGACGACGGCGAGCGAACTTACGGCGTCAGTAGTACCGTTAACGCCGTCGAGCTGGAAAACCATTTGGGACGTTGCGGATGAGGTTGGAATATTTGACGTGCCGCCGTTATCTCCACAGTCGAGATTAATGTTTTGTTAGAGATTCATTTGAGGGAGTGTTTTCTTTTGTTTAGCACCTGACGGATAAAGTCTGGGGTGATTTGGTAATTTCGGAAAGTTTGTGTTGCTTTTTTGCTGTCATACATAGAATTGTAAATGCCGATTGTCGAATGCCATTTGTTTATTTTATTTGATGATAGCTTTGTTCTAATTCGCTACCTTCTCTGCTATTTAATCACAATTGTTTATTTTGCACAAGTACGCCAAATATGGAATAAAACATGTTTCCCTCTATAGGAGGGGTGAGCAAAACCGGATATTCGAAATTTGAATATCCGATTTTCGGATATCGAAAATGGTATCCGTATCCGCTCCGGTTCGGATATCCGGTTCGGATATTTACACCGGATACCCGCAACCGATTTTTAAATTTACTTTTCTTATATTTTTTATTTTCTTTTGAAAATCATATTTTTAATTTCTTATCTCAATAAAAAAATGTTTTTAATATAAGAATTTCTACACATAGTAATTCACACATATGTGATTCAAAATTACATAATAAATAATAAATAAACCACAAATTCACATTAATTTTGTGCATCTCGATGTTTTTATATTTTTTTAATCACAGTTCTCTAATAAAATTTTTTGCAATAATAAAATAATATAAATTTAAATATTCTACTTGATGATTTTTTTTTTTATTTTGGATCTTCGTTTTGCTTTTCGGACTATTTTTTTATTTTTTTTATTTATTTAAATATAAACCGGATACTAGATCTCCGAGTTTTAGACAAACCACTATCCGTATCCGATCTGATTTAGTTTAAAATAAATCGAATATCCGATCTGATTTTTAAAACCGATTATCCATCTTTTTAGGTTTTGAAAATCGGATACGGATCGAAATTCGATTTTGGATATTTTTGCTCACCCCTACCAGCTAATACATTTTAAATATTCACATCACAACAACAAGAAAAAGGTAATAAAAGCACAATATCATGTCAATACAATCAAATTGACAAATGCAACCCTATTAGACCAGAGACACCAATTGATTGAATTTCTTCACTCTCAAAGTTGAAAACGATCAATCATATGCTGTATAACATCTGCACCCTCCTTCTGCATATTTTGCTCTTTCACCTGCATTGTATTATATTATGCTGGAGAGAGAGAGAGAGAGAGAGAGAGAGAGAGAGAGAGAGAGAGAGAGAGAGAGAGAGAGAGAGAGAGAGAGAGAGAGAGAGAGAGAGGGAGGGAGGGAGGGAGAGGGAGAGGGAAGGGAAGAGGGAGAGAGAAACAGGGAGGGGGAGAGAGAGACCTGAATGACGCTATGAGCTGCGAATTTGAGCCTGCTGTTGTGGAAACTTACGTCAACTTTCTCCCAAGACACTTGAGTCAGACCGATGAACAATTCCTCTGTTTCACAAGTGAACACTTTAATTTTGGAGAGAAAGCATCGGAGAGTAGTTTGAACGAGAAAAAGCACGAACCTTCTAAAGCATCCAAACCATCGCCGCCCGTCGGGGGTTCACTGTCATCGGCGTTGTAAGCCTTGCATCGCTCTTCGTAAACGATATGAGGATATTTTTCATCGATGGGGTGCTCCCACTGAAAATATGAAGTTGCAAAATTGGACAAACACCCAAGAATCACATATTATATAATAGATAGAGTTGTTTGAGTTGATAAGCAACCTTCGGCAACTCGCTGTTGTGTCTGATCGATGATGTTCGCCACCCAACTATATCTGTCAATTTATTTTGTCACGGAAACTAAGAAGAAATATGAAAGTTGTATATGGAAGTGAAAGAGGATTAACAATGGCTGTTATGTATTCGGATACGGTCAAACCCAACATTGGAATAGCAAACTCTCCGCTCAAAGGATCTCAAAGCAGACCTAAAAAGAGGCATCTTGTTATATCAGAACTTTGAAATCCAACTTTCAAAGATGAAATTTAAAAAGACAAGCCTACATGAAACGATATTCCCCATCATCCTCGATCATTCGTTTTAGCAACGGAGGTTTCCCTCCTTCATTATCTGTGAGAAAAAGATGTCTGCCTGTTCTTCGAAATATCCAATGAATAATCAGACTAGCGAATCTCTCAAAAGCAGTTACACCAAAAAGAAATGGAACCTGAAATACGCATGAAATCAGTTGCACATTACAAATAAAGAGAAGTAAAGAAATAGCATGTATGATAATCTCCTCGTCGCACTAAACAAACAACACATTTTAAAGACCAATCCAGAAGCGTGTTAACCGCTGCACAACACATCGACATAGAACTCTTTCCAATAAAGAATGCCAAACGGATAATAGCAAACTAAAATGGAAGGCGTGTACCTGCTCATTACCCCTAGAACCAAGATGAGGAGTAGCAACAGTGATGAAATTTATGGGTTCTAGATTAGCTATTGTACCATTTGACTCTTTATTAGAATCATTTGTTGCCACTTCTCCATTTCTGTTCTGTTGAGGTCTGAACAGTTTCCCAATGGCATATCTTGCCACAAGCCCTCCCACAGAGTGGGAAATAAATGAAATTTTCCTCAACCCAGGCTTTCTTTTGATTACTTCAAGTACCTAAAATACAAGGAAAAGCAAAAATTATTATCAGATTATAAACCTAATCTCACATGAAAGAAAGGGTAAAGCTAGCAGAAAACATCGAACCTCCTCAGCTAACCGTTCACCCATTATATCCACACCATCCAGTGTCAGCACTGCTTCATTTCGCTCGCTACCTGATAATTTTATAGTATTTAGAATAAACTTTTGATAGTAGAAACTTTGGAATTATACTATACTAATAAAAATTTCATCTTAGAGTGATTACTAAAATGAACATCAGGAGCAGACTAATAAACCGACCATGCCAGAAGGATAAAATTTTATTACATTTTCCGATGAGTTCAATGAGCCAAAAACAATCAAGCATCGGCATGGCAGCCACACACATAGCACCATTCAAATTTTAAAGTAATAATCACAATGCTTCAAGTAAAACAAACTCTTACAGTGAACAAATAATTTATCAGGATGACTGTTGACAAACTGCTCCGCGGCGAATTTCCAATTTGATGCACTGCAGTTACACAAAGATGGTTAGAAACATATAAATTTGCAACAGTAGGCAACAAAGTAAATCTTTTCCCAAAAGAAATCCTAAAGAAGCCACTTACTTGTCAATCATTTACCAGCAAACATAATATACACAAACAACTTGAGAAAAGGTCGGGCTAAAGTTTCCTTTTTGGGATTTAAATAGCTAGTCACCCACGATTTCATAAGACTAAGCATTCAGATCGACTGTAGGAAGACGAGAAGCGACTAGTGGAGCATAACTGTACAAACCAATCAAACAACCAATGAAAAAACGCACCTTCCAAGAATGCCGTGGACCATAACAACTAGATGATCGGCGCTCGAAGACTCCGATTCTCTACAGCTGTACAGATCCTCACCGCCGTTTGTCGTTTCAGTAGAGCACGTGACACCGTTTTCCATTTTTATTTTTTTCTTTAGATCGAGCTGAAGGATGACTAAATAAATCAGCTGAGTTAGAATACGGATAAGATCGGTGCGGTCAAATTGCAAGCAGCAAGCAAATGAAGATCCGATATGAACACAGAAAATGAAGATTGTTCGATGAAGAGTTCCAATTAATGAAGAAGGAGGAAAAGATCGAGTCTGTTCGCGATATGACGTGGCGTGTGGAGTTGCCAGCAAAACGTGTATATATCGGCGCAATTCCCTACGGTACCTTAACTTTACGGTTTTGGTCAGTGACGCTTAGAGTCGTCAGTAACTCGAAGCGCGGAATTTTTAATGAGCGTTTACTGTTTTGGCGTGCAACTCTACATGGCTCAACAACCCAAGTAATTGCGTGCACGGGTGTTGGAAAATTAGAATTTACTACAATTGCCCCCATATTTTAATACTCGACGAAAATTACCCAATTTACTGTAATTGCCAAAAAGTGACGTGGTTTCACCCTTATGTGTCGTGTGAGGTTTTACTTTCTCCACGATCCATTATCTGGCTTGAGTTTGTAACTAATACTCCAAGTGCTCTGTTACGTATGTATATCTGAGGTTCAAGAATGTTGCCTAGATGGAGCAGACTGCTGAACGGCGTAAGTAGGTTTGGCAATCTTCCGAAGAATAGTGAGTATGTGGGCAGAGAGTTTTCTGCTGTTTCATCGTTCCGAAGATATGCAAAGGTCGCAGCTGCTGTTGAGCCGAATGTCAATGGTGGCGGTGCTGATAGTAATAAAACAGAGGTTCGTGATTACTAGTTGCTATTTCCTAGTTGATTTTGATGATGGGTGGTTTGATGGTTTGTACGATTTTTAGTGATAGTTCATCAATGAGGCAGAATCCTATGAAACAATATAATATAGAAATGCTCATGTGATAAAGGTGCCAAATTCGCTCTGTTAGGCTAGGTGGAGGATCTTTGGAGGAAATTCGGGTTCGTGCATATTAGTGGTTAACTTTATGCTGAAAACTTGGATCTTGAGGGGATTTTCTGGGACGATGTATTAGGAAAGTGGGAAGATGATCGTGGTTCAGTAATTCGTAGAACAATGTATTTGGACCATTTCCCGCTGAAAAAGGTTTGAAATTTTTTTGGCTGTTTGTAGGTAAATCTTAAAAAGATGTTTTGGTCCAAACCATATTCGTTGGCATTGTCAGCCGATTCGCCTTTGAGGATTGAAGATCCTCAATATGAGGGGGTTAAAAGATTTATCCTCAGGCTGATGCTGTTCTACAGCAAGCAAAGCCAATCCATCCGTTGGGCTAATGTTATTTATCGTCGAGTAATACATCAAGTGGACCGACCTGCCATATATGATGGTCAGTTTTGACCTCACACCATGCCTCAATAATGATTAAGAAGAACGCAGTTTACTTCGCTGCTTGTTGTTTTCCCAACATAAGTATGTTTAGCATTTTTGTCATCTTAAATGCAGTATTTAGCTTGGAGAAGACATTTAAAACAACATTTTCTTTGCTCGTACTTCATATGTGGCTTTGCCTGCGCCGCATAAAGTTCGAAGGCAAGGAAGGCGTTGAACTGGGGCAGTACTTATATGAGATTTATAATCATGACTTGGAATTGCGAGTTTCAAAGGCTGGGGTATGTTATTCCTTTTAGAGCACATTAACCATTCTAGTAATTTATCAGTTTCCGCATGGTTTACTCTTTATACTATCTTGGATATCTGCAATAGGTCGCAATTTGTAAAATGTTTCCAAGTGATTGTAATGTTGAAGCTTTTCAGCAGATTTACTGTCTCATCTTCTGTCTATGTCTTCAGGTTAATTTACTTCTAATTAAATGGATGAAAGAGTTGGAGAAGATTTTTTATGGAAATATCGTTGCCTATGATGCTGCTATAGGGAAGCAAGAAGATTTTCAACTCTGTATATGGAGGTATGCTCTTTCTTGCAAAACTAACTAGGGTTGTTTCGCAAGCTACTTCTTGCTGCTTACGGTTAGAGCTTTTAATGTTAGAAGAATTCAGTTAGATCTTTGAGGGCTAACCTATCAATTGCTTCACAGAAATGTGTTTTCTGATGATGGTGGATCTAAGCCAAGTGAAGCTGCTTTACTCCCTGTTCAGGTGAGTTCATATCCTACGTTTGCTCCACAGATTCAATGAAGAGATTCTCCACCACAATCACTCATATCATGATGCATATTACTTCGATGTTAGATGATACTAAAAGTAAGCTGAAATCTTTTCTTGGCTATTTGCTAGGCTATGACTAGGTATGTTCACCACGAAGCCAGTTGTCTCTCGCTTACAGGTAAATTTCAAATTCTTATACTAACCCACGATTATTCAGAGAGAGCTATAGAATTGCATTGTTTCTCCTTTAATGTGGAAGAGAACTTAATGAAGATATATATGAATCCTTAGTTTCTTATTTTCTTTCAATGCAGATAAAGAAGCCATGTTCTCAGGTAATTTCGCATTCACTTCATTCGAGGGCGTCGACGAGAGAACCACGAGATAGTGTCAACCCATATTCAGCTTGCTTTTACTATCAATAATGTTCGACAGATAGTAGATACAACGATGATGTGAATTCTTTTTCAGACCAGCTTTACATTTCTTGGTTTTCTCTTATAGTTATAGCTAAATGTGGAACTGCGTAGTGTTGCGCCCCTTATGGTATTTGGTTGAGCCGTACAATGTAATAATAAACCAATATGGTGAACTGAGAGTTTGCTGGAAAAGTAAGATAAGATCACATAACAGAAAAGAAGTCCATTTTACTCTCTTAAGAATGTGAAACAATCAATAATCATGGTCTGAATCTACAGAACAAGCCTAGTTTTCATAAATCTACAACATTTGAGGTCGAGCGAGAAAATGTGAAGTGCGGGGCGAAAATTAATAACATAAAACTAAGACGACTTAGCTTCAATGACGCCTTACTTCCCCCCTTTAAATGCCGAAAGAGAGAAGAACGACCTCGTAGCTGGGAGAAACAGAAAATAGAAAAATTAGAAAAATACGTAAATAAACAGTTAGCAGAAATTAAGGGAGCTCAGATGGTGAGACAGAAATGAGCTTTCTTCTACCTTTAGTCGTGGTGATAGACGATGAAACGTGGCTTTCCTGGAACTGCTGAGCTGAACTCTGAGCGTTCATTTTGCTTGTATTTGCTAGAGCTGAAAACGAAAAATAAAAGAATAAAAACATTGGAATGTTCCTCAACCAGCAAGCAATGGCTCTTCAAGGAAAAAAAAATGTACCTGGATGCCCATTGTTCATCGAGTGAAGTGTTGCCTTCTTAAGCAGATTATCTGAATTTCTCCTATTCAAAGATTTGGAGTCGTCAGCATCATCTTCTCCTTCAGAGAACATGGACGGGCTAGACCAACCGCTCGAACTTGCATCAGTCTTACTCTTTCGAGCAAACTTCAACAATCTCTTCAGTCCCTTGGGTGCATCTTTTTGATAGGTTATTGGTGGAGGATTCTCAGCATTTCCCCAGTCGACTGCGTCGCTTTCAACGCTCTCTTGAAGAAGCATCTGTGACAGAGAGTGACGAACACGAGGGCTCGAAGCCCCCATTGCAGTCACGATATCATGTGAATCAGTCCCTTTGCACGTACCGTTGGATGATGCAAGAGTCGTCTGATCTTCGTGTTCCTCGATTTCCCAAGCCGTAGGAGAGATAAAGTTATCTTCTTCTTCTTCTACAATATCAGCTTTATCTTCAGACACGATCATTGTCTGAATCCCATCATCGTTAATTATGGATTCAGCATGAACAACCTCCTCCTCCTTCTCATCGTGGATTTCGAAGCTCGGTTCAGTGATCCCAAATTCCAGCGACTCTTCAGCTATAGATTCTTTAATTGCAACCTCCTCGTGCATAGCTACATGCTGGTCAGATGTGTCAGAAACAGAATCTGTTGCATCATCCAAAATCAGTATGTCAACGTTCTTTTTTCGTTGTCTAGGAGTCGCAGAAGACGAATTTTTCTTAACAGTATTGGAAATCTTCCCTGCACCCTTGCGCAGAAAAGGCTTTGATTCTAGTGGAACAACGCTGCTCTTTTTGGTGAACTTGCTATATAAGCTAGGTTTCGCCGCAGATCCAACATCTTTAGGGGTAGTTTGAACTTTCTCTTTCGAAATTTTTCGAGGCTTCGATGCGGGATTCAGCTTTCTCTCGGGTTCAGCTTTCTTGGTATCACGCAAACTAGGTTTTATTACCGCCTTAGGTTGCGGCTGAGACTTGTGGTCTACTTTAGGACCCAACTGACTGACTGGCGTAGTTGCGGTCTGCGATTTTCGACGAGTGGGCACTGCTACAGAGGAAGATCTGACTGAAGGTGTACTAGCAGGAGACATGCCCAAAGCTTTCTGCTGTGGATTTGAAGGCCACGACTGGCGTATAGAAGGTATCGAAGATCCTTTAACGGAAGGTTTTTTGGTAACTCCAAGCTTGGGACTCTCTGTCGCCTTAGAATTATTACCTTGCTGAGACAATGTCTTCGGCGATCTCTGAATCTTCTTCGCACTTCGCTTTTCATCAGCAGCATTAGCTGAGATCGGCTGAGATTTTCTTGCATTTGCAGTTTTCTGAGTAGTTTTCTTGATTTCTTTCTCACCGTCGGTTCTTTTCTTGGCAGCTTGTGCTTTAAGTTTCACGTCTCGCTTCTCCTTGTAGTTGTCGTACAACTCACCATTCTGTGCGCTAGGCAAGCTCTGTCTTTTTCTGACCTCAGAAGCTTGCTTATGACCTCTCACGGGCTTAGCTTCCATCATCTTCATCAGCAACTCGTTTAGTTCTGCTTCTTTCTGACGATTCCACTCGGCAGAGGAAGTCGCCTTTTCACTAACTTCAGTTGTCTCATTCCCACATTCGAGGCTGTCCTGCGGTCGAACAGCTAGACTAGACCCAACGTTCTCAGAAGAGTTGACTTCCGTATCAGCTCGACAAGGCTCGGGCAAGGCAACAAGATCAGCAACAGAATGCTCTGTTTCAGCTCTCTCCGAACTTTGCATATTCTCCTCAATTTCCCCATTATGAATGACATCATTGCCATCCTTAGACGAACTTTCATTACAGCATTGCAAAGAAGGATCCTCACCCATTCCACTGCTCCATCTTCTCAGGACAGATCTATTTGCAACAGACAATGGCTTAGCCTTAGGAACATCGCCCGTCTGATTCTTCTGCTTGTTTTCAAAGAGATTAATAGCATCTTGCACGCTCATTCTCTTCCCGTTAGTTTCAGCTTTTTTAGCCATTTCTTCCTCGTCGCTGTTACTCGCCGCCGAATCTCTGGGGAAAAAGGACTTGTCTCTTGAAGGAAAAGTGGTCAGACTCTTAATAGCAATGGCAGTGGGCCTACGTGAGCCAGACCGCCCAATCTGTACCCTTCTCATCGGAGAAGACGATCTCCTAGGTGAAGCAGATCTTACAAGAGTTCGGCTTCTTTCAACAGTTGGTTGCTTGTCTTCGTCGCTTGAGATAGAAGACTCATCGCCCTCATTTGAGCTTTGTCTCTCTACTTGAGCAGCTTTGGCAGGAGAGACGTCATATTTTACTGGGATTTCAGAAGGTATCAGTTTAACATCATCCTCATTTCCTACATTAGTTTCGAACCCTTTACTCTCCTCGACAGGCTCAGTTTGCCTTCTCAGTTCTCTATGGGTATGCAGCAAATCCCTGGCAAGTAACGATTTGTGAACAATGAATCGATGTTAAAGGTACCAGTTAACTTTGTTTGCATACCTCAAATTTTCTGCTCCAATGTGATGGGAGAACTTCTCTAAGTTAAGCATTTCCTCGAAAGAATATCTAGAACCAGCGGCTTGATCGAAAGCAGCTGTGAGTTGTTCTCTCAGTGCGTTGAGCCTCAAGTCCATGGCCCGAAGCAACTCATTCCTGTGAATACTCGAGTTCAGACAAATGAAAATCCCTTTGCTTAAATGTTAGTAAGAAAGTTGCAGAAGGGTAAGAGACATACTTGGAAGCATCTGACCCTTGATCCTGAGAAATGATAAGAATGCGTATAACCGATGCTAGACGTAAATAGAAAAGAAAACAAGTATATACAGAAGCTGTATAAAACCAATAATTCACCTTTGCATACAATGAAAGCTGAAATCTTCGGGTTTCCTCGAGCTGGGATATCTCGTATTTCAATGAATTGGTGACATTAAGTAAGTTCTCTGAGCTAAGTATGCGAAGAAACCTGGAACGGAGTAATAACCACAAGTGCAGTGAAAGGACAATAAAAGGTTTGTCTTCATGGATAAAGAGAGAAAAAACCAAATAAGAAAAAGTTGTCTTAAACCTTATGAATGTGGTTTTCGTAAACCATTTGACGTCGCGTGAATTTTCAGGTGGATTGATTTTATACATTGCATTGGAATTGGAACCCTTCAAATGCAAAGCCTTGACTTGAGGGAAATGCTGCAACAGATGCTCCAAAAGCCCCGAAGTCACTTTCTCAGTCTTGTTGAGGTAGCGTACGAACGCATCATACCTTTATCAGATACCAAGAATCGATGAACAGATTAAAACGAAGCTTGAAAAACAACGAAAATAGAAAGATGAGCATGCATAAGTTTCTATAGAATTAACCTGTTTTGGCTAAGAAATGTCTCCAATTCGATGTAATCGAGAGGATCATTAGCATCTATCGATCCTTGCATCTTCAGCTTTGCGTTCGGGCACAATTTTCTATGTTGAAAAAAACAGAGTCAAGGAACTAGAGTTAGCATCACCTCTTATCATAGTCAGCAGAAGAAGGAAAAACTTACACTTATTACAGATGTTTTACAGTCCAACCATCTTCTCCATCATATGCAGCTGCAATGAATACCATCAATATTTCAGTCGCTTGAAAGTCGTAGTTCTTAAGCCAAAAATCATCCGAAAACACATCGCTCGATTTGCCCACTAAAATTTCCAATCTTTCATGAGCAATAATGATCACTCATTTCCAATTCTTAACTTGGATCTTGAACAAACAACACCATACCCTTCAAAATGCTTCTTTGGTATTGGTCATGGCCGTTCATCGTTAATAGAGCAATATTACATATGAACCAAATAATGAAAAACAAATGGGACAAAAGGAAATATCAAAATCGAAACAAGAAAGAGCAAAATCAAGCACCAGATCTAGCTCAAAGAACATTCTCCCAGGTCAACCGACAAACATTGAACCCATAAAAAGTTTAACACATTTTACATGAATCAAGCAAGAAAGCGCCACATCAGTATTCAAATTTCAAAACCCAGCTCTACGCTTACACAAATTTAATAAGCAAATGCATCGACGATTACCTAAAAGAGACCCACAGAATGAACTTATCGAGGTGGAGTAAAAAACTAACTTGAACTGAAGCACGAGCTTAGATTCAGACAATGAGAGTTGAGATGCTCAGTTTTACTAGGTTCCTATTTTCTTGAGTCTTACCTGCGTGTGTCTGAGAGAGAGAGAGAGAGAGAGAGAGAGAGACATGAGTCAGTTGAGTGTGTGATGTAGAGTAGGAGCTGGTTCGTTGGTGCAAGCATTACTAAGCAAGATTTCAAAAAAAATGTATTTTGATTGAAAAAGAACAAAAACAAAGAATTTGGGAGTTCGATGTTTTTTCTTACAATTGGTCTTAGTACAGCTACAAGGCGCACCGATGTCACGCATTTAACGTTACATAATAATATGATATTTTCATTGAAAATTTTCGTCGTTTGATCAGTTTTTTTAAAGATATCAATAAAATTATTAATAATAAATTGGTTAAGTTGGTGGAACAGTGGACCCACCTTACAAGTGGGCTTAGAGGATCTCAGACAAAGCCTGTTAGTTGGGCCCAAACTCATGATGTCTTCTTCACATGATGGGAACCAACTTACTTATCCTCCCACTCATTTCTTGCCTTTAACAGAAGCTCATCTATCTCATCTCTTTTGCTTGCCTTTGTTTCAGTCCAAACGTCTCTTCACTCTATTATAGTTATTGTCATGTGTCTTGCCTTAGAAGTTGAAAAAGATGGGAAAATCATGAAGAACAAGATTGAGGATGGGACCCACGCCCTTGGAGATGATAGATGAAGTAGTAATCTTCTAACATCAGTGTAGTTGTATTGGTCCCAAAGCAAATCTCAAAGAACACTCCATCGCTTTGGTAAAATGGACGAACACAGTTGATACTATGCAACAAAATTTGACCTAATGAAAATGTTTCTTCGTCCATTATTTCCCAGGAAGACTAACAAGTTAACATCGCAATAATCAATAAACAGTACTAGGAAAGCAAACACAATCAGTACAAAGATCTGATTTTTTATGATTTGGGATATGGTTGATTAATATGGAAAAACACGTTCGCACTGATCATCGATCCATCGATCGATCGATCTATATCGATGGTTAGGGCCTAAGCCCAATATTGCTTGTATCCATTACATGGTCATGTGTTGTTTGTCTTGCTTGGATCTTTATTTTGAACGAAAGTGATTCTTGCTGAAATGTACATAGGCCAAAACTTTCTAGCATGGTTATACTTTTCAAATGTGGTTTCTGTTTTATATCTCTTTCTCATGCGATGGTGATGCTTTATGGGTTCTTCGATTGTCCATTAGCTTTCATTTCAACTCGCACTACGATGTAATAGTAGAACCAACCAAGATGCTGCTTTTTGCTCGAAAACATAAAAAGCTTGAATGATGAAAGACGATCACACACCACACACTATCTCTCTCTCCCCACTAGGCTTACTTACTTTAAATAAAGTGGTTACGACTCTAACATAGAGAGAGTTATTTTCCTTCTTTCATTGACTCGTTTATGGCGCGAGAAACAACAATTATTTAAATCCCAGGCATTTATTTCTCAAAAGCCACACTGCATTTTTGACCATTTAGATACATCTGATTGTGCTCTGTCTCTTTGCTTTTAGCTTTGTCCGTCTCTTTTCTCGCTTGAAATAAAGGCAAATATTATTACAATGCAAGTCCCTTTTCATAACCACCATCAAGAATCTCTTCAAAATACTACGATAGCATGTATCGATCAATCAGCTCAGTGAAAATGCAGTTCCCTTATCTAGTGCTATTCGTGGTGCTTCTTCCATTGGTATACTCAGATCTTTACTCTGATTCGAGGGCTCTTCTGCATTTTGCATCCTCTGTTTCGCAACTGAGAAAACTGAATTGGAATGAGAGGACTTCAATCTGCACTTCATGGTATGGCATCACTTGCACAGAAGAAGATGGTAAGAGAGTTTCTGCTATTCGTCTGCCAAGTATCGGTCTTTCGGGTTCTATCCCTCCTAATACTATCGCAAGATTAAATTTCCTCGAAACTCTCAGCCTAAGATCGAACTACCTCGTAGGAAAAATACCCTCAGACATCTTCTCCATGCCTCGCCTTAAAGTCCTCTGCCTTCGGAACAATAACTTCACTGGGGAAATTCCCTCTTCTTTCTCGCCACAGCTCAGTGTAATAGACTTGTCGTTCAACTCTCTCGAAGGCGAAATACCGTCGTCTCTTACATCCTTGAAGAGACTGTCTGCATTGGACCTTAGTTTCAATTCATTCTCTGGGGTCATTCCAAGACTTGATATTCCCAGTCTTGAAATCTTGAACCTCAGCTATAACTTGCTCAATGGTTCCATCCCAAGTGTGCTTCAGAAGTTCCAAGGTTCTTCATTTATAGGGAATACTCATCTCTGTGGCCCACCGTTGAGCACATATTGCTCTGTTTCTCCTGATTCTGATATAGCCAAACCTGAAAGTTCTACTGCTCTGTTCACAGCTTCCAACTCCAGGAAAATCAAGTCAGAATCTGTCATTGCTACTGCTATTGCTGCTGCTTTGGTTTCGACTTTCTTAATCTTAGTCTCTGTCTTGCTCTACGTTAGAAAGAGAAGTAACACCGGGGTTAGGGCGATAAACCCTTCTTCTTACAGTGGAAAAGGTGACACTTTGAGATCTTCTGACTTCGGTAGTGGCGTTGAAGAAGCAGACAAGAACAAGTTAGTAGTACTTGGAGGTTCTTCGTTTAGCTTTGATCTTGAGGATTTGCTTAGGGCATCAGCTGAAGTTCTTGGAAAGGGTACTTACGGTACGTCTTATAGAGCAATCCTCGACGAAGCAACTACAGTAGTCGTTAAACGCCTGAAGGACGTAGCCATGGAAAAGAAGGAATTCGAGCAACATATGATGACTTTGGACAAACTCAGCAGACATCACAATGTTGCATCTGTTCTTGCCTACTTTTGCTCCAAAGATGAGAAGCTTCTTGTCTATGAATACATGCCATCCAAGAGCCTCTACTCAGCCTTGCATGGTTAGTTGTTTTCTTGATTCTACATGATAATTCACGCATATTATGACTTCTACTACAGTTGCTACTTAGGTTGCTGCTAATCAGACAATTGTTTTCATCTCAATTAAGGTGACAAGGAAGTGGAAAGAACAGCTATGGATTGGAACTCCAGGCTGAAAATTGCACTTGGAACAGCAAAAGCAATAGATAGCATTCATTCTTACGATAACTCTAAGCACGCTCATGGAAACCTCAAGGCCTCAAACGTACTCCTCACTTCAGATCTCAGCCCTCGAGTTTCAGATTTCTGCTTGAACGGCCTTGCAAGAAATGAATTACCTACGAAGCGAAGATCTCCAGGCTACGTTGCTCCAGAATTGGCGGGAACGCACAATAACAGATCGACGCAAGAATCTGACGTGTACAGCTTTGGTGTAATATTGCTTGAGATGCTCACAGCAAAGTCTCCGGCTAAATATTCGGGGTTTGGCGAAGTGATCGATTTGCCTAGGTGGGTTAGGTCGGTTGTAAGCGAAGAGTGGACAGCTGAAGTTTTCGATGTTGAGCTTTTGAAGTTTCAGGACATTGAAGAAGAGCTTGTTCAGATGCTTCAGATTGCCCTGTCCTGCGTTGCAAAAGCTGCAGAGATGAGGCCGAGTATAAGTGAAGTCGTTCAGATGATCGAAGACATTCATTGTTCGGACTTCGAAGGTTAAAACTGCTGTCTTAAGGATCGAAGACATGTACGAATATTATGAACCAATTGTAGTATCTCCACACTTTGTTCTTGAACTAGTTATCGAACACCGAAGCATGAAATAACTGAATTGATTGAACCAGCCTCATAAACAAATACCCTGTCGCTCATTTCCTTGTAGAAAGTGAAAAAAACAACTATTATCGAACTTACTTCTTTAATCCTTACGAAACATGGAACCATCGCACTTCAAGAAAATACACTTTCCACATCCTATCTTCACAGCAAAGCCTCGATAGCCTTGTTCGGGTCAGTGGGTCACCACATAAAGATTTAATCTTTAAGCGTGGGAGAGAAGGTTGCTCGAGTAAGAGCTTCACGATGATGAGTAAATCGGACAGTAAGTGCAGAGGAATCCTTGGATTGATATAATCATGGAAGAAGACGAAATAGATAGGAGGGAGCTGTTTGTTTACAAGAGCTCCAAGGTTTTTCGGGAATTTTAGAGTGGATGAAAACATGTTGTTGATTCTTGTTTTGTCTGAATCATAAAGTTGATGTCGATCATTTCCTAGTTATTGACAGTACAAGATATTATAAGTTGTAAAATTATTCAGACAAAATCGGCATTTGAATTTCCCTGGGCAGTAATTCTCAATACGATAGCCATAAATCTTGACAAAACATATTGGAAACAAACAGTGTAAGACAAGATTCCCTAACAAAGTGAGATTTCGGGGGTTAATCATCAACAGAAACCAAACAGGTAGGGACGATGATTATCCAAAAGACATGAGAAACTACGCTCTGTTCTGTTTGGTGAATCATAAATGAAAGGGGCTTTTATTAAATGCAGTACTTGCTCAAAGTTCATGCATCGACAATAACTCCAAAACGAAAGAGCTACCATGAAAACTTCTAACATCTTCGTCTTCAATTCTGTTCTTGAGGCTTCTCGAAAAATGTCTTCTTTATCCAATCAAAAGGCTGCAATGTTTCAACAAACAAGAGAATGAAAATTTACGACGAGCAGATGTATACTCAATTTAAACGAAGAGCTACGGAGGTTTAACGAGCCAAACTACAGGACATTAACTAGCTTTGCAGAGCGAAAGCAACACCAATACCACCCAGATGAGCAATAAGCCTACACCAAAAGAACCCCAAAAAAAAAGAGAAAAAAACTGAAAATTTGGACAATGTACATAATTGTTTCATTATCCATCAGCAAGATAATATCTTCCTAATTGGACGTTGGTTGTTCTACTTCTGAATTTCAAAAGCATAGCAGATGACGACACCATCCATAAACGAAGAATCAGTCAACCCTTCTGAATAACCGTACATTTAAATTACTTTCACGAATAAGGATCATGGGAGCTTCATCTTTTACACAACTTTGACGAATGATTAGTGGATTATAATCCAAACCGATTTTCATTTTGGAGAGCTATCATTTTAGCTCACGCCGGCCATAGTGTAACCAAAGGACAAAGCGAAAATCGAGAGTTAGAGACGAGGCCTTACGCATACCCAAAATCCATTTTGTGCGTGAACATATCACCCAAACCACACCATTTTTTTAGAAAATTCCGAGAATTCTTCGCGTTTCAAGTACCTGGACGAGATAGATGGCAGCTGAACCAGCGGCGACGCCCCATAGAGCCGCGGCTTGAATGTTGGTGGATTGAACACGAAAAAGCTTAAATACTCCCGATTTTGATGCAGCTGATGAGATCGCCATCGTTGAGCCGTCGAAATGAAACCCTAGATCGATACTGATTTTGATGACTGATTTAGAATTTGTCTTTTACGTTCTCCGTTTAGGAAAACGCGGGGGTCGTGCGATAGCGCGAAAGGAAAGGACAGTCAACACGCGTTATATGATTGAATTGTCAACACTTGGTATAACTACACACTTGTCCCCCTAAATTTTGTAATTGCCTTTCAGTCCATTAAAATTTCAAATTGGCAATAATGGCGTTGAAAATAGCATAGGGATGTGAAAATAAAATATTGCCAAGTTCACAATAAAATATCACACCAAAACTACGTCACTTAATTAACGTAAGCATATGATGTCATAATTCCATTGTTTTCCCTATCCACCTCAATTTAGTCTCATTTTCTATTTTAACCTTTGTCTTGCTCTCACTTGGCAAATATATTACACATATAGATTAAAATAAAACCCTTGCCCTATATCTCTCACTCATAAATTACCAGAGAAAAGGAACCCATAAAGGGTTTGGGAAAAGAAAGGCAATAATCATGAGTAATAATCATAACCAAGAGATTGAGCATTCAAGAAAGGAAGCAATGGTTTTGAAACTGTTGAGAGGCAAAGAAGCTGCAAGGAAACTCCAAGAAATTGTCCAAAACCCTGGCTTTGGTTCATCGGTTGTTTCGATGGAAGAGCTTGCTTTGCAAATAGTGAGATCTTTCACGGAGAGTCTCAGTGAGATTGAAGACGGCTCAGCCGAGGGGGACGAGATCTCCGCCGTTGACTGCGCCGGAGAATCTTTTTCCGGCGAGACCAAGAAGGTCAACGATCGTAGGGGCTGTTACAAGAGGAGGTATACTGATTAACAAAAAATGTACTTAAATAGTTTATAAATTTATATCCAGCCCACGAATTAATGAGTACAGTGCCTAGACATCCTAAGATTACGCATCTGCTGGATCTGAGTTTATTTACTATAATGAACACGAATTTTAGGGCTAAAAAGATATAACTGAGCCGATGAATTTACTACAATTTGCGAATTGCGATGTTCAGCTTACAGCGTTTCTTTTTAGGTTTTCCATCGTTTTTTATGTAGATATATATTGTGATTAGAGGAAGCCATATTAGCAGTAGAGCTAGCAGGGGTATGTTCCTAAGAGGTTACAGTTCTTGTTCGTCTTAAAGAATAACTCAGTCGTCGTATAATACTTACAGGTTAACCTTGTAAAACGAGTAATAATTAGAGGTTGTAAGAACCACACAGACATGGTTTTGCATTTTTTGTTTCTTTTATTATTTCGAGAGGAACTGTTGGTGATGTCGGTTATTGTATATACACACATACATAATTTGAATAGAGCAAGCAAGTGACCGACTCTTTTTGATCCAACTTGAGACTTCTTGTCATTAAGTTCGTTCTGTAATGATTCCGACTATACTACATCTTAATTTAATCGTATATGCAACTTGGCAATTAATATAACTGGTGGATATGGATATGTAGCTTTTTCTTTTCCCCCTTTTCGCTCCAATTAAGATTCATTCACGCACTAGTAACATTCATTAAAGAAACGATATTTTCAGATGCCGATGTATGACTTCATATTTTAACAGGAAGAATAACACAGATTCATGGTGCATGGTATCTCCAACCATGGAAGACTGTTATGCATGGAGGAAATACGGACAGAAACGCATCATAAGTTCTGAATATCCAAGGTATGTGTTGTATACATATATCCAATCATTCACCAATAGTTTAATAATAATATGATTGAATCAAATTCTTAACGAAAACTAATAATAACACTCATCATATTCTTGTGCGCATGCATGGACAGCAGATGTTATTACAGGTGCACCCACAGAGGCGATGGGTGCAAGGCTTTGAAACAAGTCGAAAGAATAACCCAAAGGGGACAGACCAAAAATTATCTATACAGTACAACGTACTTCCATCATCATACTTGTAATATTATTAAGAACACTACTCCTCCAAACCTCCTCTTAGCAGATTCAAACCTCATAAATTTCCAACAAGCAAATAGTAACCACGGCATACTTGAAATGCCTGCCATGAAGAATGAGCCAAAGCTCGATGACGGCGATATTCAAGAAGAAAATCTGAGATCGACGGCTGATATTCCTTGGAATGAAATCGTAGGGTTCGATGCATTGGGACCTTATTATTACGACGAACCTGCGACGACGAAGTTGGTGAGAACGTCTTCTGATTTTGGGTTCGTCGAGTGGATCGACTGCTAATTGCTTGAGTGATGATATTATTGGTGGGATTTATTGAGATGTTAAATGGCTTTTTGCTTGCTTTGATATTGATCATCACGAGTTTTTGTAACAAAACATAATGGCTGATTCTTGCTTTAAGTGTTGTGTGTAGTGTAGTAATGAGTTTCATTGATGTCTTTGTTTGTTTGTGTCTGTAATAAGTTCATGGATATGTACCCAATTTTAAGGATTAACTGCTTTGCTGTATAATAAATGTTGCGATGGAAAAGCTTTGTTGTGTTTGTAATAGGGTTTCTCATTGAGCCATGTGCCCTTTCGCCCCTTATTTACTCTTGGTTATTGTATTATTGGAATTTTTCATAATTATTCGACGTAGTTCATAGACTTTCTTTCGACTAAATTTTTAATCTCAACTGAGTATGAAAAATAAGGTCTCATTGTCAGCTATCTCATTGAGTTGAATCGTATAATTGAACGACATGAAGATATTAGGAGCTCGATGATCAGTTTGAACCATACCAAGGGGGTGGCGAAATTGTTGTGAGACATTTACAATTCAAATTGTTTATTATTATTTTTTAATTTTCAAATTAAACAAAAATACTACCTCCGTCCCGGTAACTTTTGTACATTTTACCAAATCGGGCGTCCCACTATCTTTTATACATTTCCATATTTAGTAAAAAACTATCACAAACAATCAAATATAATAATATTAAATGTTCTTAAAAGACGTGGCACATACATACACTTTTCTTCCTCTATACTATTAAAATATTATATTTCTTAAAAACCGAACCCATTCCAAATGTCCATATATTACCGGGACGGAGGGAGTAAGTTAAGAAATAGGATCAATGGAAAGATACAAAGTGAAATTGACAGCTAATTCGACGACGTCGGCTGAAAGCTGAGGAACACCGAGCTGCTGTGCTGTGCAGCCTCCCAGGCAGGCATACGATAACTGATCCAATCAAATCCGAGCTCGACAACGATCAAATCAAATCAGCTTCTGCAAATTCTACCGTGTACTTTCTGCACAATCGTCACTTCGCACGCACAATTCATCGTCAGGCCGTAGGCCTCGGCATCCCTCCGCCGTCAGATCCATGTTTCTGTTTCATTCGACACGTTACGATGTTTAAATTCCTGAATGGCGTGGTAGGAGGATCGGGTACGGGACTCAAGGATCTTCCGTACAACATCGGAGACCCATACTCATCTTCGTGGGGATCCTGGGTACACTGCCGCGGGACCTCGAAGGTTTCTTTTTTAATGATTTTATCATTTACGCTTCTGTTATTTTGCTTTTGGCTATGTCATTTGTGATATGCTGCCTTAACAGCTTGTTGCGGAGTTTGTGATAAGGCAGAGCATTGTTTTAGGATTGGATTAGCTAGTTATTGACTGTGCTTATTTTGGTATTAACATGCCTGTTTTGAAGATAAGTTTATCCTTCTGCTGTGTTTATGGGTGACATCTTGCCCGAGGTCTCTACTCTATAATAATTTAGTGATGTCCCTGTCCCGTTTTGGAAAGCAGGATGATGGATCACCTGTGTCAATATTTTCTCTTTCGGGGAGCAATGCAAATGACGGACATTTAGTTGCTGGTCGTAATGGTGTCAAACGCCTTCGACCGGTTAGCTCCTTGTTAATTTTTCTTCTTCTCAATTTTCATAATTTTTCTTTTGTTACAGGTGGACTATCTTCCGTTTTAGTTTTAGTAGTCACTTAGGTGTTGACCTGCTGATGTCTGTCCTTCTAATGATTGGGTTCGAATTTCGATATGCCTAAATTCTCAATGTGTTACGCAATTATGATCGGCCATTGATGTTCTGCTAGAGACTTCCTGTTAATGCTTTATCCTCTGGTTGTGTTAACTTATGCGCAATTCTCTTCCTTTCATACCTTTAATAACGATTGCCTGGCCTGGAGAGGTATGCAATATATGACTCCTGATCTATCTACCATTGTCTTGGGCTCCTTTCAGGTCAGACACCCAAATATCTTGTCATTTCTTCATAGCACTGAGGCCGATGTTTTTGATGGCTCAAGTAATAAGGTCACCATCTTTATTGTGACCAAGCCAGTTATGCCACTGTCCAAAAAAATTAAGGAATTGGGTCTGCAAGGCAACCAAAGGTTTACATATGATGAAATTATGTTCTTGGACTTGGTTTTTTGGCATGTCGTGTGCTGTTGGCATAAAATATGAACAGTAAATATTTTGAATCCACAGTCTGTTAGTATCTAATGTATATAATTTGAGCGATGTGATGATTGGCTTAATCCTCAAGTGCAGGCCTATAATGAGAGATTATTTGCACTTTAAATATTATTTTCCATCTTATGGGTTCTGCTGTTGAACAGTTCAGGGATGAATATTTTGCATGGGGTTTGCATAGAATATCTAAAGCCGTGAGCTTCTTGAACAACGACTGTAAATTGGTGAGCATCTGAGACTTTTAATCATCATAGCGCAGACTGTTGCAGAAAGTTAATACTACGTTCCTTGCAACATGATCAAGGTGCATGCAACGTCCGCATGGCTAGTGTTGTAGTCACGCCAACATTGGACTGGAAGCTTCATGCTTTTGATGTTTTGCTGAGTTTGATGGGGGTAATGAAGGTGCTACTGGACCAATGCTTGTAAGATCACACTGATGATCCATTTACAGTATTAAGCCCCATTCTATTATCTTATGTGTGACCACTAATCATCATTCTTATGTTCCCCTATATCTGATGCAGCAATATGAATGGCTGATTGGTTCTCAATTCTATGTTGTGATCTGTTAGTTATTTCCATTTTGAACAGTGACGTCACACGTCAGATCAGAAGCCTTCCAAGCTGTTGAGCAATTTTTACAATTGGTGAACAATACCATGAAAAGGTGTGTCAAGTCCTGGAATATATGGTCGTTTCCCTAAGATCTCGAATTATTCTTTTATATATGGTTACGCCAAATCCTTAATCTCTACTCTATGGGATCTCTGTAGCTGGAAACTGGAGATGCCACAGGTGCAGCAGGCGCAGGAATTTCGTCGATACCTGGAAACGCAAGTATAATAGGGTATGTGGAGCTTAAATCTGTCTCGTGAATCATAGGAGTTCAAGATCCTGATTGTTCATTTATATCTGAGTGGGCTCTTATTTATGGTTGTTGGATTGGCCGTTTAGTACCATGATTAGAATCATGGTTTTACATGCTTTTCTTTTCCCCCTGATCTTGTCGCTTCAAGAACTTGCTTATTGGGCTAAGTGAATTTCAAATTTTTTTTCTTTCTCCTACGCCATATGTGTGCCTCACTTCCGCATTATTTGACGCAGATGGGCCATGAGCTCTTTAACCATGAAAGGCAAAGCTTCTGAACAGATTACTGCTACTTCAGCAAGCTCGAGGGCGCCTCTCGCATCTTCGACTTCCAATGTAGCTCAGGTGTGCTTTTTATACCACATTATTTGTCTACATGTTCATCTCTCCATATTTTTCTTATATATGTAACACTTGTGGATTATCGCATATCTATGATGTATGTATCCATTGCCTAAGTTCAACTATGCACTCACTCCATGGTAATAATATTGATGACAGTGATGGATGACACGAGCATATCACCAGTCCGAGTGAGTTCGAGGAACGATTTAGCTGATGTAGCCACCACTAACCCAGCTCCTGAAACTCCTACCTTGACTGATGGATGGGGAGAACTTGGCGTCGACAGAGTAAACAACGACGAAAGAGACGGTTGGGATGACCTCGAGACATTAGAGCCTGAGAAACCTCCTCCAGCTCTAGCTAACATCCAAGCAGCCAAACACCCAGTTTCTCTTCCAAAACCACAAGGTGAGCTGTTTTCTGAAAATGGATGGCTAAAAAAATATATTACAATAGTTCAATCTCATATGGGCGAAAGTTTATTTCATTCTCCAATCTCCCTTCGGTCCAAAGTTCAAGAACGGAGAGCAGATATAAGACAAGTAGCGATGACAATGGGGAATTGTGCGGCGCCGAACCAGTTGTAAAACCTTCATCAAAGCCATCGAGCGCAAAAGTTGTTGACCGAGTGGTTGATGACGACGATCCTTGGGGTGCAATAGCTGCTCCAATACCAAAATCATCTTCATCATCAGCCAAGGCTATGAATCTGAAACCTAGCGCTGATGATGATCTATGGGCTTCAATTGCTGCTCCACCACCAACAACAACTGGGCACAAACCGCTGGGCAGGGGACGAACAACAATGCCTACCGCCCCGAAATTGGGCGCTCAGAGGATAAACAGAACCTCATCTGGTGGGGTGTAGCTGCCGTTATCGGATCACTCAAAAATTTGGAGTAAGAACCATATGTATTTTGATTGGAGTTTTCTTATCGATTAAGAAGTTCTTGTACACATTCTTTAGACATTATCTACAGACTTCTGTAAGAACATCTAGTCGTCTGTAGATAAGTAGTTGTGACCTATAACCTTTGAATGTAAAAACAGACTTGCACTTACAATTCTATCGCTGTACAAGCTTTCAAATGTAATATATAAACTTCGTCTTCTGTATCTTTGTGGCAGAAATTACAAACTAGTGTTTTCTATGTATTAGCAGCACAACATAAATTACAAGCCGAACGCAGAAGAATGTTTCAAGCGAGCAGCAGGCGGGGCTTGTGCCCAAGAAATTGACTCAATATACATACAATTGTGGAGATGCTAAACTTCTTCGACCTTCGATGAAAAATTTCATGATCAGATTCTATGAACAAAACATGTTAAATCGATAAGAACAGAACCTAAGTGAACAAACAAACCTGTGGGAGATTCATCAGTTCATAAACAGCTTTGGGAGGAGTTAGTTCATTATCAATGATTCTTGCAACTGCAGTCAACACAGGCATTTTCACTTTGTACTTCTGCGCTAACGCAATAACGGCCCCTGCAGTGGCCACACCCTCAGCCACCTAAAACCCGTAATACGTTATATCAGCTGTTTGTTCAGTCTACTTGAGAGAAAAAAAAAGTTGAATCATCCATGGCATAGTTTTTTCAGGCACCTGATTCATTGAGCCAAGTATATCATCAAGCTTTTCCCCAGATCCAAGACGAACACCAACTGTTCTATTTCTTGAAAGATTTACGAAACAAGTGAGCATTATGTCTCCAGTGCCAGATAGACCAGTCAAGGTTGTTGACTTTGCTCCCATCTGAATGGGAAATGGATCAGAATTAAACAGAAGATCCGTATAATAATAGGAAACGGAGAGTCCCCTTTGATAATAGGTTACAAGAGTTTTTTGGAACATCAGTGAAGGAAATTATCTGGCAAATTAGGGATATATTGGTTGCAATTTTTAGGTATGGAACTTGAAAATAAACTCTAATAACCTTTGTGGCCAGCCACCTAATTTCAGTGCAACCTTGTGCGACAAGAGCTGCCATCGAATTATTTCCAAGATTTAGCCCTTCCACGATACCAGCAGCTATCGCAAGCACGTTCTTAAGAGCACCTGCAATTTCAACCCCTGTAACATCACTGTAGCATCAGGGGGTCACTTATCGTTAAAAATTCTTACAAATTTTACACTTCCAACAAATATACAAATCGTACCATAAGAGCGAAGAAACTGATAATCAGCAAGTTAAATACCTTGATGTGCTGATCCTCAAGCACCTAGAGGCAAGAAGTTGCTGAACGGCTGTTGCCATTTTCTTGTCCTTTGAAGCCACTACCATCGCTGAACAATGAAAATATTACGGATTAACAATATGGTCCAACTACGGACCATTGTGCTATTTGCTCGTCAGTTCAACAACCTGTTGGCAACTTATTCATCAGCTCAGACGCAAATGAAGGCCCGGACAAAACGACGTAAGGCTGTCGAGGATTTTTAAGCGATCGTGGAATTATTTGAGACATCATTCTCAACGTATTAAGTTCCAGGCCTTTGCTTAGAGAAATGAAAGGTAGCTTTGGATCTACATACTCCGCAATGCCCTCGAGGAACGACGCACTGTACTGCATAATGCGATACATAAACAGTCAAATCGACAATGTTTACGCTAAATCAATGAATAATCTCCCAAGTACAATAACAAACAAGCCAATTCAAAGCCGAATGAAAGCATCTGAGACCTGCACTGGCACAGCGTGGAAGCAAAAGTCAGCATCCTCGAGCGCCGCTCTAGCATCTGTAGTTGCAGTGACATTTACTGGAAGTTTATGTGCCGGGAAATACTTACTGAGAAATCAAGGTGGGAAATTCTTAGATAACTAAATAACAGAGTTTTACAAAGAACCGTGGCAATGAAAGAATCAAGCTGTGACGATGAAGGGAACATATTACAGATTTACCGATTAAAGTGAGTATCGTTGATAGATTCACAGACTTGTGGATCTCGAACAAGCATATTAACAACAAGCTGCGATTTCCTATCTGCAACATGAGCGGCCATAGCAGTTCCAAAAGATCCACCACCAAGCACCACGATCTAATAATCCAAACTTGCTTTACGACCCCAAGGAAAATAACAACAATAAATGAGCTAAGAGAACAGAAGCAGCTGGTAAGCTATCATCTACATATACCTTATTCGTACGTTCGAGGACGTCAGTCTTTGCTCTAGACCTCAATGACCTAGACCATCTCACCAAGCTCTCCCACGCCAACCTAACCAGCTTCCGCCTCCCGTCTCTTTTCCGCTCCGAAACATCGCCGCGCTCGTCGTCCTCCGCCGTCTTTGGCAGCCGTTCATCTAAGGAGGAGTTGCAGACGCTGAAATGCGGCGGCGATTTGTGCTGTTTGACGAAGAGATGATGAGTGTTGGTAGTGAAGAGGACGTGCTGCTTGTTGGGTGCCACTACTGAACCAACCATTGCTCTTCGCCCTTTCCTTTCAACTCAACGTATTTGCCAATGGATATCCTTTGACTTGATTCCTTCGATATTTATATATCCATTTTGTTTTTCACTATAATTATATATAAGACACAAACTTCTAGAACAAAGTGGCTGTAGTTTAGTGGTAAGAATTCCACGTTGTGGCCGTGGAGACCTGGGCTCGAATCCCAGCAGCCACACACTATATAATTTTTCATTATTTTGTTTTTATTTAAAATTAATTTAAATAAAATTATTTTTTTCCCCTTCATTAGATCTCGAGTCTGTTGAAAAAGCATGAGCTTGAAATATATTACCATCAATCATATTCAAGAACTGTTAAGAAATACAAGCAGCAATATGCCAGCAGCTAACAGTCAGTAGTAGCTTTCTCTAACATACAAGAAAGAAATTCATCGAACGCTGTAAAAAAACTCAAAAACAAACCGAAGTTGCAACTATAATGTTTAAAGAATCTACGGGCGAAAAATAACAACTTTGAATCAGTTAAGTCGATGATGATGTGCCTTAGTGTTACACAGAAGCATCCCCTTCTTCTTCGATCAAGTAAAAACACAATTTGAGCTCAGCCACACTGTTGATTTTGCGTCGACATCAAGAAGTTGCAAGTAGAATATAGCGAAGCTGCAGCAGCATTAACAGCCAAGTACTCCTCCCCATCTCCTAATCTGAGAAATTAAAGCACATCTCATTTACAAAACATATATGGATGGTTTTGGATTTTCTTGAATTCAGAACTAATATTGAATCACACCTCTTTTTGTCTGGACAAGAAGGTGCTTGATGTTGCAGTATAATAGGAGGACACATAATAGCCTTGTTAAGACCTTTGTCACAGTTCCCTTGCATTTCCCTCACTTGGTTTGACCATGTTTCCTTATATGATGTTATTCAATGATCAATTTTCAAGCAAAGCTGAATAATACATATAAGAATTTTTTTCGTAGCAAACTCACAAGTAGATACTCTTCTTCGGAGAGAGCTCTCTCCATCTGTACGAAGAGAGAGCTCCATTCGTTGTAGTGTGCACCAAGAGATGCTTGCTCAGTGTTTGAATCTTTCGATGAGAATTCTCGGGAGAATAGAGATGGTAGCTCTGTCGTAAGAACTGCTTGGACTCTCTTTTTACTCCGTCGTAATGCTGTGGGATGGATAGATAGACTGAGTAAACAAACCCTTTTAAGGACTTGCGTTGTGATGACATAACTCGTCGATTAGAACATAGTCGAAGATGAATGACAAAATCTTACCAGATAAGCGTCCTTTGATGTCTTGACTCAAAAGTCCCAACCACTGTGAAGCGACGTTAGCAGCTGAAAAATCGAACCCCCCACCAGCCATTTAGTAAATATATGTTTATGACGTAAAGAAATGAAAGGAACGTAACAAAAAGGCAACCTTGGACAGCGAGGGAAGTAACGCCAATTAAATTTCCCAATTCATCGTTAGACAAACAGCTCGTATTCTCAGAAGCAACTGCTACATGGGATGAAAGCTTCAGAGAAAGTCCATCATCAGCATTTTCTTCTCTTCTTCTTGTGTTCGTAAAACCATAACGAGCTCCTTTTACTGACTCAGTTTCGGGGCGAGAAAACTGACCCAATTCACTTAACTCCTCTCCTCTTACCATCGAAACCTCATGAGGATTTTCTGAACCCTTTCGTAGCCCACTCGCATCTTTCCTCTCGTCGAATTTTTGTTTCTTGTTACCCTCGTCTCTTTCGAATTTCGTCATGGCTTCGATGATTGAACGAACTTGCTTACTGTTCCTCACGTGGTTAATGATACCGGGATTCAACCCATTAAGCAAACCGCTCGGAGCAGCAATCTTAGCAAAGCGATCGACTTGTTCTTTCTTTCCTAGTTCGACACTTTTCTTCATTACATCATTGCTGCTTTTCTTTCTACCACGTGGTTTTGGTATGGGCATGGATCCATGGAGCGAGGACATGTAGTTGTTCTGTTTCAATCCCTTCCAAACTCTCATCGAATCCTTCTCATCGATTGGGCCCACAGAACTTCCACACTCAGACTCATCTCGAGACTTCAGATATTCATACTTCTTGTAGGGATAAAAGGATTCGTTCCCTGAACTTGAGATATCGTCAGCATTTAGATCTAAATCAAAACCTCGGGGTTTCGATACGATATCCTTCTCATTCATTTCTTCCTTGTTTGCAGAGGGAAGTTTGTTACTATTCTTGATGCATATGGAAGAATCATCAACAGCCAAGTCATTTGTTGAACCAACATTGAGATCGATAGCACTCATGCTGCTGCCTCTTTCTGAACAATCGTAAACGAAAACAAATACTCATTAATCGATACGATTGAAGGTGTATGAACAATGAAACAATCCTCTACACGAAACCTCAAAGCCATTCAATACCATCTCAAATGCACTAGAGAGCAAAAAACTAACCGAAAAAAAGTCAATTTAGGACCAGATAATGTCTTGATACTAATCTTCCCAGTTCATTAAGTCAAGCGAAGGGATGAAACGAAAGAATGAATAAAACAGTGAACTTAGAACCTAAAAATAGGGCAGAAAACAAACCTTCAGATCTGAAAACAGATCCAATATCCCGCATTTTAACTCTTTTATAACTGCCATCACTTGTTTCGTCCATATCCATGGAATCCCTTTTCTTTCCCACCAAAACCTAACGCATTCAGAACCAGAAATAAACTTCAATCGCCTAGAAAAAATGACAAATTTGAAGAAAATAACCGAAATGTAGCACAAGCTCGAATAAAGTTCCAACCTTTGGCTCAGATCCGCCAACATAAGCCTCGCTGTGCATTTTGAGCAAAAACAAGGAGATGAACAGCGTTCAAATTCTCGCCTATCACCCTTCTCAAAAAACAAAACCCCTCAAATTCAAAACCCAAAGATTACAACTTTAATGATTTTCAACACCCAAAAGACTACGACTTTAATGAGTTTCAACGCCAAAAAAAATTGGGAAGATTAAACTGGCAATTGGTAAATAGAATTGACCGCGAAGATCTAAGACTCCTAATTAAAAATGCAAACACCATATAAAAAGAATGGGGCTTTTTGAATTTGCTCAAGGAGCGGGCGAGTGAGAGCTGAGAAGCGCTTTCTCAATAACATTATAATACGGTTAATCTCTATTCTCTAAATAATATTTTCGGTCACATGCAATGATGCAATCAATGAGTCCAAATATTTTCCTTTTCTATTTTGGGGTTCAAACTTTGTTTATTGCATTGATTCGATTTTCAAATTCAAACAGAAGCATCGTTTTCAGATTTTGGGACCATTCTCGCACCACAATGCCGCGCGCAATGTATTACTCTATTTGCATTTCCGTCCCCGTAAAACCATTTTATTACCTGGAAAACATTAAAATTGGGCTTCATTAATTGGGCTTCATTAATTGGGCCGAATTAAATATGATTAATTTGGGCCGATTGTAATGGGCTTGGTTCGTGACATTGATTAGCCCCACTCGTGCAAATGATTGTGCATTATTGCATTCGTAAGCTTTTAATACAAACTACAGCACGTGTCTAAATTCAATTGATAAGACCAAAGTGAGTCGCATTTCCAATCTCATCTCTTCGACGACGACCACATCCACAATTATTAATCCCGTACCTTTTTGTTCACGCGCGTTCGTAATATTTATCTAGTTCCATAATAAGTTAGACACTACGTATGTTGTTGTAATATCGTATAAAACAAAACACAACGCTTGCTATTTTTTGAAGTCCTTATTTTTCTTCTCCAATTAAATATCGGGACATTTTCATTTCAGGCCCCTATAACTATCATTTAGAATTCAGACCCTTGTGGGAAAAAATTTAGTTTTAAGGACATCTTTTCTGCCAGTACCACTTCATTGCTCTTACATACCAGTACGTTGAAATTCGGTACCACAAGACCATAATTCGGTACCAGTTTATGATCATCTGATACCAATTTATTTTCTGCAGAACCACTTCATTGCTCTGACATACCAGTATGTGAAGTTTGTAACACAAATGATCATTCTATACCAGTTCATATATATTTCATAATACTTTTTATACCACACAAAATGGGTCCTTTAACCTAAAAAATTCTTAAATTGGGTCTGAATTCGAAATAAAACCCTTAATGTGTCCTGATTTCGAGTGACCTTAAATATTTAGGTGTCACGTTTCGCACTTGGTTTTCCACCGAGTTTCTTATAATATTGAAAATTCGTAAAATCATAACAAAGAAATTAGAAGACTTTTTCACCTCCGCTGTCCAGACCCGACCACCTACGCCTACGCGGCGGCCGACCAACCAACCACCTCTTATCTGCCACGTATGCAACTATCTGCTCTTTATCTTAATAATTTGTTTAATGAATATAAACAAATTTTGCAAGTGTTAAATTGTTTACAAAGTTACTATATGAAATAAATGAGCTTCTAGAAAGGAGTATTTAAGGCTAATTTATCGTATATAGAGGCATTAGATACATGAAAAAAAAAAATAGAAATCGAGTTGTAATATAAAGAAAACTAAAAATCCAAGGATGCAGATTACACTACCTGCGATTTGCGAATTTGCAATGACCATCTGTATATACATCCACAAATCCATATAGAATAGAATCTTCTTGTCTGTAACTAATATCCAAAAATCAAAACACAAATCAATCACAGAAATTTGGTTGAAGAGCGATAAGGAAGAGAATGCCCTTCTGTGACGTTAGCTCATATCAAGGCAAAGATGAGAGCAAACACAGAGACAGCAATGGAGTCAAGATTTTCTATAGGACTTACGGTCAAGGACCAGTCAAAGTTCTCATGATCATCGGTAATAAAACTTCAAAAAGATCGCATCTTTCTTTTTATATTTGGTCATCGGTAGCTAGCTCCACCACCTCCTCTGTTTTTATATCTTTGTTTTCTGCGTTGAAATGGTTGTTCGAATCGAATGAATAGGATTAGCTGGGACTCACGAATCATGGGACCCACAAATAAAAGGCTTGGTCGGAACGGCGACACCGAACGACGATGCTTCGCCGGCGCCAGAAGAAGAAGGTGGCGGTCGGAGTAATGAGAGCGGCGGCGCTGCTGCTGCTTTCGAGGTTTGCGCGTTTGATAACCGAGGAATGGGTCGCAGCTCTGTTCCGAAGAAGAAGTCAGAATACACGTGCGTAGTTGTGAAAAAAAGATCGAATCTTTTTTTGCCGAGAAATCTGTGATTTCTTTTGTTCCTTTATGAATGAGGTGTGTAAATAAAAGGCTTTCTTTCTATATTCTCAATGTTCAGAACAACGATTATGGCTAGAGATGCAATAGCGTTAATGGATCATTTGGGATGGGAAAAGGCTCATGTCTTTGGCCATTCAATGGGTATTGTTCTGTTTGTCTCTTACACAGTTGTAATAATGAGCTTTTGTTTCTTTCTCCTCCCTCCTTTATGACCTTATAACACTGTCAACAACATAGGAGGAATGATTGCTTGCAAGCTTGCAGCAATGGTACCTCATAGAGTTTTGTCTTTAGCATTGCTGAATGTCACTGGTGGAGGCTATGAATGCATACCAAAGGTATATTGAGATTCAATTCCCAACGTTTTCTGCGAATTCTATTGTTTCATAAATGATTTCATTTCAGATAGATCGCAAAACGTTATCGATAGCAATGCGTTTCATGAAGGCGAAAACGCCAGAGCAGAGAGCTGCTGTTGATTTGGACACACACTATACAAAGGAATATCTCGATGAGTACATTGGAGAGAAGACGAGGAGATCAATCTTGTACCAAGTAAGGCACTGTAAAGAATTTCAGCAAACACAATACATAAGTCTCAATAAATAACTCCTACGTTTTTCGCAGGAATATGTGAAAGGTATAACGGCGAGTGGAATGCAGTCGAGCCATGGATTCGATGGCCAGGCAAATGCTTGCTGGACGCATAATATGTCAAGAACTGAGTTAGAGTCCATTCGTACAGCTGAATTCCCTGTATCAGTAATCCATGGAAGGTACTTCTTTTTTTTCTTGCAAACTCATATGTATATATAAGATGACTGATATGAACAACTTTGTTGTAGAGATGATGTCATTGCTCAGTTGTCCCATGCGAAAAGACTTGCAGAGAAATTATATCCATCTGCGAGGATGGTCGAGCTTAGTGGTGGGCATCTAGTTAGTCATGAAAGAACTGAAGAGGTAATTTTTTGTGCAATATGTAAGTTTTAAGACAAAAATGACATGCTGCACCGAACTTAGCATCGGTTTGATGTTGTATCGATAGAAGTCGAACTGAGTTCTGAAGAAATATGAAAGATTCGAGAATTGTATCAAAGCGATTACATAGTAGAATGACACTTCCAAAATCCAAAAAACATAAATTCTGGAAGTAATTCCTATGATTGATCATTCAAGAGCTTCCAATGATCTCTCATTACTAACGATTTTCGAACTTGGGCTATGTCTCAGGTAAATAAAGCTCTTCTTGAGCTGATAAAGGCTTCGGAGAGTAGGATAAGTCCATACGAATGGACGAATCTCGCCAGTAAAAACAGTGGTAAGAACTACTGATTTCGTATACACACTTCTGCCTTCGCTTTCGTGTATTATAAACCATGAAGAGATCTCTAAAAATATATTCTCTTTTCCCTCAGCGGTCAAAAAAAGTTGGATAGCGTTATGGAGATCGATCAGTTCATCGTTCATAATCAACGTTTTAGAGAAGGTTTATGCGTTCGTAATGTCCTTTTTCGGCCTATTTGTACCGTCTTTTAAATACGTGCAAAGGGCCTTCAAGAATCTAAAGCCCACGAGAGTAGGATCTGCTCTAGCATGAAGATATATTACAAGTAATAAATTCTACTCAAACTCACTTTTCAGTTCATACTGTTAGAACAAACACTTAGCTTTTTCACCACGTCTTGCAGATGTTTCTTGATGAAAGAGAGATGAGAACGATGAGAAGATTCGAGTTTTAACTATCGACTGCAGAAATCCCAACTTTTTTTTTCTTTTCTTTTTTTGTATCGGAAAAAAGGCCACGAATGAGCTGAGTTTTGGCTGCAGTTAAAGCCCTGTAATTGCTTCAGGATCCATTGTTTTACAAACGAACGACTGCTTCGAATGTTTATTTACCAATAATATACTTGTGCATTAATCTAAAAAGAAAGATGGATCAGTTTCATGCTACTTACCATGGTGCTATGAGCAAAGCAGTAGTAAAATAATAAACACATACAAAGAACACGAAAAAAGCCATGATTCATAATCATCAAAGGACTGCGTTAGAATACTTACATGTATGTATCTCGAGGTATTCTTGCAGCTTTATAACCTCCTCGAAATTATTCCTCAAGTTCACATCCGCCGTGGCCTTATCCTTTGCAAATGCACTCAGAGATTGAATGAAATGGAAAAACGGAATTTGTGTTTCTTGTTGTTTGACTCTGTTTTTGGGTTTGACGGTATACATAATATGTATATATTCATATACATGGGGGCAGTGGAAGTATAATTCCATGAGAATATTCTAATATGCTTTTTTTTCTCTCCCCATGTAAACAATTTCCAGCCAACACAAGCTAATCCAATACATTAAAAAATCATCCTTGATATGTCAAGACATTTAAAAATATAAACGAGCAACACTTGTTTTCTGACTGCAAGATTGTGGGATTTTACAACTGTATCATATGTATAGTTTCTTTGACTGAATTCTTTATTGAGTTGATTAATCATTACGTATTCAATACAGTAAATATTTCTCATGGCTGACTAGCATACAATGTGTTAACAGATGCTGTCATATTAACCAATACGTCCGTTATAACTTACAACCAAAAGCTGTAACAGATTGAAGATGAGATGTAAGAAGACCTTAGCCTTAAAGCATTAAAAAAAAAAGACAAAGGCAGCTGTAATACCTTTATCTGTTCAATCAGTATTCATCCAAGTAAGTATACAGCGTATCATCTTTCTTCGACTTGCGACGAGTGAGTAAAGCTTTGAGCAGGCGTTTGCTCTTGCTCGTCGGGTATTGTTCGCTCTCCTTCGGCCCTTCCTTTTCGAAGCGAATACGCATCGAAGCAGACTTTCGAGGCTCAGATATGTACTGTTTCAAAAGCAAATAAACGTTCGTTTGAGACAAGAAACAACGCAAAAAAAAAAACAACTATGTAATACTACAATAACCAAAGTATGTAGTTCAGAAGGATAATGTCATTTACGGGCTGCTGCTGTCTTGAGAGGGACGGGTTTGGCGTCGTGGGTCGGGTTCTATTTGGAGTAGTTGGGTTCGAACTCTTGGGAGTGTTGGGCTTACTCGAGAAGGAACCAGAGCGTATAAGTGGGAAACGCCTCGGAGAAATTGATCTCTTCTCTGATAAAATTCACAGAACACAGAGAAAAAGTTGCGGTTTTTAATCAGATGTTGATGCTTGAGAACTATCACAGTTGGGTAAGAAATCGTCGCCTACCCAAGTCTTTATTGCTGGAAAGTTTGCCAGAAAACGAATAGCTTTGCTGGGTAAGTTTCTTCGATGGCGAGGGAGAGCGTCCTTTACTGCAAAGTGTGGCGAGTTATTATTCATGCAAGAGAAGAGGATCTGCTTTGCTATCTTTAAAATGTAAGAAAAAAATTACCCAAGTGTGGGCCCAGGTGGCGTTTCTCGGATGGTGGCACGAATAGCTGCAGAAAGAGTCGTTGGGTCATAATCACATTTTTGTAAGACTGCAAATGAAAAATCATTCAAAAACTTTACCATCCTTGAACTGATGCCAACCATCTCCCTCGTTTGCACTGCAATCTCGGTATTCTGAATTTGCTCGAATGGCTCCGTTCGTAGTCTCTTCGGCTACAAACGTAAAACATGGAAATTCATACACTTCGTCGCTTGTCTGAAAACTTGTGTACAAAAGATTTTCATAGGTTTATAACAACCTGGGAAGATGTATCGTTTGTGGTACTTTGGGGTGCTTATTACCAGCGACTGCTGAGAAAGACCTTCTCTATCGATATACTCATGGCAAGTCCTCAGTCTCTAACAGAACCAAAACATATAGAGAAAGAGTCGAATAAATCAGAAGACTTTAACTTATACTTCTTGAACAAGAATCCAAAAATCACACGACCGAAAAGTGTACTTGTTCGATAGAGGAAACACGAAGCTCAGTCACCGAGACCTCATCGACCTTTTCGTCGAGAAGATCTTTGACTTTATAGCTCACAGATCCCAAATGATCGACTGTGTTCACCAAAGCTTTGATGGCGTAATCCTTCAACGTATTCACCACTCTACACATTTATTTTTTTCTTTCGGAAAGATTCGATTACGATATTAACGAGTTGTAACGAAGAACATTGATGAAATTGCGACTCACACATCCTTTTGATCATCGTTCGAGTAAGACAGCTCAAAGTACTCTGCAGCTGAGTAGAGTTGTTTCCTGAGATTCTTCAAATCCTGTGAAAAAGGTTAGATTCAATATCCATTTGGGAAACTAACAAATGAAGAAACTTTGAAGTTTGAAGTAACCTTTAAACTATCGGAGAACACCAATGTCTGCTGCATAGAGACCTCATCGTAGTTCGCAGGCTCACGGGAAAATTCCATGGCAGCAGTCATTGCCTCACATGAAGTTACTAGCTATGAAGTCCTCGCTCTGTGGCATAAATGATTCCCCATTCAACATCGACCAAACAAAGTAATGAAAATGTGTTATCAATCTTAATTGTAAGAAGAAAAATGCAGCTCCTTGTTTGCATTCATAAGGCCAAACACTGTATGGTCCCTCCAAGAAGTTACTTGTCAGAGTGCCAAACTGTGTTTGTGTGTCTGCTTGAGAGAGAGAGAGAGAGAGAGAGAGAGAGAGAGAATGAATCCTCTTTCACTCTATGTATGTAATTTTGGGTGAGGACAGCAAACAAAGAGACAATCCTTCAACGGTTTGCAGTAGAAAGAGACAATTAAGTAAAAAGGAGAGAAATTTGGAGTGAGAGAAAGAGATAGAGGGGTTAAGCTTTTCCATGAACAAAAGATCCATAAAATCAAAAGAAGTTGGTTATTGCATAAGCCAGATTCGAAGCAAAACTTCACGAATACAGTTCACTACCGTCTTCAATCTCTTTGAAAAGGGACACAAAAAGGTTTCGATTTATCACGCAAATTCTCTCAACACATCCCAAGAATAATCAGAAACCAGAAAGAACATAAATCTGGGCACAATTTTACATCACACCCTACACATTGTATGCATCAAACAGACTCCACTATCTCGCGCAAATCTACCAAAAAAATGAAGATAAGCTAAAAGAAGAAAGAAAAAAATAAGGCTTTTTCTACTTTCAAAATTAAAGAACATCAAAGGGAAGCAATAACCCACCTCAATACACCAAACCTGTCCACTGTATTTCAACTGCAGCTGTGCAGGGAACCCTCAAGAACAAAGCTCAGTGCTTTCAACTAACAAGAAAACAAAAGGGTCAACACCCAAAAATCACTCCCACAAGCACTCGTCTTCGATCATTAAGTAGGTCCACGAGGAAAAGCAAAAGAGGACAACTTAAATGGAAGCAATAAAAATATGAAGGCCACTCACTATTGTTCGGTACCAGGATTTTGACTAAAACCCACGACTAAAAATAGACAATAACTGCATTAATTAGTTAGCAGTGTGGGATATTTATTGTACACAAGTGGAAGATGAACTCAAGAAGAAGAAGAAGAGGAAGAAGAGCATTAAGGCAGGCACGACCTATTGCGTCGTAACTCGTAAAGGGAATTTGAAACGTTTGACGTTTAAAGTTGTTTTCAACACCGCTTTTATTGAGGAAAAAATGGGGCGATGTTTTTCAGTCTCATGTTTCTTAACTCTTTCTAATCATTACCTGTTTTAGTGGGTCACCACTAAAAACCCGTGAAAAACTTCATATATTCTCCTCTAAGAAACAGGGGAAAACAGAGTATACGTTGGGTAAATATAATATATTACAGTTTTTCCAGAGAAAACTACTGAAGCAGAGCAATGACAGAAAGCAAAAGATTCTCCTCCTACTTGCTCTCATTTTCACATATTTGGGAAAATAAAATGAGAAGTTACTAAGTGTTAAATTCAAAAAGCATGAAGGTGAAAGGAAATCAGTTGTTTATCTAGCTTATCCCGTTAGAGCTCGGACCCACAAAAGCAGGTGTTGCTCTTGGCTCTGTTTCCTTTCGTACCTTTTACCTTGGAAACTGTGCATTAGCTCTTTCATTAATGGGAACACATAGCGTTTAAATTCATAATTAGTTATTCATGTCATGATTGTGCTTTCAAACAGCGAGTGGACTTTTTTTCCCCTTCCCATTACTTTAATCAGTGCCGTGAATGGTGGGTGTGGGGGATAGGGAGACCATTAAAGTCCCATGACCAATCAAGGGTAATGTGGTATTTTTTTCCTCGTCATTAGCATCACCATGAAATCTCTTTTCTTGGATACTTGAGCAGTGGTTTCGTTTCCTCCGTATTGGTTAACAATTCGATTTGGGTGGACTATTTACTGTATTTTCCTGAGATCTTCATGGGCTTTCTTGTTTTTACCAGCGTAGCCATAGCCATAGCCACAGCTTGGAGTTATATATCTCCATGGAGAGATGTTATTACATTCGTAAAGATTGCATTTTTATTTACGTGGTCAGCATTCTCTCTTGGTCTCCTAACATGCGATCACCATTCATTTTGTGGACCAGCTTCGTAATCTGTACGATCCAAAGAGTTCACTGTACATTAGAATAGCAACAATATATTAATATTACAAGCAAGAGCATTTTCTGTACAAAATTCTAGTGTAAGAAACCTGTAAGAAAAACATGGATGGAGAATAAATGATTAACTGGTCTAAGACCTTTATTTCCTGCTGTTACTCAAAGTCTTCATCTTCTGAGATGTATCATTCCATCGAACGCCAATGTTCCTTCAAGATCTCCTATGATTCTCGATAATCGAACTTCGAGGCCTCTTTGAACTTCGCGCAGCAATATACGAATGTTGTCAGCAAACCTCTTCACATCGAAGCTCTCGGGCTTTTCGATCCGTTCTTCATCTCCGTCGACAAACGCCGATGATATCTTAGCTTGCACTTCGAGCAGTTTCTGCCCAGTTGCAACTATGTACCTCTGAAGTTGGAATGTTTCTTCAAGAAAATTCTCCAAGTGTTTAGTTTCATCTTCTGTTCTACTTACGTTGGGACCCTCGCAGCTCAAGTTCAAGTCCTTCTCATGCTGCAATATTTTCCAATGAATATAAGTTACAAAACATAATATATTCAAAGGGCTTGGTAGATAAAAAGCATACCATTCTCTTGCAAATATCGTCGATTTTCTCATGAAGCAAGCGGTATCGATCGGTTTGCCTATCGAGTAACGACACGAGGGTATAAAATCCCTTCACGCCGAAATGCTCGTCGTTTTCGCTTTCTTCGCTGCTTTCTTTCTTACCAGTTAATCTCTCTAGCATGAGTAGCTGCTGCTTAAGTCTCTTGATCTTGTAAGAAACTCCAAGAGCATGAATATCCATTTTCCAGGAAGAACTACTGCTACTGCTACTCGCCTTACCTTGTCCTAAAACAAGAGACATTTCGACATTAACAGAACAATCTGAGCCTTCGCCAATGCTTTTTTGCCTTGAACGATTCGAACCCCTCAATGCACGGCATTTTGTTTCTTGCTTCTCCTTCAATGGAGGCTTTAGAGTTAAAACTATATCCTTGTGCTTCTCTTGCATAATCTCTTTTGGCGTCGTGTTTATTTCCTGCACTTTTCGACCTGACTTTCTTTTAATGATCTTCACCTTAGACCAGACACTACTGTGTCCAAAGGATTCTTCGCTCGCTGAAGAGTTTAAGTTCAGTTTCTGAAGATTCGGCGGATTGAACTGCATGACTAACTGCTCTTTTAGGGAGTTTAGTTCTTCCTCACGACTCATCAGCAGCGACTCCAACTTCGTATTTTCGCCCCGAAGCTTTGCAATATCACGATCGAGCCCTTCGATGAGGGATTTCAACTTCTGTGACTCCATGTCCATGCTCATCAGACGCCATTGATATGCTTCGAGCTTTTCGTCTTTGGCCCTGAGCTGCTCCGTGAAGGCATCTAACTTGTATGTTTCTGCTTCTGAACTCATTACATAATCCTCGTCATCATCGCCTGTAAAATCGAGGAAAAACGCATCGAAAAGTAACGTTTTTTTGCGAGAAAGTGCAGAAGATTGTCAAATCAAGAATGTGCAGAATCTCTTTCTTATTACCTGGCTCATCAGTTTCCTCGCTGAAGTAAGGCACAGATGCAAGAGAAAGAACGCCTAAACCTTCCTTTACCTCAGATTTTGGGTACTCAATGTAATACCCTCTCTTCATCTGTACAAGATTTTCGACGTCCATAGACCTCACGCTCGTCGAAAACAAACCTTTTTGATTGGCAAACACGCCTACGTTCTTCAAAGATTGCCTTTCGTGGTTATGCTCAAGAAACGCCCTCCACCTCGCTATTTCGGCCTCGATCTTCTTTCTCTTGGCCTTCGATGTCTTAATTTCGTTCGAAAGCATCTGTTTCTCAGCTGTATCTAGCTTCGATTTCCTCAACACAGCTGACAAAATGTGATCTTTCTGCTCTAAATCTCTGCTGATCGTAACGAGATCTACAGACAACTTCTGGGCCATCGCAAAAGACTGATCTTTATCTTGTTTCGCAGCTTCGACTTGTCTTAAAGACCGACCCATCTCAGCTTCGACCCGTCTTTGGTTAGAAACGAGCTCGATGAACGCAGTCTTGTGCTTGGAAATCTCCCTCAAACGTCTCTGCGTTTCGCTTTCCAAACTTTCTTTCAGCTCATTCACAACAGTTTCCAAGTTCTGTAACTTCTCTTCCAAATCCCTTTTCCCTTGCTGGGCTTCTTCGACAGCCTTACCCTTCGATTCCACCAAATCTTCTGTTTTCTTCAGCTTATCATTCAATTCAGACATGGATTTCATGTTCTTTGTCTGAATAACACGCAAGTCGTTCATAAGCGAGCCAATCTGCTGTCTAAGGTTTCTTCTCTCATCTAGCCAAGACTGCTCTCTAGCAGCAAATATGCACACAACTCTCTCGTTGGCTCTTGCATCTTCACTTCTCCTTTTCTTTAGCTCTGCAATCTGCGCCGTCAGCTTTCGGACAAGCTCAGAGTTATTATGTCCCTTTTGGACATATGAGAGGAACAGTCCAAAAAGATGAGCGCTTCCTCTGAGCATTCTGTTCCTTATCTCTAGCCATTTTTCGTCGCATTTTTCGGGCTCGGGCAGCAGTTTTAGTGCAAAAAAGGCGCAAGAAAGGCTGAAGAACATAGGATAGAAGCTGATTTTGTCCTCAGACGTGAGTTCTGAGGAATTTCTAAGATTCTTATCGCACATCATGGCTCTTGTGCAGAAAGAAGAACATCACAGAACGAATGAAATCAAAAGCTTGAGAATTTGGACTGTTTCGACTATGCACATTATAGGTGCAGTAGCAGTACGACGCATTTCCTCAAACTAAAGCTCAACTTCAGCTTCAGCGATTGTACGGACAAGGGAAAACTTTGCAGAAGATTCTGCAAATGAAGGGTATGAACTTATGACAGCAACAGAAGATAGTAACTCATTTTCATCAACTTGTATTTCGAGAATTGTACGGACAACGAAGCTTTACATGAAACTGGCAAGTCTTGGGTCATGAAAATCGTCCCTTGGATTAACAAGAAACCCTTTCGGGACTTTTATTAACTTAGCTTAAAGCTAGAGGAAAAAGGCTGTAATAATGGCAAAGGTTCGAGCTTTACACGTGTAAAACCTTTGCCAGATCAGTTAGAAGCTAAACTGCAACTCTCAACATAGCAGCAGAAGCAGAAATAACGAGAGAGAGGGAGAATAACAGAAAAAGAATGTATTTTAACGCGAAAAAGAAATGACTTTTTGCAACAACCCATCCGTTCTTGGTTCTGAATTCGAGGAACAAATGGGCCACACTCTCCTTGCAAATCGTCAAAATCATTAATGTAGTATTAAAGGAAAAAACTATGTAACCTTAAAAACTCTGCTTATCTCTGTCAAAACATATTTTGGGTAAGTCCTTTAGTTATTACTACTTTCTTTCCAAATGCTTTATAAAAACGTCCAGGATAGCTTCGCTGTTCGTGTCCCACACCATGGATCATATTCTTCATGGTGGACCATAACATTACGATCGATCATTCACAAGGCGGTGATCGATAGTTTAGCTGGTAATAACATTGCTTACGTTTGAAGATAATAAAATGGAGTTCATACGAGGAGGACCACAGCATAAGCTTTAGCATACCAATACAATATAGTACATGTTTCTTCCCTACAATTATGGATCAAGAAACCTCGGTTATTCATACAACAGTCCTTTACATAGAGCTGCGATCCCATCCCACCCATCACATCATAAAGTTAATTAATATTTTAATTTCTGATAATCAGCTTTTAGGGTGTCCCCTTGTGTACAACACGTCGTAAAGAGAGAACTATGCTTAACTAAAGCTGTACCGATCAAGAAAACTATTGGCCCATTGCTTTATGGTGATAAAGTTTAACTTTTTATTTTGTTGAGAAAATTGTTAAACGTCGGAACTTGAAATTGAAAGTATGAACCCCATTATTAGATTGAACTTAAAGCAAGAACTAATTTGTTCATTAGTTGAAAGTTAAGGATTTCGTTTTGATGGCAATAGTATTTATCTTGACAGCTAAGCAAAGACGGAAGAATCTTCAATTAGTTGAAACTGATTTGATATCATATCACGTGATGTTATTTAGCCCAACACGATTGGGCTTATAACTGTGGATAAAAACAGAACCTTTGATCCATTTGCTGCTCAAGTTGAACTTTTGAAGCAATTCAACTCAATTTCCGAGAAGATTTTGCAACAGAGAGTGAAGTGTCCATGGAAAGACGGCCACCGCAACCAGTTAAGACATGTTTGTTTGTTCTTGCTTAGAAGTTAAGTTTCTGCTGCTTTTCAGCTGGTGAATTTGCGGTTCTGAGGCTTAAATGAGAAACTTTTTTAACATTTCAGAAATTTAATTGTGTTTCCTAACAGCTGGGCATGCAATGCAATTTTGGTTCAGTTTCAATTCAATATTTCTTGATACGATCAATGTATGGCCGAAGTGAGTTGATTATAAGGTGTTTGATAAAATGCATGTTAATATGGGTGAAGCTTATTTGTCTATTTAACTCTAATTTGGCCTGTTTCCTTTCGGCACCATGGATAATGATCCGTGCCTTTTGTCTTGTTGTTTTGTTTGTCTTGCATGTGCTTTATCTGCAGAATTCTTTGACCTCCTATAATCTCCCTATGAATGTGTGGGCGTTGTTGTTAAGGTTGATTAACACTCTCTCGCTTGCCCAGATGCTTGTTAATTCAAGGATCTCTGCATCGTCTAATATGCCTGAAGATGCTAGTGACGAGCACTTTATACGCGAATCTAAGGTTTAGATCCCCTGAAGCAATCTCTGTACAATATCTACATCACTTGCACTTGGACTTTAGTTTCTCCCAGATTTTCTCCTGTATTATTCTTGGCTAATGATAAAGATGTATTGGTATAACTTTTTGCAGAAAGTGGAAGATGATCTGAAGGAGCTGGGTACTAAAATCAAGCATTATGAAGACAATATCAATTACTTAAGAGGCCAAAAGAAC
Source organism: Craterostigma plantagineum (assembly GCA_027422505.1). Classification (NCBI taxonomy): domain Eukaryota; kingdom Viridiplantae; phylum Streptophyta; class Magnoliopsida; order Lamiales; family Linderniaceae; genus Craterostigma; species Craterostigma plantagineum. Next base: position 19,437,398 of record JAPQWV010000019.1, read on the forward strand.
AAACTAGAGGAATCAATTCTTGATATGCAGGGTGCGTCTGACCAATTTCCATCCCGTCTTGATGATTTCATTATTCTCTTTCTTTTAAGTCATATTGTGAAGGCAAAAGTATGTTCGTTGGATTCGATTCACTTGTATGCGTCATAGTCTTATCATTATGTAAATAATGCTTGAAAATACCATGCTTGACTTTTTTTTTTTGCAGTTGCAATTGGGAAATATCATACTGCAGGTTTATCCACAACAGAGAACAAAGGCCCTTCCTCCATGGACACTGATGAAGTAGAAATTGATACTCTTACATCTAAGATATCTGAAGAGAAAAGTGTCCTGAAAGCTCGTTTTGCTGATCAACCGTGGGCAGAATATGTGATAGGTTCTGTTGCAACGCTTGGAAAAGTCAATGATGTGAACCTCAGCAGGTTGGTTTTTATAGCCCGTGTTGGGGAAGTGTTGTGCAGAATATAGATTGTTGCCCTCTATCAGCGTGAAATCTGGTACTAATAACTGATATGGTGTCGTTGTTTCCTGTTCAAATGTCTGAACTAGGCTTCTGTCGGAATATTTGGGCCAAGAAACTATGCAGGCTATAGTGTGCAAGAGCTATAAACGCCCCCAAGCCTCTGAAAGTTGCAATAAGGATGGTCTGGAAAGTAAAGCTTCTCCGAATATTATGTTTCTTGATAAGCTAAGGTATGTATCTCTCTACACAAGACCAAGAGGGATACGCAGAGAGATCACTATAATCCTATCGATAATTTTGTATCCATATTAATTCATGTCATTCATTCTTGTATGACTACCTCGCTATATAGACCGTATGCTGGTGAAATTATAGCTGATGACCCTCAACGGAGACTCGATCTTCTGAAGCCAAAGATGCCCAATGGGGAAACTCCACACGGGTTTATTGGTTTTGCTGTAAATATGATCTATATAGATGAAGCAGAGTTATATCATTACGCGTCAACTACAGTGTACAGCTTAAGAGATACTCTTTTCTTTAACCTCTTCTCGAATTCGCAAGTATACAGATCGAGGGATGATATGTTGAAGGCCATCCCTTACATTCCCAATGGTGCCATATCACTCGATGGAGGAATCATGAAAAACTCTGCCATGTTCTATTTTGGCCATCCACGGTATGAAGATTGACATTTATTGTCCTACACAAAAAACTACTGGTTTTTTACACGTGATATGTCTTATCATAGGGAAGATTTAACAGTTCAGTTCCCCGTTGGGTCCAAAAAAGTTAACCTTCCTGAAAGCTATTTTGCAAGAGAGAACCAATTGAAAGAATATACATGGAAGAAGAATCAAGTTGTGGAAGACTTGCAACGAGAACAGGTGCTGTTGGCACACGCAAAAGCCAACTTTGAGACGAAGAAGAGCGAGTTTATACGTATTACAGCTGCAAGATCACTTGCATTTCAGGTACTTTTTGAATTATGTGTTTTCGTTGAAGAGCTCGTCTTTAATCTTAATCTAATCCTTCTCATATCAAAAAGCTGAGAAAAGATTTTCAAATCGTTCACTTCTTTGTGTTATGTACTCTCTCGTTCTAGATGTTTTCTGACAGAACTTCTTTGCTTCTTTAATGTTTACCCAGTTTTCTCGAAATCCCGCTAAGTGAAGATAGGATGTCGTTCCCATCATCAAACTCGTCGGCGGCTTCTTTTAATTGGGAACAGAAGCAGATTGATTTTCTAACTGAATTCATCTTCGATGCGTAGGAATTTGTCGAATAACTTGTAAGGTAGGGTTCAATGAGTATGGTTTGCCAAGCTTTTCGTGGCTATTACATGCTGTGCATTGTGTGTGGTGTGATTGCCATTGTAATAATCTTTCAAACTCGTCTCCTCCTCCAATATACAGACACACAAGAACCATATTTTCCGATGAACTGTTGTTACTGTACCTTATATAAGTTCCTCTTTAAGGGCATATTAGTTCTTGATGATGATGATGACGACGAAAAAGATGGCTAGTGATCGAAACAGCCTTTCTGAAAATGATGGCTCAACAACCTGCAATTAAGGTGATATAATATAAAAACGAATACGAGGGTAAACCAATTGTCAGCCAACAGTTAACCACTATTAAATCAAAGAGCAAAGATAAACAAAATTGTCTAATTAGAGTCGTTGATTGACTTCCCAATTCCCATCCCAACTTCAATTATTCAAAATCAACGGCGATCCTCATCTCTCTCCCTCGATACCTATCATATGGATGGACCGACTGAATATTGAAGAAAGGTTCCTACTTGAAAGGTAAGCTATTGATTGATCTTTCTTCTTCTTCTTCTCTATTTTCTCTTTTTAATCTTTTTACTCTTTGGGTTCTTCATCTCCTCTCCTCTCCTCTCCTTTCGTTTCTTTTACTTAGTTTTCTCAGCCCAGTTAAAAATTTCAAGAAAGAAGATTTGAGGAGGGAAACCCGAAAAACGGGGAACGGGCATCTCGGAATTCTTTTACTAGTAAATTCCTCCGATTGATCGATCTAGTGTGTCATAGATTTGGGGTCGTTTTGATTTCTGGGAAAAAAATTGAAATTTTGGGCGAGAAAGAAAGAATCCCAATAAATCAAAAAGCTTCTAATTTGTGGGGGGTAAGGATTACATCTTCGTGATCTGTGTGTTTTCTTGATCTTAAGGGAATATCCAAGAAATGGACGCAGTGGAAATGCACAGCGTGGAGTGCGTGTCTTCAACAGATGGAATTGAAGATGAAGATATTCAAACGTCAGCATCATCCAAACATCATGGCAATTTCTCTTCAAAGCCTTACAGCCGCAGTATAGTTCCTTCTGGAAATGCACCTACAAGTGTTCATGAATTGCTTGAATGCCCTGTTTGCACTAATTCTATGTACCCACCAATTCATCAGGTTTCCTCTTCTTTTACCTCCTCATTTTATAAGTTCTAATGGTCTTTTGTTGCCTGAAATATTTTGCTTCTTGCCTTGAACTCTTAGTTGTTGGATAATCTCAAATGGGAAATTAAGTTGTGGAATTTCTCTATCTGATCTTATGATCCTTTTTATTACGCAGTGTCGCAATGGACACACCCTTTGCTCGACCTGCAAAACGAGGGTGCACAATCGATGCCCGACGTGTAGGCAAGAGCTCGGAGACATAAGGTGCTTAGCGCTTGAGAAGGTTGCAGAATCGCTTGAGCTTCCATGCAAGCACTACACTCTGGGCTGTCCCGGGATATTTCCTTATTACAGCAAACTCAAGCATGAGGCTATCTGCAGCTTCAGACCATACAACTGTCCTTACGCTGGCTCAGAATGTGCAGTTACTGGCGACATTCCCTACTTAGTCACTCACCTGAGAGACGACCACAAAGTGGATATGCACTCGGGCTGCACTTTCAACCACCGATACGTGAAGTCGAATCCCCGCGAAGTGGAAAACGCCACGTGGATGTTAACAGTTGAGCTTTTTTTCCTGTTAAATTTTTTGTTAAAGTTGCATTGCATCCCATTCATGCCAATCTTAAATAGTTTTTCGTTGCTGTCTTACTTCGCTAGGTTTTCCACTGCTTTGGACAATACTTTTGCCTCCACTTTGAGGCATTTCAGCTAGGAATGGCCCCAGTGTACATGGCTTTTCTTCGCTTTATGGGCGATGAGGCTGAAGCAAGAAACTACAGCTACAGTTTAGAAGTAGGTGGCAACGGTAGGAAACTGTCATGGGAAGGTACGCCTCGGAGCATCAGAGATAGCCACCGTAAGGTGAGAGACAGCCATGATGGCCTCATCATACAGAGAAATATGGCGCTTTTCTTCTCTGGCGGTGATAGGAAAGAGCTGAAGCTTAGGGTTACTGGGAGAATATGGAAGGAGCAACAGAATCCTGATGCTGGGATCATACCGAACCTTTGTAGCTGATGTTTTTCGATTTCGTGTCGTTATGCTGTGTTTCTGTGTCCCTTCCCTTTGTCTGAGACAGTTCAAACTGAATGATGTATCTTGTTATTACATTAAAGAAACTGTGTTTCATTTCAACAACTTGAGATTACAATAAAGGTAATGTCATATGTCTAGCCGAAATGAATGAAAAGACAGTATTATTACATGACCACTTGCTGGCTACCTTCATCTTCAGCTGTTCCTTCTTTTACATCCTCAGCATTCCCTGAAACAGAAGAAGCTTCTTTACCTTCCATGGCTTCATCTTTGTTATCCAATAGCTTAGAAGGCAACAATGATGCAACAGCAGCTTTAGCACTTGCTTTAGCTCTTTCGGCTTCTTCGGCAGCCTTAGCAGCGGCTTCAGCCTTTTCCTTTTCTATGTTCAATTTAATCTCCATCACTTCATCTTCTCTACCGACTTTTCTCAAGCCTTCTTTCACAAACTCCTCTACTTCCTCCGTAAAATCATTTGGATCCTCTCTCAACATATTGTCTATGATCTTCAAGATTTCATCGTGTTTCCCTGCTTCGAAGAGTGCGTTCATGATAAATTTGTACGCATCGTCGTCCATCTTCAGCTTCGTAACCATCAGATCGAAGAACATTTTTGCATCTTCGACCTTTCCAACTTTCACCAACCCCTCGACCAAACGGTTGTAAACTGCCAGACTAGGCCTCAACTTTGCTTCAACCATAGCCTTAAAGTACTGAGCTGCATCGTCGTGCCTATCTTCCTTCAAGCAGGCATCCATTAATGTGGCAAAAGTGTACTCGTCTGGGCTCACTTTCTTCTCATTCATACCCTCGAACAGTTTCTCTGCTTCTGCTAACCTACCGTTCTCACACAAGCTATCGATCAATACATTATACGATAACACGTCAGGAAACGCGCCCTTCTCTCCCATACTCTCGAAAACCTCAATCGCTTCTTCAAATCTCTTTTCCTTGCAATAACCCTCCACAACCACGTTGTAACTTCCCAGATTCACGCTCAACCTTTTCGGGGGTGTGTGCTCAGCCTTCATCCTCTCAAACAATTCAAGAGCCATCTCAAACCTCCCATTATCCCTTAATGCCTCGAGAATATCATTATACGCAGCTGCACTCAATTCAAATTCGCCCGAATTCCCACCCAAAAACCTCTCGTAGCAATCCATGGCCTCTTTATCCATTCCTCTCAAGAACCACCCTTTCATCAAATTCCCACACAAAACACCATCCATAACATCACCACCTTCATCTACACCCATTTTCCCCTTCAGTTCATCGTACAAAGCAAAAACCCCATCCCCATCTCCGTTCTTAACCTTCCCAAGCATCAAATAAGAATAAATCGTAGTATCAACCCCATGTCCTCTGTTCTCCATATCATCCTTAATCTCCACAGCCTTATCCACCTCCCCATTCCACACCAACCCTCTGACCAAAATCCTATAAGTGGTCGGCGAAGGGTTAAAAGGGGCCTCGTTGATCAGATTTTTGTACTGCTCCAAAGCTAAATCAACCTTACGGCAGTCCAAGTAAACAGTCAAGAGCAGATTGTGCGTGATCAAATTAGGCGCCACGCCAGCCTGTGTGACGAACCTATGCAGGGACAAAAGGTCGGCATACTGAGCCTGCCTCAGCTGCGCCGTCATGACGGCGTTGCAAGTGTATATTGTGGGCCGCGCGTTGGAGTAAACGGAGTGGCGCGTGAGAAGCGAAGCTTCTTTGAGGTCGTTCTCACGGATGAGGCCGAGGATCTTATTGTGTAGATTGAGTCGGTTTCCGCTGAGCGCCGAGATCGGTTCCGGCAATTTCGGGGAATTGGGATTTTGCTGCGGCGACGGCTGAGGAGCTGGGGCAGGGTGGGGCGCGTGCCTGAGCGGCGGCTCGATGCGGAGGCGGCGCTTGCGCTTGCGGCGTTCCGCGGCTGCTTCTTCTGGGGTGGCAAAGGAGAGGAGGCGGGGGAGGAAAGGTGGCGCGTGGGGTTTGTCGCGGGTCAGGGTTTTAGCGAGGCGCGTGAGGAAGCCGTAGGGTTTTGAGAGGGCCATTGCGAAAGAGTAACAGAGACAGAGACGAACTTCAGCTCAGCTGTAGAAAATATAACGCCTAGAGGAAATCTACGTTGTAAAACTTAACGACTATTCGACTTGGGCTTTTGTAGATAATGGACTCCTTATCCTTCTTATTGGGCCGAAATTGATCTGCTACGAATGGGCCCATCGAGACTAAAATGGGTTTTGAGGAAAAGCCCATTATTACACTTAATTTTTTTTCAATGATTATTGATATCCCTCGAATCCTTGTCTCTTGACCAGGTCACTTGAACCAGATAGGAATATTTGATGAACGGGAATTTTTTCTTTATTATTTTAAAACCCTGATAGATGGATAGTTCAACGCAATAGTATGCTTTAAAGTCTCGAATATCAATCAACTCTTTAAGTCAAGAAAGCAGATGGCAGTTGTATTTGCAATGGATATTTATTGTGCAAGTTGGGTTGCTGATTTTTCTCCCAACATTAGCTGGCATAGGACATACAGTACTAGTTCATAATAGCTTTACCAATTATTATGTGTTATTTCTCAGAATAATATTCATTAATTTATAAATTCAGCCATAAAATGAAATTATAGAGACAAAGGAAGGCCACCCACGATATTGATTTCATTTGCAGAAATCATGTGGGTCGAGTTAATAAAAGCTTACTGCGCGGATGTATTTCATTGAATAATAATAAATGTATAACTGCACACCGACAGAATAGGGTTCAATTCTCAGGTTAAAACCCTTGTTGAAAATATTAATTACCAACCACCAACTTCACTTTAATCACAAATTCAGTATTTTTGTATTACTTTCCACCACTTTCTCCCACCTTTTATCATAAATTCAATCTCTTTGACCCTTCTTCTCGCAATGGATAAGACTTGCAACTTCATCCGCTAGATGCAATAATTGGCCATGTCGATTAGGAAACCTACGTAACATTCCACGTTAGACAATATTGCAAAAGATCATATCATCCTTACATATTGCACTTGGGAGGGAAAGAAAAAAGAGACATTTTTAACATATACACGGCAAGGAACATTAAAAGACTTGAGAAAAAAAAAACATAACTACGTAAGCTCGTAACACCATTTAAATAAATTAAAAAAGAAGAGCAACAATTATTATTATTCAAGTGGAGAGCCCAGCCAAGAACGAAACGCCGGTCGACGGCAGCCACGACGACCCATAAATAAACTGCCCCACCGTAAACTTATTCGCCTCATCAGTCGACGTAATAACTCGAAACCCAGGCCAAGCCACCCTCTGCCCAATCGCCCCGCCTGGCCCGTAATTCATATACTCGCCGTAATAAAGCGTATCGAGCGCAAACGTGGCATTCCACTCAAGCCAACCCTTGGGATGAACATGGTCTCCAATGTAAGAAAGCATGTAAACGGTCCTCGAATATAGCTTCCAAGGCCGACCCAAATAGGTCGAAAAAGAGCCCTTGGCTGCCTCTAAGTCGGCCTCGGCTAAGATTCGACAGGCGTGGATGGAAATGCCCGTGTTTTGATTAGGGTCCTTTCTGTTCTGGGCGGTGATTGTGTTCTTCTGAAAGGGGAGCGGCTTTCTTGCGTGGATTGAGCAGTTTTGGAAGACGACCGCTGCGTTGCCGAAGATGAAGTCGACGGTTCCATAGATGTCGCATTCTCTGAAGAATTGGCGCTGGGAATGGACGTATAGCGTGTCTTGGTAGCCTATGACGTTGCATCGATAGACCACTGCGTGGTCTGCCCCGAGCCTCAGGGCTACAGCTTGGTGCTTGCTTGGCCCGGCCCAATTTTCGAAGGTTAGGTCTCGGGCGATGAAGCCTGACCCAGTTGCAGCTGCACAGAGAGGTTAAGTAATTGTTACATTGGTTAGTAGTGTTGTAAAGATCAGCATTTAGAAGTGAACTATGGTTAGGCATTGGTAATACATAGTTGTAGTGAATGTGTGGTTGTTGTGGAATTACTGAATTAGAGAGGGGAATAGCTGCAAGTTGGAGGGCCAGCTTGTGGTTGTTGGGAAGATGGGGGAAGGAAAATGACGTGTTGAGTTGCTGGTGAGGACTAAGCAAGGGGGACAGTAATTTGTGCTATACAGTGGATGAAAATGACGGGCTTTTATGATGGTGTGTTTATGGGACAGATGTCTCTGTTTTTATATTCCGTAGATGGAGAAATGAGACGTAGACAAGAATAAAAAGTGAAGCCATTAGTATGTGGAAAGGAAACAAATGACAGATGAAGACAATGATCAAACTACAAAGCTCATCCACTTCAATTCTTTATTAGCTAGCTTATCTTTAGCGCTCCATACAAGAAAAAGGGTCATTTTAAGAGATCGCTTGTCTTTTTCTACCAAGAAAAACAATGAGGTTTTCGATCAAAAGAACAAGTAAAACAGAAAACAAACAAAAAAAAACTGATGGATAAGAAGCAAAAAGCATGAGGGGAAAAGCGCGTTTGAGCATCGATCAATCATGCAAGCAAGTCAGCAATTACAGTAACGTGCATGTTCAAATTGCATGCAACGACAAAGCTGCCCATTGTTTTCACTTCTTTATCCGAGAGAAAAATAATTTAACAGCAAAAGGGAATTGTTGACAAGGAGACTTACCGAATGATGCCGTGTGGAACGTTGTCATGTTATCTTGAACGCTTTTTCCGCCAGAAATGACCGTCTTGCCCTTTCCATCTCCTATGAACATTATGTTGGTCTTCTTCCTCCCCAGCTTTAGGTTATCCTCTTCATACCTAATCAGTGGAATGGCAAAATTTCTGGTTATTTCAAGAACATCCACCTAACTCTTTGTAATGTGCTTTTGCAACTTTTAACCTTCTCTAAAGGTAAAGAGTTTGAGATCATCATTACTTCATTATGCAAAAGATTAACCTTACGAGCTAATCATCTCACAACGGCAATTGAAAAGGCAAACAATTAATAAATACACGCGCGCGAGCGCACCAACACAGAAAGCGCGTGAACTTACTTTCCAGCCTTCACGTAGATGATAAACCTCCGACCGCCGTAGTCCGGCGCCTTCTTAATCGCCTCCGATATAGTCTTAACCGTGCCGTTCCCGTCCTTGGAAACCACCACGTCGGCGTTAATCGCCGTCACGGGCATATCCAGCAAAACCCTATCCCTCCTGGAGAGCCACATCGGAAACTCGTGATTGCGGCGACGCCCACCGCCTTTCCCCATCAACCTCCGTCGATTGTGGATGGGAATCCCGGCGAAATCGTCGTTCCCCGACACGGCGGCGTAGGTCGCGAGGCAATTGCTCACGAGCTCGGACAGATCCCTCAATCGACTCGCCATCTGAGTTTTGACATTGCCGGATAGCTGATCGAAGCCCTCGGTGCACGTGTCGTGGTTGGTCAGGGAGGCGCTGAGCCACGTCAGCACGTCCTGCCTGTTTCCTCCGCCGCGGGAGACGGCGGAGAGGGAACGCGATAGGAGGTTAACTGAATCGTCGAGCAGCTCGAGACAGTCTTCGTATGCTGACCTGAGAATCGATGACGTGTCATTTTAACGGGGGAATTAATCAATTAATTATTTAATTCAACCAATTAATTGATCCGAATTGTTATCGTTGGTATTACTTTTAATAAATAATATTTCCAGACCATGACTGCAGAAAAAAAAAATTATTAGGCTGCACTAATTTCACATTCTCTTGAGAAAATCTACATCACCACAATATTTAGATATTGAAATACATTAAGTTACTATTTAAAATTACCTGACACGAGGATCCATATCAAGATTACTAATTTCGGAGGCAAAGTACAAAGCTCTCCCAAATTTCTGCAAAGTCATATTAACCGAAATATGAACGAGGTCTTTCTCCGAAGCTGTCTCCGAGCCTGAAAATTCCCCCAGCGTCTTCACGCACAAGTTCGGGTAGCGGGTTCGGGCGCAGGTTCGCGACAGCGCCGCCGTCGGCCTCGGCGCATGAAGCCCACGTTCGCCGCCGCCGGAACCTCGTCGGTTCTTCAGCAACACCACCACGGCGGCGGAGGCGAGGGAGGCAGCCACGACCAGGGTGACCGTAACGAGGCACAGCAGAAGCTTGACCCGCGAACCCGATTTCTTGGGAATCATGGGTCGGGCCGGGTCGGGCGCAAGGCTTCGAGTCGATGAGTTTAGGGAATCTGGCTCGGGGATACCGAGCCTGCCGTACTCAGTCATTGTAAAATGTGGTTCGTCGGTGGAACTTTTAAGTGCTGGTTAAAGTTCGAAGCTTTTTATTGGCTTGGGTTTCTGTGAAGTGAACTGCTAAGGTAGAAAAGAAAGTGTTTTTATTACATTGCTATTGAATGAGTATGTGTGTGCTTTTATATATGGGATGTTTTGGTGTCGTTGTTTAGTGATAGCTGGACTCTACTTTGGAGTGATTGAATTGGGTTTTTGTTTTGGGTAATATTTAGTATATTTTATGAATAATTAAATTTCTTTATTCTCCTACAACTTTCTAGTATAGACCTTTTTATGGTTGCAGAAGACATAATTGAGTTAGGGAAGGGAACCCTATCTTTGGGCTTATTCTGTCCTAAACTCCCAGTAAAAAAGGTTTATAACTTCATCAATAAGTCTCTACAATTTTCTTTTTTTTTTTTCTTTTAATGTCTTTGGAAACTGGAAGAATTCCATGCAATGTCCTTATTGTCGACATAATATTAAGTCACATGGTTTTTGAAATGGTCAAAAGCTGCTAACGCGTGAAAAAAGTGGCGCAGTATTCCTTTGGTGTGCTGAATTTTTTTGGTTTGTTCACATAGCAAAATCGTTGCTATAAATAGGGCACATCCCAGCGAAGACAAAAGCATCCCATCAGAGAGAAGAAAGAGAGATTGAGAGATAGAGAAAATAATAGAGAGTTTGTCGGTATTTTCTCCGACTATAAAGAGAGAGGTTTGAGGGTTTTCTCCTTTATAGATTGAGAGGTTGTAACTCCTATATTTTTCCTATAGTGGATTCTTCTTCTTTGCCCGTGGTTATTACCCCTATTTGTTTGGGGGTTTTCCACGTTAAATCTCGGTGTCCACATTTTATCTTTAATTACCCAAATATTATCCGCAATATTATTCAACCGGGTCCGCTGCCATGCCAACAATTGGTATCAGAGCCTAGCTTGGGTTTTATATATCTGTTTATCGTATGCTCTGTGGTTGCCACTAACGTGGACCCTTCACATCAGAAAATAATAGATATTATACTGCCCTTGTTACAGGGGAAAATCAAGAAGTAAGAAGAAGGATATGAAGGGTCACTTGAAGAATGATTGTTGGAGCCTGAAGAACTCCAATCCTCAGAGAATATGGCAAACACGTCAGGTGGAGACGTATTGTGTAGTGAAGCAGCTATCTCAACGGAGAGCCGGAAGGCGTATGACGAGATATGGCTTCTTGACTCTGGCGCAACTTATCATATGACCTCTCGAAGAGACTGGTTCAATCACTACGAACCTATCTTAGGAGGATGTGTACAGTTGCGAAGATAATGCCTTAAAGATCGTAGGCGTTGGAACCGTGAGGTTGAAGTTGCACGACGGTACAGTTCGCACAATTCAAGGAGTGCGGCACGTGGAAGGTCTCAAGAAGAATTTATTGTCTGTGGGACAGCTCGATGATCTTGGCTGTGAAATCAAAGTTCGGGGAGGAATAATGAAAATATTCCGTGGAGCACTTGTAGTCATGAAAGGTGAAAAGGTCGCTGCAAATTTGTATATGCTGTTGGGAGAGACGGTGCAAGAAGGGGAAGCGTCTGTAGCTTCGGGAAATTCAACCGAAAGATCCACTCTGCTGTGGCATCAAAAGCTCGGGCATATGTCGGAACAAGGAATGGAAATTCTTGCGGGCCAGAATCTACTTCCGGGTCTCACGAAGGTGTCACTACCATCTGTGAGCATTGCATAGCAAACAAGCAGCATCGGCTACAATTCAACACATCAAATTCTAGAAGCAATGATATTCTAGAATTGGTTCACTCTGATGTATGGCAATCACCGGTTTCATCCCGAGGAGGAGGGAAGTACTTCGTGTCTTTCATCGATGATTACTCTCGGAGATGTTGGGTGTATATCATCAAGAGTAAGGGAGATATGTTCGCTACCTTCAAGAATTTCAAGGCTCGGGTCGAACTTGATACAGGAAAGAAGATCAAGTGTTTGAGGACGGATAATGGAGGAGAATATACTGGCAGAGAATTTGATAGCTTTTGCAAAATGGAAGGCATCAAAAGGCACTTCACTACGGCGTATACTCCACAACAAAATGGAGTGGCAGAGCGGATGAACAGGACTCTGTTGGAGAGAACAAGAGCCAATTGGGAGCTGCAGGTCTGGATAAATCATACTGGGCAGAAGCAGTCAACACCGCCTGTTACGTGATCAACCGGTCGCCTTCAACGGCAATTGATCAGAAGACGCCGATCGAGATGTGGACCGGAAAGCCAGCAGATTATTCCAAACTCCATGTATTTGGAAGTCCTGTGTACGTGATGTACAACGCCCAAGAAACTACGAAGCTGGATCCGAAGTCCAGAAAGTGTTTGTTCTTGGGGTATGCTGATGGTGTGAAGGGTATCGCCTGTGGGATCCCACTGCCCACAAGGTTGTCATCAGTAGGGAGGTTATCTTCTTAGAAGATAAACTAATCGGAGGAAATGATAGCACTACAATAGAAAGCCCAGAGACTACGACGATTCAGGTGAAAGGAAAGTCGGGGGAACAAGATTCTTCTGAAGCAGCACCAGAGCACGAGGCAGGGCCAAGCGAATCTTCAGAGTCAGAAGTTAGAAGGGGCACACGAAAAAGAGCCGCACCATCCTAGCATGAAGATTACGATATGGACAGTAACGTTGCATACTGTCTACTAACTGATGATGGAGAGCCATCAACTCTTCAAGAAGCACTGAACAGTTCAGATGCAGATCAGTGGTTGGCGGCAATGCAAGAAGAAATGGAAGCTCTACGGAAAAATAAGACTTGGGAGTTGGTGCCACTACCTCAGGGAAGAAAGGCAATCGGCAATAAATGGGTCTTTAAGATCAAGCAGAACAGCGACGATCAAGTGGAGCGGTTTCGTGCACGACTGGTGGTTAAAGGCTACGCTCAGAAGGAAGGCATTGACTTCAATGAAATATTCTCACCGGTGGTTCAATTGACGACTGTTCGGGTACTTCTAGCGATGTGTGATACATTCGACCTACATCTAGAGCAGCTAGATGTGAAGACGGCGTTTCTTCATGGAGATCTTGAAGAAGAGATTTATATGCTCCAACCGGAAGGTTTTGAAGACAAAGAAAAATGGAACTTGGTTTGCAGGTTGAACAAATCTCTATACGGTCTCAAACAGGCGCCGAGGTGTTGGTATAAGAGATTTGATTCCTTCATCATGAGCCTTGAATACAGCAGATTGAATGCAGACCCTTGTGCATATTTCAAGAGGTTTGGTAAAAGTGATTTTATCATATTACTGTTGTATGTTGATGACATGTTGGTAGCAGGCCCCAACAAAGATCGTGTTGAAGAACTCAAGGCACAGTTGGCTAGGGAATTTGAAATGAAGGACTTGGGACCAGCAAACAAGATTCTAAGGATGCAAATTTACCGAGACAGATAACAGGAAGATTTGGCTTTCGCAGAAGAATTATCTGAGGAAGGTCTTGCGACGCTTCAATATGCAAGATTGTAAGCCAATTTCTACCCCACTTCTTGTTAATTTCAAATTATCCTCAAGTATGAATCCTAGCAGTGAAGAAGGGAGGATGGAGATGTCTCGAGTACCGTATGCATCAGTGGTGGGAAGTCTTATGTTCGCGATGATTTGTACACGACCAGACATTGCACATGTAGTGGGAGTAGTGAGTTGGTACATGGCGAATCCGGGCAAAGAGCATTGGAGCGCGGTGAAGAGGATCCTACGATATATCAGAGGAACCTCAGATGTTGCATTATGTTACGGAGGAGCAGACTTTACTGTCAGAGGGTACGTTGACTCTGATTATGCAGGTGATCTTGATAAGAGCAAATCTACCACGGGATATGTGTTCACTCTTACTGGTGGAGCCATAAGCTGGGTATCGAAGCTTCAGTCCGTTGTCGCGACGTCAACAACTGAAGCAGAATATGTTGCAGCTATGCAGGCAAGTAAAGAAGCGGTATGGTTGAAAATGATCATGGAGGAACTCAGGCACGGACAGAAGAATATTCCTCTGTTCTGTGACAGTCAGAGTGCCTTGCATCTCGCAAGGAATCCAGCGTTTCATTCCAGGTCAAAATACATACGAGTCCAGTATCACTTCGTTCGTGAGAAAGTGGAAGAGGGCACGGTAGATATGCTGAAGATTCATACGAAAGATAACCTAGCAGATTATTTAACGAAGGCGGTCAACACTGACAAGTTCGTTTGGTGTCGTTCCTCAAGTGGCCTAGCGGAGACGTAAGCAACAAGAATGGCAAGGGAGAAAGAATGGTGTGAAGATCCGATTGATCTCAATCAAATCTTCAAGTGGGAGATTGTCGACATAATATTAAGCCACATGGTTTTTGAAATGGTCAAAAGCTGCTAACGCGTGAAAAAAGTGGCGCAGTATTCCTTTGGTGTGCTGAATTTTTTTGGTTTGTTCACATAACAAAATCGTTGCTATAAATAGGGCACATCCCAGCGAAGATAAAAGCATCCCATCAGAGAGAAGAAAGAGAGATTGAGAGATAGAGAAAATAATAGAGAGTTTGTCGGTATTTTCTCCGACTATAAAGAGAGAGGTTTGAGGGTTTTCTCCTTTATAGATTGAGAGGTTGTAACTCCTATATTTTTCCTATAGTGGATTCTTCTTCTTTGCCCGTAGTTTTTACCCCGATTTGTTTGGGGGTTTTCCACGTTAAATCTCGGTGTCCACATTTTATCTTTAATTACCCAAATATTATCCGCAATATTATTCGACCGGGTCCGCTGCCATGCCAACACTTATTTCTTAATTTATTTATTTGATAATTTGAATTGGATAGTTGAATTTTCACTTCGTGCTGCATTGACCACCGACACTATGAACCAGCAATAAGCATCGTAATTTTTTTATTAATAGTAATCACTTGGAATCGGAACAAATGCATTTCACTAATATTCTAGATTTCCTAATTCTTGAATATAGTCTAATATTATATATATATGTACATGTAGCCCCTCTAAACGGCCTAGGTGGAAAGGGTTTTTATTTTATTCAGTAATATTAATTCATGGATATATGCTCCATTTATTTCCATACAACTACATCTAACAAACGCGTCACACAAGAGTAAGCGTGACAGTATCATCCAATAATGAAAGTCAATGGACCAAAAATTATTTCTACCAATCATCTTATATGAAGAGATTATTATATAAACATACATTATTCAATTACCTTACATTATTGAAGATATAGCAACGCATTAATTTCGACATGTTATTCCACTGTATAATCATATAAGTTGGTTGGTGTATATGATATATAAGCTTATGCACTTTATAGCTTTTTGGGATGTCGTGGGACATAGATCAACGTTAACCATGGTCCATTTTTATTATAATGACTTGATTGATGAAAAGGAATTTTCATTTATTCTGCGCCACAAAAATTCAATAAAAACCCTATAATACGAATTTTCTTTCATACACAATTATGATATGACAAAGATCGATCTCCCATGTGCCCTTGTAAGCATATGTCCCCTTCGGAAATAAATAAATTTACACTAAAAACAATAGTAGATACAGCGTACCATACCATCATCGAATCAAAGAACACATGTTGTTTTTCTACTTGTTTCAAAAGTCTATAAACTGATTGCAAAGCTGTGGATCGATGATTTTGGCCCAATTATCCAACTTGGGTTGTGTAAAACTGGGCCTAACTACATTGGGCTTTTTAGAAATAGGCCTAATTAAATTGGGCTTTGTAGTAACGGGCCTTAAAAGTAGGCCCTTATAACGTTCGATCAAGCCCATAAGCTCAGCTCAAAATGAGGCTTCACCTATGCAGACAGAAAATGCCAAGCTCCACATGCAATGAATGTCTGCTCTGCACTCTGTAATAATTCCAAGTTCATTCAGTTCCCACATATTAAAAAAAAAAGAACTTTGATTGAATTGCAAGTCCTACCCACCAAAAGACCAACAAGATAGATTGAAACAATGAACGTGATTAAAGATTAATTATCGATTCCAGCCAGCAAAACAAAGTTATACAAAAAGGAGCAGCTTTTTGTTTAGAACTTCAAAAATTCGCCGTCTAGATGGGATGCATGCACCGTATTGTCCTTTTCCAATAATTATGTAAAAAAAAATATTTAAAAAATGGCATTTTGGGTTCGAAATGGGGAATAGTGACACCTTATCTTTGGTGCGTAAACGACAAGAGTGTGTGTTTCATCTTGATATGTATTACAGTGTTATTATTACATCCCACGACCCAAAAAAGGCTTCCTTTCCTTTTCTTGTTTTTGTCTTCACCTTGTGGACTGCTATGAAAGAGCTCCAATGATATGATTATATACTATAATCAAACAAGCTTTTATTTGGTCATCTTTATTTTCTGATGGGATGTTTGAAGATGGTGATAAGATGTGATACTATGGGAAAACCAATGAGATTGATCGAGTAGAAATAACTAAATGCTTTGAGGTTTAGCTCACTGCAGAAATATAAACTAAGAACAAATATGAAACTATTTCTCGTTGTTTGAGCTGAACAAAGAAGCCAAATCAAGAAAATTGTACAGGTTTAATTTATTGCCATAGGTTCCATTTCAGTGAGAGGAGGCCATTATTGAGCTCATGTGGGGCCTACATGCCATTGCATGATTGTGCTTGGCGAGTATATTATTAGCATTTTATACCTTGAAACTTGTCCGTATTCCGTAGTAACCTCGGTAAGAGAATCAAAGGGTTCAATCAATTTCGCAGTTAACTGTAACAAGTGCTGAGTTTTACTGCCAAAGAACAAACCAAAGAATAAAGATTCCTTTTTTTTTCTTTCTTTTTCCAAGTTTGCTTCTTGGTGCGTGGGGCCTGCTTCTGCTGAACTCTTTACGACGTCGTTTGGCTCTTTTAGACGGCTATAAAAGGCTCGCTTTCATTACCACGCCGTTTTCCATCTATATTCGTGTATATGATCGTAGTGCTTCTCAGTGTCAAAAGCCAAGGTGATTAACTGAAGTTGGAGATTAAATGTATGCTGAAGCTGGACTCATGTTTCCATCTTTTCTTCAGCAGTTCGACGAGTTTAGCTGCTCGCCGAAGACTAGAGTAAATCTTTTAATCTTCTTCATCAGCAGCTCTTTTTGTTATTTTTAAATCATGGGATGCATTAAAGTTTCGAGCTTTATCCATGTTTTATATGGATTCTTGCTTATATATGTTTATATAGTTGTCTTCAAGCTAACTTCTTGTGTTGGGTATTTTACAAATTTTCTTGGGGAAGTTTTAGATGCACTGCTCCATTGAATGAACAGATTTGAGGGTCTCTCTGTATTTTCTTCCTTTTATAAGACGAGATTGTGGAGAATTACAGCTCCTAACATTCATATAACTTTTCATTACAATTAGCTATAAGAACCACACATAAGGTAATGGAAAAAAAAAGAGAATTTCTCATTTGTGGGATGCAAGAAAGTTGACTTTCTTGGGGAAGAGCTACCGTAACTGTCTACACAGTTGCCAAAAATTGATATCCATGTCCTAAATATTCCATTTATAAAGTAAAAAGGAGCATAAATGGAGAAAGCACTTAAAAATTTTTTAGTGTGAATTGTCCTTAGAACACAGTCATCAGTACCGTGTTCTTCATTCACCTGCTGTAAAGGAACTTCAAAAAAGGTTATGACTCATGTGCTTTTTTTCCACATAGGCTGCCTTTGTTCTTCTGTGCTTTTTTTCTGTAAAAGAAAAGCCTTTATGATGCCAACTTGTAGCTGTGGATTCACCTTTTCTCTATTTCACCGCACTCAAACACATCAAAGATAAACAAGCAGAAAAGAGTTTGTGGGAAAAAAGCTAAAGTTGATGGCTATTCTTGGTGATTGTTATATTCCAAAGGACTCTTTTTTTTTTCCTGTACATATATATATATATATATATATATTATATAGGAGAAAAACAAAAACTAGAAAACCTCTACAGATTGAACAGTGTTTCTTGATTTTCCACGGGTAAGCTTCTGGTCAGTTTTAGAGGGCTGTTTATTTCATAAGCATCCTTTAGTGGGGAGAATCTGTCTTACCAATTGAATAGTAATGGCATCTTATGTTTGAGATCCCATATTCCTTACAACAGAAACATCCTAACATGACCATTTGGCCCATGTCTTGCAGTTTTATTGCAGACAAATAACTACATGGTTCCCTAGCTACTCTGCATCTCGTTTTCTTGAAGTACTTGAATAATAATAATCTAAAAATGTCAACATAGGACATGCAAAGCAGCCTTGTCAACGCCGATTACAGTCTCTGGGGCGAAGGGGACTTATTCAAGGCGCCAGAGCCAATACTCGAAGAACCAATGATGATGAATCTCGATCCAATCTCGTCGGCGATCTCCATGATTTCTTCTCAGCCCCTCACCGTTTCAGACATGGAATCGTCTATTGAAAGTGGACAGCTTCTGAGCGATGTTTACTACGAATGTAGAAAGGATCTCCTGGCAAACGAAGGGAGTGAGAATGGGATTTCTCTATTCGAAGAACTTAACAAAGCTGATAAAACTCTGCAACCCATTAAGACTGATGAGAGCTTATTAGCCATTGAAGGTCAAGTTTTTCCGAAGAGCATTAGTGCGAGCTGTTTAACATCGATGGATCATGTTGAAGATGTTTTAGCTCCCTTAAGGCCAAATTTCCTCGATTTCTCGGTGGTGGACTTTGGATCGGTTTATACGATGCGAAGGGCGTTCAGCGAAGGAGACATAAAGGTGACTCTTTTTTTAATCATCTTATCGTTTCCGCTGTTTGTATGTATATTCTATGGTATGAAGTTGATTTTCATAACAAGGCCGAAAAAGACAAGGAAGAAGGCTATGGAATGGAACTGAGGAGATATTTAGATTTTGTGTTTTTGTTGGCCTCTTTTGGACAGGCAGGATACGTCTGCTACTACTAGGGTAGGTTGAGGGTCATTGATTCTGAGTTTTTAATGAACAGACTCTTGGTAATGGTAATAACATAACTACGAATCTCATTCGATCCCCACCGACGATGATGGGTCGACCTCCTCAAATCGCGAGCGAAGATCGTAGGGAGAAGCTCTCGAGGTATTGGAACAAGAAGTCGAAACGGAATTTTGGGCGAAAGATTAAGGTGACTAACAAGAAAAGATTTAAGGTGTAGTTCCATTGATATATTTGACCTGAGATTTGTTTTTCCTCTCTATGTCTCAGTATGCATGCAGAAAAGCCTTGGCAGATAGCCAGCCGAGAATCAAAGGACGGTTTGCAAAGACTGAAGAAACAGAAATGGTTACGAAGAAGATATGATGATGACTAGTATGATTCGATCCCCAAAAGGCATTTTATATAGCTTGAATGGAGTCGTCCATCTATCCTCTACTCAAGCAAGCTTATATAGACCTCAGAATCGTGCGTGCAGATTAGTTTGTTTTAGCTCTATGTAGACAATAATAATATATGCTGCACTGCACTGGTCAGTGATCGACCTTAGCCGTCTGTATATACAGATTATGAAAGATGAAGAAGATGACGGAATTTGTTGGTATTTTCATTAAATCTCCTACTGTAATAGTTTCGTTTCATCCATGTTATGGTTAAGAAAGATGTTTGAATTCTCTCTCTATACATTTGTAGTTTTGTTGTGGGATTTCATTTTCATTATATTAAACAAAAAAACTAATGGAAAACCACAACTTTATTTCTACGTTAAATCATAAATGATTTAGTTTATATTTTAACTGTTATACAAGAATGTCATATTACATATTTTACACCTGTCGGATGCACCACGGGCATAAAACTAGTATATATATATATATATATATATATATTAACCTTCTACTGCTTATGGTGGCATCATCATCTTAAGATAACGAGAAATGTAGGCAATAAATAATCAATATAAATTTCGGGTACTTCAAATACAGAACAAGGGTGCCAACACACAAGCTGCTCGAGAGTATAATAGGTTTTGCGAGATCGTGCAGTTAAACTGATAAATCAAGTATCTTCGACATGTTCTGCCATTATATTTGGTGGTGGAGATAAAAGGTCACTCCCATCCCATTTGCTTGCTTCCACCTTGTTTCTAGTTTCCAAGGGCTTTAAGTACCCTGAAAATGTCACATATTGGAATGTTGAGAGAGAGATTGTAATTGCACATAAGCTTAGTAGGGTTGGTTTATATTTACCATAATGGCGAAAACTGTCGTCCTTCAAATCAAACCCTGACGTTGGAGATCTGTGTACGTCTTTCTGTTATAAATGTTGCCCTCTCTATCTTCGTATTCTTCTTCAAGATCTGGGCGCCATTTATTTACCCCCTGTTTTTCTTGAATTCTCTCCCAGAGTTGCTTAGCTTCCTGAACCACACACAATAAAGGCAGTTAGGCGAATCTACAGAGTTTTAAGCCCAATTGCTGTATAGTAGGGGGAAACAGAAAGCTTCAAAAGATCATAATACCTCAATAGACGTGATTTCGTTGAAATTCTTGGTATTCGGTATACCAAGACATCTCATCCCATGTTGGTGTCGCCATTCTTTAAAATGGCGTTCGTACGCCCTTCGTCCCCAATAACTCTGGTTCCCACATATCTCACATTTGAACTCCTGATAATTCAAAATTGGTAAGAAACCATACAAAAAAAGCTCAGCAAATCTAACACGATAATGAGTATATATATATATATATATATATCAGTGGCAGCTAACAAGTAGATTTTGCAAATATGGCAGGTTTGACAAAAATGGGTGGACTATGACACCATCCACAGTAGATTTTAATTACCTGACCAAGTCCATGGAGTTTATACAACCAGTAAGGGATAGGCTTCCCATCCCATCCCATTGGTAATTTCAAAGGATTGTAAATCTGTTGATCTTCATCATCACTTTCAGACTCGGGCTGCACCTCATCCTGGTAAAAAGATTTAACGTGTCTTGCGATATGTACAAATGAAATTCTGATGGCACGACTACTGCTGTATAAGTAAAATAATTAATGCACGTAATTAACGTATATGGCATTGGCTAGCTGCTAAATGATATTTTTCCAAACAATTGGAGGTGTAAACCCATGCTTGATCTAAGGTGAGAATTCAGAGTCACATAACCGTACCTCTTCGCGTTCTTGCACAATTTCATCATATGTCAAGGCATGTTTCTTCTCAACGTTTTCTTTCGTCCGCAAAATTGTCTGTAGATTTTTAGAGGGTTACTTAAAATGCACTTAAGATAGGTCACCACAGCTATTAAGTGAGAATCAAACCAAAATGAGATCATTGGCAAAATGAGAGAGGTAGAGACGTGAACTACAGGGCACCGAGGTACTCACCTCATGCAATAATTCACATAACTTTTTCACTTTAGCCTCCATCAAAGCAATCTCTTTCCCATCTTCATTAGGTTGTACAGAAGCCATACCACCATTTACTTCAATTTTTCGTGAGCCTTTGGCAAAGTGTTTCTTATCAATCATTTCAAGAGGTGTGTGCTGCGTAACGGTTAATAAACAAAACACAATTTAATGTATAATAAAATAGACAATATGAATGGCATAGAATAGGACAATCTGCTTATATTTTCAACTAATACAAAAAGGGGAAACATAAAATAAATGTTTTTCATTTATGATAGGTAGTAACCTCACCTTTGTGAGAAAGAGCCTCTCAGCACGCTGCCTCACAGTACCTCCAGTCTTCAGACCAAGTGCCCCCAATGCCTACAGCAAAAGTAGCAAGATTTGATCACACGCAAAACACTAGAGTCGCAATTTTAGCATATAAAAATCCTTCTGCTCCATTTAAAATCTAAGAAAAAAATGCATATACCTCCTTCAGCGTTTCAGGACCAACTTCCATTAGCTCTTCGACAGAACTATAGTAATCAAGATCTAGCATAGTATGCGGACGCCCGTCATTTCCATTTTCCCGATTCTCCTTCTCCCATCCTTCCACTGCTCTACTACTCCATTTCTCATCAAATTCAGCAACGACCTGAATGGAAAATAAATGTGTATCAAATATTAGCCCTAGAAAATCAATACTAAACAAAGAATGTGCCAAATGAAGAAAGAATATGGCAAATCATCAGAAGGTCATCTCTTTAGAAATCAAAGCAGCACATGAAAACCAGGAACGTATGGCATTTGCTAATTAAGCCGACATGGAAACGTCCACTGTAAACAAAAGGAAGCAGCAGGAGAGCTAAGAACCAAACCTTTGAAAAAATTCTCTCAAGATCGTTCAATGGTTCAGTGCGTTCAAAAAAGTATATCAGATACTCTATAAGCTTCTGCAAATACTCTCGATATTGCCTGTTCAAGGGAAAATACGTGACTTATCGGCATTTGCACTTAATTACAGAAGTGTACAGCAGCATTTATAAACCCAGGGCAAAACAATATATTTACCTAGTAAGCTTCAATTTTTGAGGTATGGTTTCTGTTTCCGAGAATACATCAAGGTAATTAGAGTATTCAATCTGCTTTCCAAACTTGGAGTTAATGTAGTCATTGTACAATTCATGTAAATCAAGGTACCGCCCAAACGCTTCCTGAAATCAAACCCACAAGAACATTCAGAGCAAAAGAAAAGTGAGGTGATGCATCCCTTCTCAATGTGAAAAAAGGATAGATTGCAGGAAAAAAAAAAGAGACAATGCGACATTCTTTTTAAGTAAAATTCAACCTCTCCAGTGAACTCGATGACAGGTTCCTCTTTGAGAAGCTGCTCGTACTCATCTGTCGTATCTACATACCGCGCAGCTGGGTGGCGTCTATGATAATCTCGAATCTGCACAACGAGGCAAATTTCGACGTTAATCCTCACTTGCACAGAATAACACAAAGCTAAAAAACTCCAACAAGTTGCATACCTCCTTCAACCTATCGTAGAACGCACTGAATACATTAACATTGGCCGAGGTAGCACTCTGTCCACCAAGCGCCGCAATCTCGTCCTTCCTCGCATTATCCTCATCTTCATATATCTCAATCTACAAACCAAACAGCAAAAGTAAAGCAGTCACCAAAAGACACCGAACTAGAAAAGGATAGAAATCGCATAAATTGACTAATTACCAGTTTGTTAGTGGTGGAAGTGATCTGTTCGATCATGCCGCGGACCCGGTGACTCTGATACAGTCGATCCCTGTTCGTCGGAGGTTCAGTCTGAAGATCTTTGACAATGGTGCGTTCGAGACGCTCGACCTCCTCGTGAGAAGCACGCGTCACCTCAAGAAGCGTCGACGACATTCTCTCAGTTTCAGAAAAAAAGGGGAACGAGGGTTTTGCTCAATTTCGGAGGAGGTTTACATTTATACGACGGGGACGTCTTACGGCGTCGTTTTAATTTATGCGGGGAACGTGATTGGGACAATTACAAAAAAACCCTTTATTTTCTATTTTTGCAATCGACTGCCTTAACTTTCCAATAGTCTATCAATACCCATGAAATCATGATTTTATGACAAAAATGATAGAGAACTTGGTGAAGCTCTCAACAAATGTGGAAGCTAATTCAGGGATCCGATGAAGACGATCAAGATAACTTGCTTGGAGACAATGACGGTCTCTGCTCTCTGTCACCTGTACAGGTATAGCAAAACCTTTTTGATAAATGAAACTAGGAAATCAATTCGCGGATCGGTTCGTTCAAAGATCCAATCTTTTGCTAAAAACTGAATCTTTTTACTAACTCGCTATGTATATACTGCGTTCTTTTGTCCCCACTTCGCAGAGGGTTTATGCGTTTGCTGCTTGTCTACTAGCTGGAGTTGTTTGTATCTTCCTGGTATGTCAAATGGAGTTGGAAAATGCTGTTGAAAAATGCTGATTAATGTTGAGATTTCTTTCTTTTTGGTTTCCTTTTGTGCAGTCGTTGATTACCTTTGCAAAGCCAATCAAATTTGCTCTGTTATTTACCTTCGGCAACGTGCTGTCTGTTGGAAGGTACACTGTTTCCCTTTTGGCCCAAAACAATAAGCAAAATATAACAGTGCTAAGACTTAGTCTTGAGCTTGTCGAAGGATTATATCTCTATTGCGTAGATCATATGTGTTTCCCTTGTCGAAGACTCGAACCCTATATGGAAGTAGATGTTAGCGTAGTCTCATAGTTGAGATTGATTCTTGATGTTATTTGATAGGCCATGATGTGTAGAAGTAGATGTTTCACATCAACCGCCGACGTTTTCTTTTTTTGGAATTTCTGTTGTGGGTTTCTTTTCTTAGTTTGAACACATATTTTCAGCACGGCTTTCCTCATGGGGCCCGAGCAACAGCTGAGGATGATGTTCGACCCAGTGCGAGTCTACGCTACGTCGATCTATGTGGGGTGTGTGGTCTTGGCTCTTATTTGCGCTCTTTTGGTAAGCTTTATTACATATTTGACAATTCTCGTCCGTTTCTTCTGTTTGGTTTTCAAGCATCAACTTTCGAATAATGATTGTTCTCAACTTAACATCATGCATTGCAGTTGCACAGTAAGATTCTCACCGTTATTGCAGCCATATGCGAAATCTGCTCCCTTATCTGGTAAATGCTTCTTAATGACTTTTTTTGCATCGACTTGGACGCATTTTTGGCCGCAGTAGATCTTCGTACTCATATAACTGATTTAATCTCTTAATTTTTCCGGCCCATTTTTTAGGTACAGCTTGAGCTATATCCCTTTCGCTCGTCGTATGGTTTCCAGTCTTACGGTGCGCCTTTGTGACACTGAAATCTAGTAAGCAAGAAAAAACGAAAACATGTACTCTTGGTTTCTAGGAAATTTCTTGTGTGCTACGGTTTTACCCGAATGGTTTCGATTTTTTTCCATGCACATAAAATATTGTATCACTGTCTCTCTGTGTGTGTTGGTCATTCTCTTGTCTGTTCATGGTGATTCCCATGTTAGTTCGACATCTGAGTTCTATCAATCAATGTAGTTGAAAAAGTTCGGACCAGTTCTCAGATCATCGACTTCAACGGTAAGAATGTAAGAGTTTCAAAACTTGATCCAACTCAACAAAACCTCGTACTAAGATAATATGAAAAGGGCACGACTCCGATACTAATCCTCCACGTGTGAGTGAATGAATGATTGTGTTATGAAGTGGTCCTGTCGTGTAATGGGTGTAAAATAAAAACTGGTGATGTAAATGTTGACTGTAATGTCGGAGCAACACTCGATCTCACACAGAATGCACAGCGGAAAAACTAACAACTTAGTGATGAAATACGAAACACACGAGATGTAAATTTTGTGCAGTATGTTAGAAGCTTGCTGCCTGCCTCATGGCGAAATTCCACTATTACGATGGATTACAAAAACAACTATCTCGCGATAGTACAAATCACGCCTAGTAAGAGAATGGAATCTAACGATCCACTAAACTAGAAAGTCCTAAGACCTTTGCAAAACTAGGCTAAAAAGAATAACTCTCGTGAGTTTACTCAATCTCAATGAAAGCTTCGCTCGTTATGACTCGTGTGTCTCTAACGGAAAAATGAAGTCTCGTATAAATACTTCGACTTCCCAAAGACTCCCTCAACGTCCACTCTGCCCTCAACGTCCACTTAGTAGAATATGGCCGTTGGAAGTTAATTTGGATAGCCCCAAACGACTTAGTCTTCACTTGGGCTTCAAGACTCCTATATTTAGTATGTTCCTTTCCAATTTCAGCTCCTAAGTCTCCACACGTAATTCACACGTCTTTGATCCATTCCAGACTTTATCTAAGTCCTTTATATCACTAAAAATAGCCAATAACCGAATTAATAGGGTTTGGGCATGAAAGATAAAACTAGAGGTTGATTCAATCTTAGCCAACAACTGGCATGTGGAGCCAATATGATCGTCAACTTTGAAATATCAACACTAACATGTTAAAATCTAATTAGAGAGTCCATCTAAAATGGAACTATTCATGAAATAAATTGGGCAAGTTGTTATCTTTTGTTGCTGTCGTCAACTTGCGAGCAACTATTTGGGACCGAGTTGAGTTCGACTTATATCCATTTCAAAATTATTAGTAGAAACGTCAAAAAAAGAGATTCAAATAAACCGTAGACTCAGTTTACCAAACGCGTTTAAGCAACAATTAAAACACACTCACCTGGAAAATTCCTACAGTAATCGTCATCTTTGAATGTCAAAAAGAATAGATAGTTACTAGATAAATCCAAGAAATCTCAAAAACTATATAATATCATCCTCAACTTCACGTCACAAATAATTTCAACTAGTAATAATAAACAATGCCTACTACCTCGACAAATCTGATCCTTATCCTCACTTACACCATCCTCATCTTATGCTTCGCAAAGCCCTCCGCCGAGCAGCAACTCCCAGCCGCCGCCCCACCGTCGCCGTGCGTGCCTTCCACCTGCGGCGGCATCGACGTCAGCTACCCATTCAGACTCCGAACCCAGTCCGCCGATTGTGGGTTCTCCGACCCGGCGTTCGAGCTCCGATGCGAAGCTAATAGAACCCTTATGCTCACATTGGGCTCGAGGGACTACCGTGTGGCCGAGATCAGCTACGGCAGCTTCCACGTTAGGGCGGTGGACCCCGGCCTAGACCGCCGTAACTACTCCTCCTGCCCGGTTTATGACTACACCGACGGTCTATGGGGAAACGACAACTTATTGCCCGACCTCAGCTACTTCAACGACGTCGTAACGTTCATCAGCTGCACCAGGCCGCTGTCGGGCGGCGCGTGGTTGTCCTCGTTCGTGGAGGAAGATTCCTGCGCCGGAAATAAGACGGCGGCGTTTTCTAATTCCTCCTCCTCCTCGCGAGTTTATAACTACGTGGGTTTTTCCAGGATCTTGAACTCGGATCTCGAGGATTACTGCGTGGTGAACAGGGAGGTCCTCGCCTCGTCGCGGGAGATGCGCGGCGGCGTCGGCGGCTTCGACGGCGTCGGCGGCAATTACTCTTACGAGGCGATTCACGACCTGATGGCGCGGGGAGTGGAGCTGACTTGGTACCGTACGATGTGCGGAATTTGCGGGAAAGGGGCGTGCGCCTTCGAGGGAGACAGAGTCACTTGCCCAGACTCAGATATCTGTTACGAGGATACTCCGTTGTCCGAGCGGAGCTTTCGCTGCAAATTGGAGTATTATTCTGGTAATAACTTTTATATATCATCGTCGTCGTCGTCGACATTACGCTGCTCTGTTCTTTCTTATATTTTCACGATCTCATTTGTTCTTTTTTTTTTCCCCTTTAATTGAACAGTGTATTGGCTTCTTCTGGGTCTAATAATCGGTAAGCTTGCTTCGGAACTTCTTGTTTTTTTTTTTTTTCCTTTTCAAGAATGGTTTCTTTTATTTATGTTGTTATATATATTTTTTTGTCTTCTGACACGAAGTCTGCTGTCTCAAATCAGGGGGAATCGTAGGACTAAGGTTGTTGATTGGGGTTCCTTTGCTGATAGCTTTGTTGGTGTATAAATGGAGAAAGCATCGCAGATCATTGGCAATGGCGAAAGATGAATCCAATTGTTGAACAAGACAAAGTTATATTACTTGCATATATATATATATATATATATATTTCTATATATATAGCTATGCATGTTCTATTCTTTATAGATGAAAAACTGTGTTTCTCTTTCTGCCCACTTGTTGTATATGAGATACGTTAATTTTTGTTGAACTCCGCTATCTCGAAGGTAAATCAATCTCCTGATACATTTCTTCTTAATTCAGAATTTACAGGAAGTCAAACAATTATCAACTTTAGAAAATAAAAACAAATTTTTTTAAAAAGAGTTATACAAGGCAGCTCTTAATTAGATTTTACATGGGCTGGAGTTGCCCAATTAGATGAAGCCCATCGTAAGTGTGTGCGCGGCCCAGGCCCATATTTTGCGCTTCCGACGCTGAAGTACGCATATTTTGGTTTTATTTTTTATTTTTTTTCCCTACTAATTTTTGCGGACTCAGCTCAGCTCAGCTCACAGCAGAGCATCATCGACTCTGTTCCATAGATCAATAGCAATTGGCCAAACCAAATCTCATCTTTTTTCCGCGAGCGAAGCCCTATTTGCAGCAGGACGACGTTGGTACTTTATTGTCTATTCTCCATGTGTTGGATTCGTGATTTCTTGTTTATTTATGGAGTTGAGTTTCTAATATTTATTTTGGGATTTAATATGCAGTCAGGTTGAAAAACCAAAGCTATCTTTTGGGTTGCTAGTCTTGGTGTTCCATGTCGTCTGTTTCCAGCCAAACACAATTCCGCTACACTCAAACCCCATCCAAGGTTCTTCATCTGAGGAATTTACCGTGGGAATGTACTGAAGAAGAATTGATTGAACTTGGCAAGCCGTTTGGTCAAGTTGTCAACACAAAGTGCAACGTTGGTGCCAACAAGAATCAAGCATTTATTGAATTTGTGAGCGAGTGAATTTTCCCTTTCACCTTGTTGATTTGTACGAAGTTATTTACTTTGGTGTGTTTGCATCAATTGTGATGTTTTTATAGGCGGATTTGAATCAAGCTATTTCCATGATATCATACTATGCATCGTCATCTGACCCTGCCCAGTTGCGAGGGAAGACTGTTTATCTGCAATATTCAAACAGGAATGAGATAGTGAACAATAAAATTACTGCGGATATTGCTGGAAATGTGCTTCTGGTAACAATTGAAGGAGATGATGCACGCCTTGTCAGCATTGATGTCCTACACTTGGTAAGGGATCTGACATTTTCTTGCAAGATAATGGCATATTGGGCCGCGATAACGGATGCTTAGATGAGGTTCTTGCATATCCTGCATATGTTTGGCTTTGTTGAACTTCATTTTTAACAAGCACATAAATGAATCAGCAGGAACCTGTCGAGGATATGTCTTCGAATGCCAGCTTAATGCATCGAGAGAAAGAGCACATGTGTGTTTGTCTCCTTTCTCCTCTGCTCAACTCTTAACTCTTCCTACCCTTCTTCACTTCATAATTCTATCCCGAAGTTTCAGAAGCTTCACCTTCTGACAGTGCAAGTCCATAAACTAACTTGTTCGCTGTTTATATGTGTCTGAAGCTGTACATTATAATAAATTACTCTAATGTAAGTTAGAAGCATGGCAAATTTCTGGCTCTTACACATATATGGTTGCACAGTTTAGAAAATGCAACCTATTTTTCTTTTTTCTTCCCCTTGTGCGGGATTTCCCTGCTGGATGTAATGATGAAATGCATAGTCTATTTAATATTAGGCATCCCTTAGCCAATGCAACTATTAATGCACTGGTATTTGCAGGTATTTTCTGCTTTTGGATTTGTACACAAGATCACTACATTTGAGAAGACTGCTGGTTTTCAGGTGGTTTATTTTTTTGACTCTTCTTTGATATTTATGATTTCTTTTGTTCCTGTTCCACGAACTAACTCTGGTTTTCTCTGTAGGCTCTGGTGCAGTTTTCAGATTCTGGAACCGCCTCTGCTGCAAAGGAAGCCCTTGATGGTAGAAGCATTCCTAGGTGATGTGTCTCTGTAGTGTACCCTCTATTTTAGGCATTCCCATGATTGGAATTGTAGGTCTCAGATTTTTGGGTTAATTTAGAATTAGGCTTTATGGACACTGACTTGCAGCTTTATCAATACTCTCATCCTTGAGGATGTGAGAATGTGAAACTCTCAATATTAGGGATTCTGTTGCTCTACAAGACTTCCCAAAATATCTCTGTCACTGCCAACATTGATTGCTAAGCGCAGTAATATTATAGTGTATACTGAAAAATCTCACACTAATGATTACATTGTATATGTACTTTTCTCTGCTGAATGTGCCGATGTGTTGATATGCTGGTTCTGTGTTGCATTGTTGGTGGGCTACAGCTATCTGATTCCCGAGCTGGGTCCATGTTCACTGAAGATTACATATTCTGCGCACACGGACCTGACTGTTAAATTCCAGAGCCATCGTAGCAGGTGCCTCTCGTCCTATTTATCCATTTCATTTTATAGCTCAAAATGCCTGAAATCGTCAAATCATTACTTCTCTCATAAGTTTTGTCTCTTAGTTTTCCTTAACCCTATTGAAATTCTAACTGGAGTGAATATTCATTAATATGCAACTCTTATTTTAGGGACTACACTAATCCTCATCTCCCTGTAGCTCCATCAGCAATAGACGCCAGTGGCCAGGTAACGCGGAGCCAAATTTGTGCATCTATCACTTATGATTCACTGTTAGAGCTCTCTTTCTCGTCCTCTCATTTCATTCACCTAAACTACATGCAGTTCAGTCTAGGCGTTGATGGAAAAAAACTGGAGCCAGAGAGCAATGTGCTTCTTGCCTCTATTGAAAACATGCAGTATGCAGTCACCTTAGAAGTACTACATACGGTATGTAAAATTAGAATCATTCAAGAAGCTTATATTTCATATAAGCGTATGGTTTGAGATAATCACTGCCTCCCTGTCTGAGCTCAAATTATATCCTGATTTTATTAGGTCTTTTCTGCATATGGCCCCGTTCTTAAAATAGCCATTTTCGATAAAAATGGTGGTCTTCAAGCTTTAGCCCAGTATCCTGGTAAGATAACTTTCTGCCAACATTACAAATTTGAATCAACTTCTCATTAATAAAAATTTAGCAGAAAAAAACACTAGCCTGTTTTTGCAGATATCCCAACAGCTGTTGCAGCTAAGGAAGCCTTGGAAGGACACTGCATCTACGACGGAGGATATTGCAAGCTGCACATCTCATTCTCTCGACATACCGATCTCAGCATAAAGGTAAAAACACAAAACACTTTATAACCAATTCCTAATTCAACAACAATTGAGGGCCAAATCTCATTCTTTTTTTACCTGGCTATGGATTTCTTTTTCTTTTGTATTCAGGTGAATAACGACCGAAGCAGAGATTACACTATCCCTGCCACTCCTATTCCCCAGCAAACGTCAGTTCTACCTCAACAACCACCACCGCATTATCCAATGGGAGTTCATTCTCCATACGGAGGACCTCAATATCCACCCAATGCACGGCCAGGCCCTCCAATTCAGCCCGGTTGGAATCAAATGCACAATTACCCTTTTGCCCCTGCAGGTGGTGGTCCAGCCCCCGTGGGTCCCGGGATGGCTCCACCTTATGGTCATAACGGGGCACCGTACTCTTCCCCCCCACCGCCTCATCGCCCTCAGTGACACAACAATGTACTTGCATATGTGTTGTTTGGAAATAATGATGATGGATTTTGACTTGGGAATTTATTTAATAGCTCTTTTGGGGTTTCTTTCCTTTGTCGTTCGCATTTATGATTCACGAATTAGTGGAGAGACTCAACTCTTTTTTTAAGGATTAGTTTCCTTCAATTTCTTTGATATTGCAAACTGGAGTTTTTCACCTATTTTAACTCGCAATGTTTCATAGCTACCTTGCCAACAAAATATAATCAAGACATTTGTTTGCACGTAGCAAGACAGCATTCGACTAGTTGGTACAAAATAGCTGCACAAAAAGTGGGATAGCTCAAAATCTAACAGCCGCACGTCTAATCTAGCTTGTCTTTCCATGCAATAATCATAACTATCACCAACAATCTACTGTTTTAACTAATACCTGTTCTTCATTGCCCATTTACACCTTCGAATCATCATTTGCTTCGTTTGTCTGTACCTTAAGAAGCACCAATGGGATAGCTGCTGGATCAAGTTCGACGCACCCCTTTGGAGCATTATGTTCAGTTAATACCTGACTTGGGACCCGATGAGAAAGTCTAAACATCTCTTCCTTGGGTATCGTTTTGGTGTCTGAATTCATGCGGAAAACAGTTCTAAAACCTGCAACCTTTGCTAGAGGAGCAATGGTCAAACCTTCGTCCTCCTTAAAGTCTTGGAGTACCATTACCATGTCATACTTGAGTACTTCATTACCACCTGGCTGACAGTTCTTGAATAGTGCCCAAACTTCATCTTTCTTGGGAATTATAAGAATGCCACCATGTGGGCCTTTAGACCAATTGATTCTATGAGAGAAGGAGTTTATGTCTTTGCAAGATTTGCATTTGCCCACCTTAAATTCACCCAAACTCTTAGAGAAACCAGAGGCCTCGCTTTTCATAGAGTCGAACTTGGTGTTGGTTCTTGGATTTAGCCAGCTGATCTTCAACTCAATTGGGTCCCTTGATACAACTTTCTCAATCAGAGCGTACAGCCTTGGCATGGCGTCAATGTCATCATAAGCAGCCCAAACCTCATTATCCCCAAATGAACTTGCAGACCTGTCTTGATCAAAATCGTAATAATATGGAGCACGGCCACTCGTTCCTCTGTCTTCCAAACCTCCGGCACCTTTGGTACCAGAAGCATCCTTCAATGAGCTCTTTTCTAGTTGATCATCTGACCTATTCGCCGGCAAGTCATCCTTCTTACTTTGATCACATCGTTCAATATTGTGAGTGCTTTTACGTTCCTCAGTACTGCACACACTATGCTTTTCCTTCTCTCGGCAATCAGATTCAGCGGCTGTCTTCCCACTTGTGTTTCCACTGTCCTCATCTCCCTGTGCCTTGGAATTCGAAGAGTTCATATCGTCCACCTTTCTCAATTTAACAGAGCCTTCCAATCCAACCGAGGCATTCGATTCAGCATACTGCCTCTTCAACTTCTCACGCGCCTGCTGAACAACAGCTGCAGCTTTTACATAAACAGAAGGTCCCGTGCTTTTAGCGCGAGCTGTTTCAGACTGTGGGCCTTGTCGGTTCGGCGGGTTATTACCCGAATTCGAACCTCCTTGAGGAACAGAGTTCTGCGATCTAGAAGTAACAACAGGTGGAGGTGTCTCTTTGGCCACAAAGGGTAGCTTACAGTTGGGACAGAGCAGAGTTTTGTTGAGATACATCTTAAAGTACTCGAAATGGATCTTACACCGATGACATATTGTCCAAAAGGTATCTATTCTTTGACGGGTCGGTATGGTCTGCGCCCGCGGCGGAGGTGGAACTTTTGCAGCAGTGGTGCTCTGTGTATTGGGAATCGATGTCTTTTTGCTGCCACCGCCATTGGAAACCCCATTAGGTTGAGATGGAACCATGCCAATCGAACTCGCCGGCGGTGACACACCGTTATTCATCGGAGGTCTCTGGCTAAAAGCCCGGCCCGAATGATTCGGGCCACTCTGTTGAAATCCCGGCCCAGCACCGCCATGTGGCGGCACTCTCTGTTGAAATCCCGGCCTAGCACCGCCATGTGGGGGCACTCTCTGTTGAAATCCAGGTCTAGCAGGATGCATTACAACTCTCTGATTAGACGCTCTCCTTTGGTTATAAGCTAATCTCTTTGCCTTATCTGATAACAAAGTCCATGCATCGGATATTAGCCGAAATGCACCTTCGGCGCCAAAGGATCTGTTTTTATCAGGGTGCAGCAAAAGAGCCAATCTTTTATATTTCTTCTTCATTGTGTCCTCATCGACCGACGGGTCCACGCCTAAAACACCGTACCAATCCCTCTCTCCGCTTACCTTGTTCTCAGCAGAAACATACACGTCAATTGTTGTAAGCATCTGTGAAATACCATCGAGGCCTGGATAGAGTGCCTGAGCCTTCAAAGCGAACTTCTTTGCACCGAGAAAATCATTTTTTGTAAACTTATCCTCCGCGATCGATTTTGCTCTGAGGGCTTCGTCTTTGTTGCACTCCATGTTACAGCATTAGTAGTATACCTTGATTAATTTAAGCTGTATCGCTGCGAATTCAGGTGATATGAGTCTTCAGTCATAACAAATTCAATTTCAAAGCTATAACTGCAAGCCTCGACTCAAGAGAACTCAAGTGAACTCGACAAAATGCAGAAGGAGAAATGAAGCAGTATTTCTCAATTTATGTTTAACTAAGTGCGAACAAGCTCTTACAGATGCAGAGGAATGAACTCCACGAAAAAAAAAGATAGGACATTGATCTCAATATCTGTTCAATATAGCAAGGTTGATACCAGTTACAAAAAAATATGCGTATAACCACTAGGCTTCAGGGAAACCATCATGTTCAGACATACTTCAGTTGGACGCTTAAAGGTTTTGAATCAACAGAGTCGACAACACATCAAAATCGATCCACATGCATGATTCTACCATTGAACAACCAACTGAAACCTCAAACAGCACGTTTGAGCTCGGCAAGAAAAGCAAATAGAAGAAGAGAAAAAAAACATTTCTTCGGCACGATGATAATCCATCACCTGAGAGCGAACACAAACGGAGAAATTACCTGAGCAATTCCGAACACAGACAGATGAAATTTCACACCAAAAATCGCAACGGTGGAGAGCAAAAGCTAAGGATGCATTTCGGAAAAAGCCCTAAATTGTAGAGACTAGTTTTCGTTTTCTGAGCAGGTGTTTAAAGGCTAACCATGGTTGGGTCATGCCATGCCACCTTCTTAACTGGAGTTAAAAGGAAGGTAGGTAACCCACACTATCACTTCACAGTTCACATAAAAAGTGTGCTTCCATTGCTGACTAAGAGTAAAATGTTCAACTCATAGAATTAATTAATACCGTGCCTCTATTACACTAGCAATAGCATTGACACGAGTTAGAGTTAGAAGTTAACTCATGGTTAATAGTCATAGTTGTTTGTTCTCAATGGTAGGAAGACATTGAAAGTCTACGAGTCACCAAGTGTAGTTAACTCATGGTTAGTAGACATAGTTAAGCACTCCAACTAAGATTCACAATGGATCGGCCCGTTTCCCGCGGGGTTTCGGCGCAAACCATCCCCGTGGAGCCCGATATGTAAACTAAAAGTTTATCATTTCTCGCAACAACACAACACCTTACTCTTCGTCTCTTCGTTAAAGGCTCACATTATTAAAAAAAAATGGGGACAAAATTCTTTGTCTGCGCTGGCTGGGGCGGGAATTCCCCGATAAGTGTCAAAACGTTTGGGCTAGCCCATGTTTATTTGGGCCCAAAAGCCCAATGAAATTGTGGCTCAAAATTGGGCTTGGGCCCAAGCATCGGGATATATTGTTGAAGAACGATTCTTTGGGACCACCCAACAACACACTAGAGATCTCACAAATAGTTTTCAAAATACTGCACGGCTTTACCTATATCTAATTATATGCATGAATGCAAGGGACTTAGTGGTTGATCACTAATTATCATGAGTTTAGTTAGCGTGTTTTTAAAATTATAATTCTTGCAAGTGTGTATTAAGCGATTGTTAATCTCAAGCGAGATATAATAGGAAGTTATCACACATCAACTGATCCACTAACTCTACTGAAGTGGAAATCAAAAGTCAAAGAATTCTGCTGCATTAAATATACGACCACCAATTCATAAAAATATATAAGATACGACATTCATGAAACTGCTACACAATGAAGTTCAGATTGATCTTATTTTCTTCATCGTGAGGAGTAATTAAAAAGTTAAAATAAGTAAATTAAGGTATAGAAATCAAAGTTCATTTTCGTCTCAGTATAGGTGTAGTCCGTCCGAATATGAGGACCGTGATGACAATTGCTTGGCCATATGATGAAAAAAATATATGTTTGTGATTTGATAATTAAACGCATGTGATTTACTTCGGTTATTGCACACGATCACATTGATATGTTATGACTCTTACCATCATGACAATTAATGGCACTGTCAATAAATAGAAAATATGCATAACAAGAATAATATCATCCTTAATATGCGATCCATCGTGATTATGATCTGCACCAGTGATATAATATAAGCTATTATTGGCTAATTGTCGTAGATAATAGTCTGTCAAAAGATTTCAGTAACGTTTTAAAGGAATCAACGAATTGAAAAGGACGCTTAAGCATTTATTACAAATCTTTACTAAACGGTGAGATGAGACGCAGTGAAGCGATGGTGACAAGAGAACGGTCATATAACTATGATAAAATAAAGAGTTAATTATGATTCAGCCCCATTCAAGTTTTAAAATCGAGTTCAGCCCCTGTCACAAAAAAAAAAACAATTAGTTTTAAGAACCCGATTTTTTCATACCACTTCATCGGTCTGCGGTACCACTTCTTTGTTCTGCAGTACCACTTCTTTTTTATGCGGTACCACATAATTGTTCTGCAGTACCACTTAATTGTACTGCAGTACCACTTCATTTCTCTGTGGTAAAAATGAAGTTGTACTGCAGAACAAACAAAGTGGTACTGCAGAACAATTATTGGTACTGCAGAATAAAAAAGTGCTACTGCAAAATAAAAAAGTTGTACCGCAGACCGATGAAGTGTATGAGAAATCGGATTCTTAAAACTAATTATTTTTTCTGACAGGGACTAAACTCGATTTTTAAACTTGAATGGGGCTGAATTGAAAAAGTCCCTAAAATAAAACATGCATGGTGATAGGTATCCTAAACTCATTTAATTAGACTTTGTAATTCCCCATAAGATGTGGTAGATATTTATAGTACATGTTGTGACTCATGTCGTGTAATGCTCGACTCATTTTCTCATTATATAAATTCCACGTGTCAGCACAGCATTAATGGAAGAATCTGATACGAAACCCTAATTTAATATATGCAATTTATTTAAATAAAATCCGGCAAAAGGGTCGTGCCCACGAGTGGAGATGGAGGTGTGGAGTTAGTGATAGGACATGGACCCTGAAACTATGGGTTTTTTCAATAAAAATAAACCCTATTTTATGCAGCTTTAATTTTTTTTTGTACTACTTGTTTGAATATAATTTTGGTTTTTGTCTTAAATGAGGACAAGATTCTATACTTGGGCACACCCCACTAGTGTGTGTTCTATGAGTGGTGGTTGAGCTGCCACGCAGCCGCCGGAGAAAAAGCGGCGGCCAGGTGGTGCTTTGTCTGAATCAATAATTTCCCAATAATGTCCTATTTTTTTCTTAATTGATTGTGGCTGAAAAAATATTTATTATTTGGAAGGTGCTTACCTTTTTTCATTACCATTACACCTACGCAACTACAAAATGTTCATCTTTCTTAGAACATGAATCGTCTGTAATCCTTATTTCACGAAACTTCCAGCTCCATGATTAATCGACTTTAACTTTGAAAAGTAACTTCAAATGGTTTAGCAATTTTGTTTCTAACATATGAACTCCATGGCAAATAATATTGATAGTAAATAATTCAACTTCATGTTATAAAGTTCGGAAGCCCAAACCACCTATGCTATTACCTTGTCTCCATTCTCTCAACTTTTTCGACTATAATAGGCCAAAAATAATTTTAGGTCACTAAGTTCACATATTTTCGTTTTTGGGTCACTATGTTTGATAATTGCAAAAATAAGTCACTAACTATGTATGTTAAAACAAATTCGGGTCACCCTCTCATTTTTGGTCATTTAGTATACGTGTTTTCAATTTTGGAGAACTAAGTATACGTTTTTCAATTTTGGGTCACTAAGTATACGTGTTCTAAGTTTTTTTAGATAGCTATATTAAATCCATTTTCGCATTCATAAAACATGGTGATCCAAAATCGAAAACATGTATACTTAGTGACCAAAAAATGAGAGGATGACCCAAATTTGTTTTGACATATATAATTAGTGATCTACTTTTGCAATTATCAAACACGTGACCCAAAAACGAAAACATGTATACTTAGTGACCGAAAATAATAATTTGGCCTCTACAATAAATGATCGCATGAAAAATAAAGATCAGTTTACAGCCAAAGTGTAATTAAAACAAATACCTATTGATTTAAGTTTAGAAGCCACGTCACCATCACGTGACCCTCCGAAACGTGGAATCAAGTGGCGCGGACGCCGCCGGTGAATTGTTGCCCGGAAAAGTGTGATGTCAGAATGGACCCACGGTTTTTGGGGCCCGCATCAGCTTCTCGGTTTTTTAATTATTCAAATAATGTAATAAAACATAATACATATAACATATCCCTTGCTAATAATCGTTTAAGCTGTTAATACTGAGGAACATTTAACTCGCAAGTTCGTGACCAACATCTCTTACTTCAACTCGACGCCATGTGACACAATTATCTTTGAAATTAGCAGTTAATTTGTTACATTCATTAAATTACTCGACAGTTGAATTGAATTTACTTTATCTTGCACGAAAAATTGAGCTTGCACGTTATTTGAAAATCATCTTCTGTGCTAATACCAATACTTACAGAGAGAGAGAGGCCCTTCTTTTCATAACAGATCTCGTGATTGTTAAATATTTATATACGTATTTGTATTTCGTTTTACTTTGATTCATATTAATTGGAGAAGAAGCATAGGGATTATATTCGATTTTCGTTTTCCGTTACGATGATTGATACACATTCATTAACATCATTACATTCCTTTTTCGACCGTTCAATTTCCAAAAATACGAATGGATTCCAAGAATAGTTTCTATGTTTATTTTCTCAAAATTACTTTCTATTCATTTCCCTAAAATATACACATTAGTTTAAAAACAACTTTAACCGTTCGTAGTGTTTTGTATTAACGAAAGGAAAACCATTTGAAAAGATATTATAATTAATTAGCTTATTTATAATGGTGCCATTTCACATACTAGCTAGCAATCTACTGCGCAAGTGGCGGTAAGTGTAGGTAAATATCTAGTTAATGTAGAGACAGCTAATAACATAGTAGATAGATAGATACATGCATGAACAAATAAAAAGACAGGACGAGCATATATTAAGCTGCCTTTCTTCACCATAACCAAGAAAAACAACTTACCGCTCTTAATAATCAGAATTAATTAATTAATTAATGAGTAACAATCTGGAACTTGATGTTCCATTGACTTATTGATCGATCGACTCCTAAGCTTCTCGCCAAGACAAGAACCTCCACATATGTATATATAAACAAGTCGGAACAAGTAATCAACTTGATCACGTAATATATGTAGTTATATTTTGTATGTTTGTGGAAGAAATCATAATCTAAGTTATGTCTTTGTCGAGCTCGATGTATTTATACTTATATGTTTGATTGTTATTAATTTCACTTGGCTCAATGGAGACGAAGGCCAAACCCCAAGAATACCACATGTTTTACAAATCCACATGATATATATATATATATATATATATTAGAGTTCATTGAGGTGAAATAAATGCAAAAACTTATGTTAATGCATATTGAGAAGCACTAATCATCGTTAGTAATATCCTAATTGGAATATGCCGAGAGGTGAAGTACGATCATGGCGAGTAACGCGCTGCAAGAAAACTAAAAGGGCGGTGATTATTATGATTAATGATGTCCGATATATTTCTATAGATATACTAACGTTACCCTTTCAAACGGTGTTATTAATTGCTGTAGGGCACTGAAAATTTCCTAGTTTTTATTAGTTTGGAAGTGGTATCGACGTGCTAATGGTTCACCATTAAATTTTTATTTAAGGTGATATTATTTCACTAATTCAAGAAGAAGTGCATGTGTAAAAAAACTCTTTTTTTTTCTCGATAGGGGTGAAAAGAAAACTGGTTAAGGAGGAAACCAAGGTAAATAAAGCCCAGAGAGAACCGTACAAACAAAGCTCTATTTTTTAATTATTTCACGGCGGCCAAACCAAGGTGCTGCTCACCAGTCGCCACTGTAAATATGACCTAACTAATATTTTAAATAAATGTTAAAAAAAATAAAAGAAGCATTTGGAAATTTTAAATCGAACCTCTTGATATTTGCTACCTCGATTTTCAATTTATTTTACACAGCAGCTAAATGAGGGCTTCTTACGTTTTAATTTAACCAAGATCAAGTATACCGTTGCTCTTTCCTTTGATAATTATAGTAAATTGCTGTAAATGCTTCTTTTTTTTTTTGCCCTTTTGGTCAAATTGAATGGGTTTGACCGACAATTATTTAACTGGGCCGAGCATCCTGGGCCTCACGTGACCGGCCACACTTACTTCGAGGAATAAAGTATATTATGAATAATAATATCTATAATTAAAATAATAATACTTAATTCAGTATTAAAGGTGGTGGTAAGCAAAGAACACCGTTCACTGACTCGGCAATAGCTTCATGCTCACTGAATGGACCGAAACCTTTCATGGGACCCACACGTGCCACGTTTTCGAACACCGCACCCGTGTGGGCTCTCTTTCTCTCTCTCGTGCTCGTGTAGGTATATATATTAACTATTATTGTTATGTTATGTGCTATAATTGAAACATTAGAAGGAGTTTAAGGTAGAATAATCGTTTAAAAATTGATATTTCAAAATTTGTGTGTTGTATT
Organism: Craterostigma plantagineum; assembly: GCA_027422505.1. NCBI lineage: Eukaryota > Viridiplantae > Streptophyta > Magnoliopsida > Lamiales > Linderniaceae > Craterostigma > Craterostigma plantagineum. The sequence goes on from JAPQWV010000019.1 coordinate 19,477,735, forward strand.
TACACAATCTTTAAAGAACTAACTAGATTTGCCTTTTTGGTTGCTAGCCGATGTCGAGGACCTTAGACTTTTTTTTCACATTAACACCAAGATTTTACAGAATCCCATTTTCTAAAAGGAATTAATTGATTTTAATATTAATTATAGAAATAATAATAAACAAACGTGGTGTGGGTGTGGGCGAGAGTTGCCAATTTCGGCGACATTATAAGACAGTGATCTCTGTGTGCAGTTTTTCTTAGAGTCCCCATTCGCATCATCAAGTGATCACTTTTCCTTTCTTTACAACAACAAAGATTTTCGAATAAGTGATTTCCTTTCCTTAGCAAGAATATCTCACCTTCCTCAGTCTCTTCAAATAGCCTTTGAATACTTACTCCTCCTTTTAAGGCTGTAATAGTTTTCCCTTTTGTCAGATCTTTTGCAACCTTTGCGAGCGTCTCTTTGATTCATTTTGCCCCCCATTAAGTTCTCTTTCTCTTCTCTTTTGGCCGTGAAAGAAGAAATTAAAATGGAGTTTCATCACCACCACCGAGTTTCTTTATGGCCGGCGGCGAGAGTCACCGAGCACAGGAGAACAACCACGAAGCTCGTTAAGCCGCCGCCGCCCAAACAAAACGGTAAGAAACGAAAAGCGTTGAGCTCGCGGCGAAGCCACCGCCAACACCAGCTAAAGACGCTTCGAATCACTGTCACCGACGCCGACGCCACAGACTCGTCGAGCGACGAAGAGGAAGAGCTTTTCCGAGTTCAACGAGTCAGAAAATACATCCAAGAAATCAAATTCGAAACGTCGTCGTCGGAAGTCAATGCGACGGCGGCGGCGAACCCCAAAAGTATTAGACCCAAACCAAAGAAGATGAGGGTCAAGATTGCTCCTCCTCCGGCGACTGATCCGTCGACGCAAAGCGGAGGATCGCGGAAGTTCCGCGGCGTCCGTCAACGGCCGTGGGGAAAGTGGGCCGCCGAGATAAGAGACCCTTCTAGAAGAGTGAGGCTTTGGTTGGGCACCTACGACACCGCCGAGGAAGCCGCGAGGGTCTACGACAACGCAGCTATTAAGCTACGTGGGCCCGACGCTCAAACCAATTTCAATACACCGCCCCCGTCGTGCTCCGGTCACGGTGGCGCCGGCGCCGCCGGGTACGAGTCGGCGGATGAGAACAAACCATCCCACAACCAGCTCTCCTCACCCACGTCTGTGCTCCGTTACAGAACAGATCCGACCCGTTCCAGCTCGACCAGCGACGACGGCGGGGCGGGTCGGTCCGAGATGGGCGTCGACCATGAACCAGCGGTGGTCAAGGAGCAGTTTCAAGGGGAGACAAGTACACTTCTTGAATACACTGCTAACGAGTTTATGCCTATGGACGCTTATGACATCGACGGTTTCTTCGACATTGAAACCGAGACACAAACACTATTGTTCGATGACGTGGAATCGGGCTTTTTGAAAGGGCCCGTTTCGTTTTCTGACGATCTCATAGGAGATCTCATGGCGGGCTTTGACGATCTTACGAGCTTCGATGATTGCTTATTGCAAGATTTCAGCTTCGGAGATTTTAACGATCCTTCTATGATCGAAGTTGACGATTACTTTCGAGACAACGATGAGCTTCTTTGTACTGATGTTTTATCTGTTTTGTAATAAAACCATACATTTCTGCATGACCATGAGTGTTCTAAGTTACTCGGCCGGTTTTGTCGATCAACGGCAAGTTTTGTTCGGACCGGGTTTATTTTCGGCTTGTAATTGTTTTTGTTTAGAGTGGCGTTCTGTTTTATTTTAATGTAAAAGTAATTAACTTAATAAAAACGAGTGAGCTTTGTGCTTACCAGCTGTGGCTTTTCTTCTTATATCGAACAGTCAACTATGGTCAACAGAAAATTCTATAACGTTTGAATAATCTAAAAGCAAATCAATTGTGGAAAATGAATGTGTGGTTTTTGCGTAATGAGGAGCGTGGCGCTCTCTTTTCTCCACGCAGATAAAGCGCAATCAGCGGGTTGCTTATTTTTGACCGGGAATTATTAGTTAACTTAATTGAGGGAATTAATTCTTTTTTTCTTGATTAATCATGTTTTATTATTGCGGTAACGCCCCTCGCACTATTGAAATCTCAACTGATGATAATTGAGGCAATAATATGTCTCTATTTAATTCAATATAGACTAAATGGCATTTATTGTATAAATATACTGAGGTAGTCTTTCAACTCATCTATTTTTGTATATTGGAATCTAATTGAAAGTGACACTAGATTGTATCAGTGTATATACGTATGTCGAATATGTGGCAACATACGAAATAGTATATATATAATATAGAATTTGATTTATCGGATGGGTCAGTCAGAGATAATGTGGACTCAATTAGTACCGGATATTGCATATAATGAATAGGGTCACAAGCCAGTATAACTTGCATTTTACTCCAAAGAAATAAGATAAAATAATAATTTTTTTATAATTATGCAGTACAATAATCATGATTACTTCTTTCTAAATGTGTTTATATATCCAATCAATCAATTGATTAATCGTTTGAATGCCATAATGTGAAAGGGCCAATCAGAAAATGCATTATCACGCGCAGTTGAGTACAGGAAATGTCCGAACCCAAGAGTCAAATGATTATGTCTTTGTCCGACAATTTATTTTATTTATTAAATAACCTCAGTTAGTTATTAACTGTTCGATTTGAAAGCCGTTGACCGTTCTCACCTTTATACGAAACTATATGAAGAAGGAGAATTCGCAATTTGATTCTTCTTCGCCTTAATATGATTAGAAAAATAAATATTGGAAAAATCAAATTGATTGAGACTGAGAGAACTTGAAAAACTGAAGATGTAAATTGTGGAAAATATTTTCTACAATATGAAAAGACATGCGAAAAGGCTAAAGAGTGTGTGTGTCTGCAAATTTTTTTTTAAAGAGCTAGTATGTGTATATATAAATATTAAACCGATTACTAAATTATATGATATATTGAATATGTTGAGCTACGACCTCCTATCGACTCGCCTTTGACCTGAGAATACGCGCTCACCGATCGATCGGATCAATTCGAGCTATTGCAGCTTGAATTGACGCAAAACAGAACCGAAATCAGCAAAGAAAATAACAGCGAGTTTAACGTGGTTCGGCGATCTTCGCCTACGTCCACGGACCAACAGAGCCTCCGATTCGATTAATCACCAACACGAGTTTTACAGTACTCTATGTCTACTATAAAACCCTAGTTAACCACTCTCCCTAAATCGCACCCTAGAGAAAGTTACGAGAGCTCAAAGTCAGCTCGTTAACTCCTCTGTTCTGGTATTTATAATAGCTTCTTCAGGTGTAATTTCGCGCGATTGCTGGCAGCCGTCCGATCAGTTCTTTATCATCATCCAATGGCTCATGCTTGATCACAGTTGATACAAAAAATCGCTTCTTCACTTAAAGAGTGCTACGCAACTCTTCCTGCGACAAATCTGGTTCGTTGATCTTCAACTCGCGCTACATCGGACGCTCTATATTTAATCTGCCAAGTTCAAATCTAATCCATCAGATAACGCGCGCAGCGATCCGACGGTCCTCATTAATCGCGACATAAACACTTCAGAACTTAACAATCCTTCATCTCATTTTCTGTTTTTCCACTGTGGTCGATCGGACATGTTTCCGGCGACATCCCGGCCATCTCCGGCGAGTTCTTGGCACACAATTTCCAACAAACTCCACCTTGGGCCTAGATCTCGCAATCCATGCCCCGAACACCTCCATAGAAGCTCAATCACGCGAATTATTCTCAGCCCAAAACACACCAGAAATCAGTTTTTTTTTCCATTCTCACAGCTTCAGGAATTTTTCCTCCTCTGCCCAAATTCCTCTCATAGCTCTCGATCGCAGCTCCACCTCGAATCCTAGCTTCGCTCTGTTGGTCATCAAGCTCCCTTAGGAGCTTCGAGCCTCAATAGAGAACTTACCAACTCCAAGTAGAATCTTAATTTCCCACTTGGAGTCATCTTGCACCTTTGAGCTTCCTATCTTCAATCTGCTTGAAGCTCCCTCGTTCCTAGCCATTTGAGCCTCCTTCTTGACTCTTCCCTGGCTAGTCTCCATCTGCATCTTGGCCTTCGTTTCCTTCGTTGCCTCGGCAGTCTCCATCAGCAGCTCATAATCTGCATCAGTTCCACAAACAGAAATGTTATCACCTGGTTTTTCTGTTGAGTTTTCCTCGCTGTCTTCCTCATTCTCCGAGCTGGCGTCCACCTCAGATGTACTCCATACATCAGCCTTTGAGGTGCCTTCGCCCCTAGGAATGAACAGCTCCTTCTCGTCCTCAGAATCTGCTTCAACTGAGCTCTCTTCCAAGCTGATAACAGCAGTTTCTGTTTTCTCAGCTTCAGCCACGAGTTTTGCAGTGCTTCGCTCCACCTCAAGCTGAGGTTTCCTCGGCTTCTCTTCAGCCACATTGAGACCTCCACATTCCCTAGTTTCCAATGGTGAGCTCCTCATCACAGAACATCCATCCAGAACATAGATCCCGTGCCTTTTATACCCCTCAAGAATCAGCCTCTGTTGTTTCTGAACTTTGATTCTTCCATCTGAGGTTTGAGTGGTATAGCCTCGTTTGTCTAGCTCTCCAACTGAGATAAGGTTTCTCCTCATATCAGGTATGAACCTGACATCCCTCAGAATCCCTAAACCACCTGCCTTCAGTTTGAATTTCACAGATCCTACACCCAAAACATGACAGCTAACACCATTTGCTAGCTTGACAGTTTTTCCACTCGTTTCCTTGAATTCAAACATCCAATCCTTGTTGCAGGTTACATGAAAGCTACAACCAGAGTCGAGTATCCACTCCTCTCTTTCCTCAGCCTCAGAAACAGTCAGAATCTCCGCAGACTCATAGCTGCAATGCTCGCAGAAATCAGATGCAACAACATTAGCTTGTTTCTGGATCTGCTTTGCTTTCTTTGGGCAGAATCTTTTGAAGTGACCTACCTCATTGCATATGTAACACCTCTTAGGCTCAGAGACTTCCTTATCCTTGCCCTTCTTCTTCCACAGCTTCGATTTATGCTGCACAAGGAGCAGATCTGCCTCGGTTTTAACCTCACTGAGCTTAGGTGTGTTTAGTTGCTTCGAACTGAGAGCAGACAAAACATCCTCCATTGTTAGCTTCTCTCTTCCATACAAGAGTGCATCCTTGAACTGCTCAAGGCTTGATGGCAGCGCACACAGAAGGAGAAGTGCCTGATCTTCATCCTTCAAAATTTCCCCGATGTTCTGTAAATCAACCACCAGTTTCTGAAATCTGTCGATCTGTTGATCTAAAGCTTCCTCTTCCACCATTCGGAACTTGTATAATGCTTGCTTGAGGTATAATCTTCGAGCCAGTGACTTGGTCATATACAAGGAATCAAGCTTCTTCCATAAAGCCTCCGCTGAAACCTCCGTAGCCACTCGACGAAGCACATTGTCTGATAAGCACAAAATCAGAGTTGAGAATGCTTTCTCTTTCAATTTCTTCTTAGCCGCCGCTGTCATATCCTTCGGTTCCATCTCAGTATCAGGCTTGAGCGCCTCCTCAAGACCTTTCTCAGTCAACAACGCCTTCATCTTCAACTTCCAGAGACCGAAATCATTCGATCCGTTGAAGATCTCCATTTTGAGTCGCGTCGCAGCCATCACGCGGAGATTCAGCTCGTTCTCCACGCTCACCGCACCACTTGTTGAGCTACGACCTCCTATCGACTCGCCTTTGACCTGAGAATACGCGCTCACCGATCGATCGGATCAATTCAAGCAATCGCAGCTTGAATTGACGCAAAACAGAACCGAAATCAGCAAAGAAAATAACAGCGAGTTTAACGTGGTTCGGCGATCTTCGCCTACGTCCAAGGACCAACAGAGCCTCCGATTCGATTAATCACCAACACGAGTTTTACAGTATTCTATGTTTACTATAAAACCCTAGTTAACCACTCTCTCTAAATCGCACCCTAGAGAAAGTTACGAGAGCTCAAAGTCAGCTCGTTAACTCCTCTGTTCTGATATTTATAATAGCTTCTTCAGGTGTAATTTCGCGCGATTGCTGGCAGCCGTCCGATCAGTTCTTTATCTCATCCAATGGCTCATGCTTGATCACAGTTGATACAAAAAATCGCTTCTTTCACTTAAAGAGTTGCTACGCAACTCTTCCTGCGACAAATCTGGTTCGTTGATCTTCAACTCGCGCTACATCGGACGCTCCATATTTAATCTGCCAAGTTCAAATCTAATCCATCAGATAACGCGCGCAGCGATCCGACGGTCCTCATTAATCGCGACATAAACACTTCAGAACTTAACAATCCTTCAACTCATTTTCTGTTTTTCCACTGTGGTCGATCGGACATGTTTCCGGCGACATCCCGGCCATCTCCAGCGAGTTCTTGGCACACAATTTCCAACAGAATATGATATAAAAAAATAAGAATAATGGGCTAAATGCAAAGCACGCTGTAATGGCTAATTATGATAGGAGTAGAGGCGCTGCGCATGCATGAGAAAACTGAGGTACGTGTCAGCAAATGAATAATCACTGGGCCTTAGCACCTTATGACATATATAACAAAAATATCATTCTTGGTTCAAGGTCAACTCTTAAAATGTCGTTATAACACAAAGCTCAACAAACGAAAATTCCGTCGGGTCCTATATACAAACGGATCTGTATTTTGAGGTGTAAAGGATACCATTGATATATTAAAATGACGTGGGTGAAATTTGATAAGTCAATATACCAAGAAACAAAATAAAGAGTATTCATATTTCTTGCGAAAAAATAAAACGTAAGACAAAATTCTAAGAAATGCGTATATTCAGTTTCCCCATAAAAATCTTAGGACCACACGAAGATATATATGTCTTATACCTTTTTAAAGATACTCAGAAAAAAAAAAGAAATTCTTATCCCCTAAGTTACCGATGAAAATACTATTTTAGATACTGTATGATACTGTATAAAACTAAAATGAAAAAAGAGAACTACTGATTGCATTAAAGGGAGATATGTCCCAGTAATTAAGGAAAAGAAAAAAAGAAAGAAACAAAATGACAGACAATAGCGTATTTGTGTCTGTAAGCTTGTGCTCTCATGTCACGCGCGGCTGCTTAACATATTGCTGTATTCCGTCAAAATAAATACTACGAATATGTATACACAATATATTATACAATATTTTTATAAAAATAAATAAATAATTTGGCATGATTGCAGTTGCAATACAAAAGGGTGGTGATGATAAATCATAACGTAATCATTTCTTCGATATGTTTGAGGTCTAATTTAATGATACTAATGGTAGAATTAGTTATAGTAATTATTGCTAGTTGTTCCATCATTGCTCATGCATTTTGCGAATGAATATAATAAGCGAAATGAATATAATAAGCGAAGCACCAATGAAAGAATATTGTTTTCAATTCCATAACGTACCTATCTATATATTTCTTTCACATATAGTTTTCCTTGAACTTAGAAAAAAGAAAAAAGAGATAAAGTTTTGGTAGATGTAAGGATATTACCACATGACTCTATCTAATATCTTACAAGCAAACGGTGCAATCAATTTCTCGTACTATCAGAGGCTTTTAAGAGCTTGGAAACAAATTTGAAAAGGACACATAATCAGAAATTAAGCTGAGGCCGAAAAAGAAACTAATCAGAGCCGAATTTTTTTCTTTGTTTCTTCAATAGGTTTAACAGACCAGCATAAAAAATTAAGGGTAAATTGCCCTGTCAGAAACTTAACTTCCTGTTCAGTACCCCTATGAAAAAATCTTCCTGTTAAGTACCCATCTGCAAAAAGTTGTGTTTAATACCCCTAAATAGTGAACGGACGGAAATACCCTTTCCTGATATTAAATTGGGCATCATACCAACTATTCTGATTATTATACCAACTGTTATTCTCATTATACCAACAAAATAATGTTAAATTGGAAATTATACCAACTGTTATCGTTATTATACCACCTGAATTGAACCTAATAAACAGATGGTATATTTTACTCAGTTTCTGGTATAATAGCAAAATTAGTTGGTATAATCTCCAATTATGCTGTATAAAATTGAAATAACTTATTTATTGGTATAATAACTGAGATAGATGGTATAATAACGATAATGTATGGTATATTTTCCACAATTTATGGTATAATTGCAAACATTAGTTGGTATGTAATTCAATTTCGCTCTATAAAATTAAAATAACAATATTTATTGGTATAATAACGAAAATAGATGGTATAGTCTCCTCAATTTCTGGTATAATAGCAAAATCAATTGGTATAATGCCTAATTTTTTTTATAAATTATAATACCTTTATTTATTGGTATAATTACGAAAACAAATGGTACAATTTCCATAATTTCTAGTATAATAGCATAATCAGTTGGTATAATGTCCAATTTCATTTATAAAATTCGAATTATAATAACGTAGTTTAATGTTCGAACATTTGGTATAATTCCTTGGTATAATTTCAATTTTATTAGTATAATAACAAGTTTTGTTGGTATAATTCATGTGAAATAACTTCAATGGAATATGTGAGAAAGGGGTATTTTCGTCTTTTTAACACTGAAAGGACCTTTTTAGGTACTGCAGAGGAATAAATTTTCAGATAGGTACTTATAAGGAAGAAATAATTCGAGTGGTATTTAAGAGGAAGTTTAAACTTTGAGAGTGAGAGGGACTGATAAGGAATTAACCCATTAATTAATAAATTCGATTTGTTGTATCAATTCAATGAAGGATGACAGGACAAATATATTTGGTCCCCCTACATTATAAATCATAATCAATATCTGGGTTCGATCTTACGTCAACGTCCTCGAAGATTTTTGTCCGTAAAAAAGAGTCCGAATTTTAGTTTTCTTGAAGTAAAGGTAACAGAAATAATGTAATATATGCTATTATGATTAATTCTAAAAGGACTATTGTGAAATATGCAAATTAAAAATTAATTTATAAGGATTTATTTAAAATCAATTAAAAATTAAAGGACTAATATGTCAAAATTGACACACCAAATTGGAGAGATCAGTTACTCTAGCACGCTTTCCCTTAATAAAATAGATAGATATGGGATTTAGACGAATATTTAATCTCTATGTGTATCAGCTATTAAATAATTAATTATGAAAAATTATGACAAGCAAAAGGCACGAGCACGACTTGTAAAATCCCAGTAATCAAACGACAACAGAGTGTTGACGACAGAATAGCGTTCCTTATTTACAGGGCCCATAGTTATCTTATAGGGCATACATACTTAAAATACTAACAATTATTTTATAAAACATATATATATATATATATATATATATACACTAGATTTAGACATACATTAAGAAGCTGCCTAAAACACATGTAAGTGAACGACATGAAAAACGATTACAAAGGAAGCATTTGCAACTGCCAGACATAAAAGAAGCCGACATATGATACATGTTTCCTTTCCTTTTATCATGTGAAAAGAAAAAATATATTAATATTAATTTGATCGAAGAAAAAAGAAAACAAAAAGCGCGTAATATGGGGGTAACATGCCTTTCCGTCATTTCTTTTTGGAAGAGTTTTACAATTAATTTAAGTTATAGATCTATTATCATGGACTCTCGAGACACCCACATAAGTAATTAAATCACCAAAATCGGTCAAAATTTGGGAATTTAAAGAATGAATATATCTTTCTTCCAACGAAGAATCACCGAGCCGAGCTGAGGCCGTATGTGGGCTGACATACAACATATAAATGGGCCATAAAAGCCCAAAACAATGGTTTCAAAACGACGCCGTCAGAACAGAAAACGGTTCAAAAGCACCATATGTCCTCTTGTGACTTGTCCGTGATAAACCATTGCCATTGGCATAACATCTAAAAGTACACACACAATTTTGACATCAACACAATCGGTTCTTAACCCAAATATCACAACGTACCTTGCAAGTGATCACTATAATCAGTTTTCTTTGAGTGTACACTGAGATTTGTTGATGGCTGTCAATACTAGCTCCGACCAAAACTTCCACTCTCAATTAATACATGGCCTGACAATGGCTTCATAAGTCTGCCCATCAGCTTCAACGCCTCGAAGAATTAGATAATCGTGCATTTTCACAACTTCCTCTGAACTACCCTTCTTACCAAGGCTCGTCAAAAGAGTCGTGTATGTAATGACATCGGGCGTCATGCCTCTATAGAACATTTCCTCCACAACTTCCTTAGCGTGGCTGAATAATCCAAAGGCACAGAGATGCTTGATCATTATGTTGCAAGTGATCTTATTCAAGAAACCTTCTTTCCTCATAAGTGAGAACAGCTCTAAAGCGCCTTCGATATTCCCAGAAAGGAAGTATCCATCCAATAAAGTGTTGTAGGTGACAGAATCGTACATGTTCGATCTCTTCATCTCTTCAGCCAAGATTCTTGAGCTTTCCAAGCGATTCTCTCTGTTCAAACCGTCCAAGATGGAGTTTAAGACCACCAAGTTTGGTGGGTTCTTGCCCCAATCGACCATGTCTGAATAAGCCAAAGCTGCTCTGTTCAACTCTCGATGTTTAAAATATCCATTTATCAAAGTGCCGTAAGTGACTATATCTGGGACTAACCCGCGTACCAACATGCTGCATAGCATTTGTTCGGCTAAAGATATATTACCAATCTTGAGCAAGTGGTCAATGAGGATATTGAAAGAGAACACATCATCATCATCATCTGCATGGATGGCTTCAGTTTCTTCAAGAGAAAATATATGGAGCTTTAAGGCTTCGCTAACAAGGCCATGGCTGCATAATCCCTTTTCAATGATGGAACGAGTGAACCTATCTGCCTTTACACTATTCTTTACCATGTAAGATAGTAGCGACAAAGCTTCATCGATCTCTCCTTCCATGTAAAGGCAGTGCAAGAAAGAATTGTAAACCGCCGAGTTAGGCATCAATCCATTACCAACCATGTCATTACACAACCGAAATGCCTCATCTAACTTTCCACACCTAGCATATCCATCTATTAATGTTGCGTAAGTTCTCACGTTAGGCTTCACTTTCATCTCAGCCATAGTGTCAAGAAACTGTTCGCCGAGGTTTGGCTTACCATTCTTGCAATAACCATTTATGAGACAGTTGAATGTGACTATGTTAGGGGATATAAAGTCACCTGACATTTTCCCCATTTTCTGATAAAGCTTCTTGCCCAGGCGAAGATCGTTTGCCTTGCAAGCCCCATCGATGACCATGTTGAAGGTGACAACGTTGGGTACGATCCCAGCCTTGAACATCTTGTACAAAACGGAGAAAGCTTCACATATCTTACATTCCATACAAAGGGCGTATATCAAAAGGTTGAAGGTATTCACATTCTCATAATAACCATACACTGTAATCATTTCCCTGTACACTGCCCAAAACCTGTCAATCTCGCCTACTTTTAACAGATGGTTCAGAAAATTGTTCCACCCATGAATGGAAACATAGTATCCTTCGTGTATAGATTTCTTTATCACTTCGTAAGCGCCCTCGCTTGTCCCGATTTGGGTACATGCCCTAACCAATGTATCGAAAACAGAGACGCTTGAAGAGGATTCATCGAAGCTCATGACTAATGCTTCTAAAAGCTGCAATGGCGTGTGCCCTTTTGCTATCATCAACTCTTTCAGCAGAAACAAGGCGTCATCGTAGTTCTTACAACCAACCATCGCATGAATGAGTATGCTACTACCCTCCAACGTACTTAAGACAACTTTCTCGCCGCCGCCGATTCTTCGGTAGACTTCTAGGGTAAGCTGAGGAGAACTTTTGAACTCTTGAAGAAGACGAAAAAGCAAAGAACTTGATAGATTTGAAGTAAGCTTGTTCAACAGTTTCCATCTTTTCTGCCTAACATTCGCGCACAAAGCCTTGAAAATTATATCCTCGGCAATGGGACTCTTGAAATGCTTACCAATATGAAGGCCTCTCACCAAAAGGTTTCTACTATTCGCTGAAAGAAACCCCAAAAACATAGAAGAGATGAACTTCGTTCACCTCACCTCATAGTATACCTGCCTCAAGAATAGAATAGAATAGAATAGAATACACACAGAACAATATAAACGAACGTAAAACCCCAAAATTTATAGTACTTGTATATACAAACAATTAATTACTCTGCAGAGGGATGATCGTGTAAAGAAACTACTTGTAAAGGACAAAAATGTAATTTGCCCATTATAGGGCATCCACTGATATGCTGCTTTTGACAACTTGATCCTTTGATTTATTCCAAGTTACAGATCACACCCTGCCTCAAGTCATATAAGCTCATCAACCACCAAATCGGAGAAAAAATGTCCGAAATGCCGCGATACGACGACGACGGAGATTTAGACGGTGGCAACGTGATGGAAGATCAAGAGACGTTCTTGGGTGTCAAGGCACGGCGCAAATCCTCTCGCCTTCGCGATTAGGCTGGTGATTACCTCGATGTTCAGTCCAGGCCTCATCTCATTAAGATCCTCGAGAAACAAGGTTTGAGTGCCTATTGTTCTTGGGAATGGATGTCTTTTCTCGTGTCTATTATATCATGGTTTTATAGTATTCTTTCATCTGTTCTGAATTTGTAGTCAAGTTAACTGATCTTTCGAGGGCTTCGTGATCGATCTGCTGGTAGAAACTTTGCTAAAAGGTGTCGAATTCAGTGTTGAGTAACGTAGTGGATTTCGATTGTGATCGAAATATTAAGCTGATTTTTTAGTTATGGAAGATTAGGCGCTGGTGGTTGTTGAATATGGGGATTGCAAATTAGAATTAGCCATGGCGAATCTGAGTTGCTCATGTTATTGACACATTTGTAGAAACGACCCTTTTCAACATAATTTGTCAGTTTTCAAAGCGTAATCAGCATCTGTGGCAAGAAATACCATTGAAATTGTAGCCATTTTCTTCAAATTTTCCTCTGTGTGCGAGCATATTATGCCTTTTTTCCTTACCATTTCAACTCGCAGGTGATAAGAAGGTATTGTTCGCAGATAAAGTACTAAAATTTACCGGCTCTGGGAAAATGAAAAGGCGGGCAATTATAATCACTGATTTTGCCATCTACCTCGTTGACCCAAATACAGATGAATTGAAAAGAAGAATTGCACTCGCCGCTGTTGAAAAGATCGATCTGCCTAAGCGAACAAACTGATAATTTCTTTGCAGTTATTATCCCCACTGAATATGATATCTTGATGGCCAGTACTCGAAAGGCTGAGATCGTTGCAGTCCTTGTAGCTGCTACCAAAAGTGCTTTACGAACTTGAGGTTTCTCGATCTGACAGGTAAGAAGCTGATCAAGCATTGAGTTGTTCTGTTTTCTGCTTCAATTCCTTTACGATATGGGATATTGAGGAAGCATTACATCTATATCGAAGATGCTCGAATGAGTTATGAGAAGAGAAATCAAATCGTCAGGAAATACGTTGGAATTTATTGCAGGTTTGAATACAATGCTGCTGCTGAAGTGGTGAAAGAAGTTGAATTCGAGGAAGCAGAGGGTGAGTTGATGAACTGATGATCTCATTATTGTCTTCCTCGTTGGTTATTTTTTTTTTTTTTAAAATCATTTGACTGTCTGTTTCTGTTTGCAATACTAGCTTAACGCTATCCTTTTTCGTTTCTTTGATTTTACCTTCTTAGGTGGAGTGAGGACGCGGATAGTGAGGAAATAAGAGCTCTGAGGAGTCTTTGTACGATTATTACACATTTCTGAACTTGTCATGATGTAATTGATTTTACGTTTCAATACAACAATTACGATATCTTGAGTTCATAGGAAGACAGACACATACGTACTGCAATATTACTATAATGTCTCATATCATATTAAAAAATGACTTAACTTGCGAAGTCTTGTTCACCAACCTGATTAGATTCTTTCTAGGGACATGCCGTGTAAAAAAATATAATATCTGTATCTGTTCCTGGTGGGGTTTTGGATTGTGAAGTCCATGGAAGGAAATAAAAATAGGAAATTTATTGTGTCCACTTGCTAGCTAAGGTTTTATCTTTCTGTATTTCTCAACACTTAACTAGTTGTCTTTGCCAGACGCGGATGTTGACTTGGAAGGCTGACCCTCGATCTTTGGCTCGTTTCTTTCCACCTTGCAAGAGATTCCTTGATCTGCCTTTTCCTTGATTGTATATCTCTGAAACTACTGCTAATCATTTAAAAGATGCTCAGATCGACCCATGACAACTGGGAAAAGCTAGTAGCTGCTGTTCTTAAGAGAGAGCTTTACTTGAGACTCTGCCATCAAGATTCAATAGCTTCAACCCTATCTGACTCTTCTTCCTTCATTTCTAGCTTCAGGTCAAGCTTCTCTTCCCATGACGCCGCCAACTTCAACCACGAGAAACCAGAAAACAGAGTGTTCATATCTCCCAACTCTCTTCCATTTAAAGCTCTATACCGATTCAAGTTGTACCCAGAAGAAGATAAGCTGATACTTACCGTTAACTCTCCGTTTACGTTTGGGCTGAGAGAGCTGTTATCAGCTCCTTCGACGATCCTCGGAGACATAATCAGCACATTCGACACAACTTTTCTGGTGAGCTTAAGGCATGATCTGTGGATACTAGTGGTGAAGAGGTTAGAATTAGGTTCAGCTACGCCCAGCAATGTAGTCAAACGCTTGAAGCAATTTGCAGGCATTGAGCACGACAATGTTGTTAAGCTGAGGGCGTACTATGTGTCCACATCAGATGCTTTCGGGATGTTTGATTACATGCCTCGAGGGAGCGTTCACTCAATGTTGCACGGTAACGATGAAAACTCAATCGCTTTTGTGACCATGTCATTCAAAATTTGAAGCTGATATCCAATCCCATTTTCTCTTACAGGAAACATAGGTGGTGTTCGTCGAGTTTACTTGAGCTGGGATGCAAGGACTGAAGCTGCAATAGGTGCAGCCATGGGACTTGCTCACATACACAGCAGAGGGCTATTTCATGGCAATGTGAAGGCCTCAAACATCTTCCTCGACTCAAGTAATTTCATTTGCATAGGCGAACCGTGCATATCAGGATATCACGTTTCGAGCTATCAACCTCCAGAAGTTTCGGTTAGTGGGCTGTCCCGAGAATCCGACGTCTACAGCTTTGGAGTTTTGCTCATCGAATTGATTAGTGGGAAGTCAGCTATGCTCTACAAGGCTCGGTATAGGACTTACGTGGAGTGGGCTCTTCACAACGGTCGTGATGAGGTGAGTGCTCTCGTGTTTGATAAGCAGCTGTTGAAAGATCCATTGGCCAATCAAGAGATCTGGAAAGTGTACGAGGTTGCAGTGAAATGCTTGGACAAGTCCCCCGAAAAGAGACCGAAGATGGAAGATGTTGTACGGATGCTCAGTAGCTGAAGTTTTTTGGTCCATGATACAATATGCATACACGAGGAGTAGAGTGCTTGCTCTACCATAAAATGTTAATACATTATTGAATTCAGTAGAAAAGATAGAAGGATAAATTAGAATTCTCTGATTCAAGTCCGTTCTGTACAACTCCTTTCAGTATATATACAGCACACTACGCGCTCAAAACAAAACAACTAATCTAACTAAAATGAATAACTTGGCGCCTCTGACGTGGCACCTCTGACGTGGCATCTCCAACGTGGCATCAAGGTGGATGATGCTGTTTGTAATCCTTCACCCCCCCCCCCCCCCCCTCAAGATGAGCAAGGAGAGAAGACATGCTCATCTTGGACAAAAGTCTGAAGAACAGGAGAGGATAAAGATTTAGTAAAAATATCAGCAATATTGAGAGCAGAGGCAACGTGCGAAGGGAGAATGAAGCCCTTCTTGAATAAATCTCGAACCACATGGCAGTCGATTTCTATATGTTTTGTGCGCTCGTGAAAGACGGGGTTCGAGGTAATATGAATCGCAACTTTATTGTCACAGTAGAGTGGAATGGGAGTATTCCTGGAGAGTTGAAGAGATGTCAGCATATAGGATATCCATTGCAATTCCTTGACAGTAGATGCCATGGCCCTATACTCAGATTCTGCACTAGAACATGAGATGGTTGTTTGCTTTTTGGTTTTCCATGAGACAAGACAGTCACTGAGAAAGATGCAATAGCCCGTAAGAGAATGGCGAGAGTCCTTACAAGCTCCCCAATCCGCATCACAGAAGGCTGATAAATGCAGTGAGGACTGACTGGAGTAGAAAAGGCCATCAGAAATGGTGCCAGCAAGGTACCTTAGAACCTGGTGAGCAGCCTTCCAGTGAGAGTGGCGAGGTGAATGCACAAACTGACTAAGTTGTTGAATGGCATACGTGACGTCTGGCCGGGTAAAATTCAGATACAGAAGGCGTCCAATCAGTCTACGATACTGTGAGGGGTCGGCGAGCAATGGAGAATTGTCTTGATCAGCAGCGAGGAATTGAAAACCTCCTGGTAAAGGAGTGGAGGCAGGGGCACAATCCATCATATGGGAGTCGCGCAAAATGTCGGTGATATATTTTCTCTGGTTAATATGAATCCCAGAGGCAGTTCGAACTATCTCCATGCCCAGAAAAATTTTGCAAGCCCAAGATCCTTGATGGTGAAGGCTTCATCTAGGTAATTCTTGATCTGCTGTACCACAAATTCATCTGATCCCATGATAAGTACATCATCAACATAAACCAATAGGTATACCTGATAATGTTGTGTGACCAAAGTAAAAAAACAGTGGTCATGTGCGGATTGTAGAAAGCCATAGTTTGTGAGTTTGGTAGTGAACTCCTCATTCCATTGGCGAGACGCCTGTTTCAATCCGTATAAAGAGCGTTTTAACTTGCAGACTTGACCCGGCTTAGCACCTGTGTAACCCGGTGGTGGCCTCATGTAAACATCTTCGGTGATATGTCCATGTAAGAAGGCGTTATTAACATCTAATTGATGTAAATTCCAGCCTCGGACAGCAGCAAAGGTAAACAAAATTCTGACAGTAACGATTTTTGCAACCGGGGAAAATATCTCTGTATAATCCTCTCCTTCAATTTGACTAAATCCTTGTGCAACCAATCGTGCCTTGTATCGATTCACAGACCCATCTGCATTGCACTTAACCCTATAGACCCATTTGCATCCAATGAGCTTTTTACCTTTTGGCAAAGGACAAAGCTCCCACGTATCATTTCCTTCCAATGCTTGCAGCTCGGCATTCATTGCATCAATCCATTGTTGATCGGTTCTGGCTTGATTGTAGTTAACTGGCTCCTGAAATACAGATAGGTTTGCCATAAAAACTTCATGATCTGCGAGTGAAGTCTGTGTGCAGGCATTTGTTGTGACAAAATCCTTCAGCCAAGCAGGTTTTTGCTTAATTCTGGTGCTAGTTCTGGGCAATGGATGAGAGCAATCTGGGATACTTTCCAAAGGCAAGACCTCTGTGTCAGAATTCGCAGCAGAGACTTCAGCAAGTTCAAATTCTTGATGGGAACTTGAAGGCGAGCTGTCTGTGACTGGTGCGCTGCTAGTAAGTAAGTCAAAAGGATCACCAATGAAGATATCAGGTAGCACAGCTCCATTACTTGGTACAAAAACAGAAGGGAAAATGTCTTCATGAAAGAGAACATCCCTTGATATAGTGGACTTTTCGCAGGTCTGGGCAGTAAACTTTGTATCCCTTTTGGCCAACAGGATATCCTACAAAAACTCCTGCAAAAGATCGGGCATCGAAGTTGTCTCTAGAAGGAGCATTGTTGACTGCAAAAACTTGACAGCCAAATCTGCGCAGATGAGTATAACTTGGAGCTTTCTTGTTTAATACTTCAAAAGGCGACTTCCAATGGAGCAGTTTAGAAGGCAACCTATTTATAATGTGTACAGATGTGAGAACAGCGTCCCCCCAGAATCCTCTCGGCAGCTTTGATTCAATTAGAACAGCTCGAGCCACTTGCAATATGTGCTTATGCTTTCGCTCGACAACCCCATTCTGTTGGGGTGTGTACGGGCAGGATTTTTGATGAGCTATTCCTTTCGCTAAAAGCATTTCCTGACATTCTGAGCTGAGAAACTCTTGACCATTATCCGTTCTTATAGTTTTAACAAAACCATCATATTGTGCAAAGACATGGGCTATGAAGTGCTTCAGAGTATTGCATACCTGACTTTTATGCTTCATTAAGAAAATCCACGTAAATCTGCTGAAGTCATCTACAATTGTTAGGAAGTAGTGACATCCATTATGTGTGGGAACTCGATAGGGGCCCCAAATATCAATGTGAAGAAGGTGAAATGCTTGCAAACTCTTAATAGAGCTGTTTGGAAAAGACTTGCGCTGCTGTTTAGCCAAAGGGCAGATGTTGCAGTTCAACACATCAATGCAGTCATTAGTAACAACAACAGATTCTGGTAAGTGTTTCATAACAATCAAGGACGGATGTCCAAGCCTAGAATGCCAATCATTAATAGAAGTAGCAACAAAAGCTTTATTTGAAACAGAAATTTGGGGCTGTGTTAAAAACAGTATATGTGAGCTATAAGTGCTCTTGAACTCATCAAGAGCTTGCCGAGTGAATGACTGATCATCAACAGCGTAAAGGTTATTTGAAATCTTGCCCACAGCCATTGCTCTGTTATTCTGTAGGTTATAGAACACACAACAGTGAGCGAAGAATTCCAGCCGAACATTGCTATCAACAGTTAACTTCCTGACTGATAAAAGGTTGCATTTAAAACTGGGAACACATAAGCAATTTATCAGGATAAGTTTTTCAGACAGTGCAACACTTCCTATATGAGAAACTGGCTTTAAAGATCCATCCAGGAGATGAACCGGTGTAAAGCAATTGACAGATTTATGATTGGTTATCATAGTCAGTTTTCTGCACATATGACTCGATGCTCCAGTGTCAACGTACCATAATCGATCATTCATATCATCAGACTTTAAACAGTCAAGATTAGGGATTATAGAGCTACCTGCGAAGTCTTCATAGTGAGCAAAATTCACAGAATTATGTCCTTCCGAAGCTGGATTCCCTTTGAGCAGCTTCGCCATTTCCTGTTTCATCATGCTTACCATCATCGATTGCAGAGATTGCAAGTTCTTATCCTCTGTTTGTGGAACAGTATTCTGGCTATGACTTTCTTCAGAGACTGCATTCACTCTCGGATTATTAGGACTGGTTCCCCTTTTGCCAGGATACCAATCAGGAAACCCATTCAATTTGAAGCAATCACTCTTTAGGTGCCCAGTCTTTTTGCACTGGGTGCAAGTGAGATTAGTTCTGTCAACGTTACGCTTGTAACAATTCTCTTTTAGGTGGCCCACCCTCTTACAATAATTGCAAGTCAAACTGACCTTATCAGGCTTCATCATTGTATTGAAATCTGAGACTCCTTTATGACTGAAGTTTTTCACCATCATCGCCATATCTTCATTCGGCGTGCTCATCTGAACTGTTAATTCCCTGTGCTTCTCAGCTTTGATAATCATAGCATAAATCTTGTTTACAGAGGGTAGTTTGTCTAGGAACAGTAACTGACTTCGCTCGGCTTCATACATCTCATTTAATCCCATTAGAAATTGCATCGATCGATCTTCTATCTCCCTCTCCTCAATCTTAATTTTGACATTTCCTTCAGCAATAATCTGAGGCCTCAGCTGATCCAATTGATCCCATAGGTTTCGAATTTTGTTGTAATACTCAACAATTGACAGATTTCCTTGCTTTACCAGTGAGATCTCACGCTTAATTTCAAACACCAGAGAAAGGTTCGAGGCTCCATATCGTTCTTCGATCTCGTTCCACAATTGCTCCGCATCGTGTATAAACATGAAGCTGTTGACGATTTCTTTAGAGATTGAACTCTTAATCCAACCTGTTATCATGCTATTAACCTTCCTCCATTTTCTTATCATCGGCGAATTTTCAGCAGGTCTCTTGTAAGTGCCATCGATGAATCGAAGCTTCATTTTAGCCTCCAGTGCTTCGATCATAGCACTTCTCCAGACCAGATAATTGCGTGATGTCAGAGGCGTTGATACTATCATCATCCCCGGATTATCTGAGCCGTGTAGCTGATAATCCTCTTCCAATTCAGATGCCTTGATCGCACTCTGATCATCGCCAGTGCTTGATATTTCGTCGGAACTCATTGATAATGTGATTCAAGTGGAAAACGAGTGTTGATAATGTGTGATTGAACGTCGATTCCTCAGGAATTCGACCGCTCTGATACCATATTGAATTCAGTAGAAAAGATAGAAGGATAGATTAGAATTCTCTGATTCAAGTCCGTTCTGTACAACTCCTTTCAGTATATATACAGCACACTACGCGCTCAAAACAAAACAACTAATCTAACTAAAATGAATAACTTGGCGCCTCTGACGTGGCACCTCTGACGTGGCATCTCCAGCGTGGCATCAAGGTGGATGATGCTGTTTGTAATCCTTCATACATTGTATTCAGAATCTCCGAGCCAAGCCTGTCTAATTGGTCAAACAAGAATCTACGAACTTATAAAAAAAAGGAGAGATTTTTTTAAGAAGTCAATTACTACAAGCCATGTGATCACCATGAGATTACAAAATGGCAACTGTGGAGAAGTCAACAAATTTAATCTTTTAAGGGAGAGCATGACTATGAGAAGAAGAAGAAGATGACCCGACCCCAGCCACGTGGGAAATTGAAGTCAAACCTTGAGGAGAAGTACTCGAACCCACGCCTCTTATTTCCTCGATCGTTCTTACAACCTCGCCGATCGCCGGCCTCTGATTGGGCATCCTCGAAACGCAGCTCAACCCTATCTGCAGCAAAGATACCATCTCTTCGATGTTTGTGTACCTCAGAAGCTCCACGTCGAACACCTCGCCGGTCCACTCCTCACGAACCACCGACTGAACCCACCTCACTAGGTTCACTGCTTCATCTCCGCCGCCGCCTCCTGGGATTTGGACAGGCGATTTCCCAGACAAGAGTTCGAGGAGTAAAACTCCCAAGCTGTATACGTCCGAAGCCTGCGAGGCTTTTTTAGGGTCTGTTACTTCGGGGGCCCGATAACCGCTTATTCGGGCCGCCGGCCGAGAAGATGCTGGGCCCATTAGCGTGGCTAGCCCTAGGTCAGAGATACAAGGGATGTTCAGAGAGTTGAGGAATATGTTTGATGCTTTAATGTTTCCATGGACGAGCTTTCCATTGCTTTGCGAGTGAACGTAAGAGATGCCTTTGGCTGCTCCTAACGCTATGTTCAGTCGCATTCCCCAGTCCAAGGTTGTTCGATTCTCGCCTCTTTTGTCTGCAAACAAAAAGGAAAAAAGACTCAAACGCAGAAGAAACTACTAAATGCAGTGAGTTTATTGACGATGAAATATATCGTAATCTTTGCAAAGAATAAAAATTCGACATCATATAATAATGCAAAAAAAAAAAAAACTGATGAGCATCAGTTTCCTGTTGGCGACCAGCACCAACAGCTCCTGATGTTACCAAAATAACCTCAAAGAATAAAAATCCTTCTCCTACTCGCTGATTTCGAACTGGGCTCAACTGGCCTCCGTTTCCCCAACGCTGTTAACCCTACAGCAGCACATACCCGCCATTCAGCTGATGCTAAAGCTTCCAATAAAAACTCTAGTACTTTTCTCTAGGAGGGACGTGCGGTAATACGGACGAAGAAAGAGAAAGCGACGACGGAGACGGCGTGCAGCCAACAACGACCGTCGGAGTACGCGAGCTTTGTTTATCGATTGAAAGGTTAGGGTTATGGATTTTGAGGTTTACGACTTTGGGGGGATTTTTGGGTTTGAATCTTCGCCCAACAAAGCAAAGATAGTGGATAATTAAATTATCATTTTAATTTCAAAGAAGTGGAAATTAAGTCCGCGAATATAAGTGCCAACTAATAATAATTTAGTATCGACTAGAATATTGGTCGTACAATGCGACTAAACATCTTTTGTATGTAAAATAAAATATTAGTCGATAAACTAGCTAGATAGAGTAATATATAAACAATCAAAACAACGTATTACTAATGGATTCTAAGAAAATTACGGCCGCCGCCGCAATCCTTCGCCCTCCTCCTCGGACCATTGCTATTGATGCGGACCGGAAAATCGACCCTAGCATCAATAGTGCACTGGAAGGTATCGGTCCGTCGCCGCTTCGAGTTCGTCGTCTTCGGCAGATTCCTGAAACGTCACGAAAAAACGGGCTAAAGGGCGCCGTTTCGGCGACGCCCCTCCGACGCTCAAGTCAGATAATCGTCCGTCGACGTTAAGGCGTAAAAGTACATAAACGAAAGCAGTAATTAGATAAAATCGACGAGACGTTCCGCTATGAGATAGTGATTTCTTGAATCCTTCGAGACATGTTGTAAGGGTCGAGTGTATAGGCGAAGTGAGTCGTCCGAGTGAGTGAGATGCATTGTAGTAATATGGTGTAAAAGAAAACGAGTCGTTGGGATGAGAAGAACGTACCCGCTTGAGAATGAACCGTCGTGTATTTATAGCTGAGATCCCGTGGTGGTAACCTCCCATTTACTTGGTCCCAGCATGATGGTAGTGGGTAAGCCATGTGGAGTTAGTGGGGTTAGTTATGTGTAGGGGAATATTAGTGGGTTAGTGGCTAAGTGACGTCCTCGGGAAATTGCTCGAGCGAGGCGTCACCCCTCGGGTGGAGTTCCTTCGGCTACCTCGGGTGATGTTTTTCGCGGGGTGTCGCCTCGGGAGATATTATCGCGGGAGATATTTCCCGCCCCGTCTTTGGTTAGACTCGAATATTGACCGGTTAAATATGGGGATAACAATAGTCCCCCTCACAAATAGTCCAAAAGAGTGTTAGTGATTTTTGGACGTAGTATAGGTAAAATATTCGAGTATAACATGCGTTCTTCCCGAGCATCGACCTTCCTAAATATCATGTTAATCATGTAGATGTTGAAAAGAATAAATATTCATACCCGATGATGTTCCAAGCATTGTCTCCAAATTCCTCTTCAAAGTCGGTTTTTTGGCGTTCAAGTCGTGGGCGGTGCATTCGCATGCTTAGGCTCCGAGCCACAATTGTGAGGAGAGAGTTAAGCAAGTTTCGTGCCACATTCGTGGGCTTTTATCCCGAGCAGGTCGAGTCTTCGGGCGAGGTTCGTGGAGATCTATCCCGAGCAGGTCGGGTCTTCGTGCCACATCCGTGGACTTTTATGTCCGCCACAATTGTGGGCTCAGGAGGCCTACCGCCCGAATGCACCTTCCTCACGGACTTATACGGATTTCATATGGCGGAATTTGTTCAATCCCTCGGGCGTGTTATACTAGGCCTGAGTGGCGCCGTAGCCCCAAGAATTCCTGCACTCAAAATACATCAAGAGAAAACATAGATGTGCATTTGATCTCTCGGGCTTACATACGCCGTCGAGCATTCAAGAATTTGTCAAGAGTGCCTATCATCCAAGCTCAAGAGAAATTCGGTCAGAGAATAGTAATTAGTAATAACCCCCGTGACATAATTCCAGCAATAAATAATTTCAAAGGCCCAATAAATTGGAATCCAACATCCCGTATTCATTAGTTCCAGTAAACAAGCAGGCCAAGAAATTAATCCTAGAGCCTCACAAAACTAACTCACGTAGCCCCACCAACTAGAAGTAAAATTAACTGAATTGCTATTCACCGCCCCCTTTTTCCTAGTCACCGCCCCCTAAAGGGCTGAAAAAAGACGATTTTGCCCTTATGATATTTAAATTAATTTAAAAAGAGAAAAGGGCCTATTTTCACGACTGATAAGCCAAATTAACGTAAAACATTGTTCGAATTTCAACTCGACCGAAAGAAAAAAAAAAAAAATTCGACCGAAATCAATTTTCGGTCAGTACTGTACTGACCGAAAATTGATTTCGGTCAGTACTGTAACGACCGAAAATCGATTTCGGTCAGTACAGCACCGACCGAAATCAATTTTCGGTCGGTACAGCACCGACCGAAATCAATTTTCGGTCGGTACAGCACTGACCGAAATCAATTTTCGGTCGTTACTGTACTGACCGAAATCAATTTTCGGTCAGTACTGTAACGACCGAAAATTGATTTCGGTCGATTTTTTTTATATATTATTTATTTTGATTATTTATTTATAATATTTATTTGGATTATTTATTTGTATATTTTATTTGGATTATTTATTTGTATTATTTATTTGGATTATTTATTTGTATATTTTATTTGGATTATTTATTTTTATTATTTATTTGGATTATTTATTTGTATTATTTATTTGGGTTATTTATTTATATTATTTATTTGGATTATTTATTTGGATTATTTATTGGGATTATTTATTTGGATTATTTATTTGTATATTTTATTTGTATTATTTATTTTTTTATTTATTTGAATTATTTATTTGTATATTTATATTCGAAACGGAATAAATATGCAAACAAATATTGAAAACATATATAAAATCCGTCCGATACAATAAAAGATAAAAAAACAATAGCAACAGCGTCAAGGGGCCTGGCGCCACCGGTCGTTGATGTCATTCAGCCTGTGTCGGAACTCGTCCGTACGCGTCGTTTCACCACGATGCAGACTGGCTAGCATGTCCGAACTCAAGCTGTACATCGTGTTGTACCACTGCACATAGCAATAATACGTACGATTACACATATAAATATAAAAAAAATCGACATAAGATTTAATTACGTACGTAGTCGGCGTGGCTGCGCGGGGGTATAGTACTGACCGAAAAAATAAATAATATAAATAAAATAAATAAATAAATAAAATATACAAATAAATAATCAAAATAAATAATCCAAATAAATAATATAAATAAATAATCAAAATAAGTAATAATAAGAAAAAAAAAATTCGACCGAAATCAATTTTCGGTCGTTACAGTACTGACCGAAAATTGATTTCGGTCAGTACTGTAATGACCGAAAATCGACTTCGATCAGTATAGTACTGACCGAAAATTGATTTCGGCCGGTACAGTAGTGACCGAAATCAATTTTCGGTCAGTACTGTACTGACCGAAATCGATTTTCGGTCATTACAGTACTGACCGAAATCAATTTTCGGTCAGTACTGTAACGACCGAAAATTGATTTCGGTCGTTACAGTACCGACCGAAAACTGATTTCGGTCACTACTGTACCGACCGAAATCAATTTTCGGTCAGTACTGTACTGACCGAAATCGATTTTTGGTCGTTACAGTACCGACCGAAAATTGATTTCGGTCACTACTGTACAGACCGAAAATTGATTTCGGTCACTACTGTACCGACCGAAAATTGATTTCGGTCGAATTTTTTTTTTTTCTTTCGGTCGAGTTGAAATTCGAACAATGTTTTACGTTAATTTGGCTTACCAGTCGTGAAAATAGGCCCTTTCCCTTTCCTAGTCCCTGTTGGCGATCCATTGCGATTTCAGTATTTTTTTTGTTTTTCTCTGATTTTCGATATGTGATTTGAAAAGTGTTGTCTGGAGAGAGCTTTAAATAGATATTTTTATTGTTTATTATAATTTTCTCTTTTTAAATTAATTTAAAAATCATAAGGGCAAAATTATCTTTTTCCAGCCCTTTAGGGAGCGGTAACAAGTAAAAAGGGGGCGGTAAATAGTAATTCCCTAAAATTAATTGCAGCAATTAAGGAAAACTCATAACAGGCCCGCGCATAGTAGACCCAATCCGTAGCCCAACATAACCCTAAGAAATTTACTCCAACACCTCAAGCATTTTCGTTATTTGCAGAATGACCCCACATTTTTAGGTTTCATCATGTACGCTCCAAGTAAAATAACAGAATCTACCCATCACTTTAAGATATTTGCCCACGAACCCCCAAAATATTGAAAAACTTACAAATCGGCTCCTGCTTTCCGATCAGCGGCCGATCTGCCCTCGGCAGTCTCGAACGTGACAGTTGTCATCGTAGCGGGGGTCTAAGGGTTCTGAATGTGGAACAGTTTCACCGAAAAATTCACACCCGCGAATTGGTGTGAATTTTCTATTGGAATCTTCTTCGTTCAATCAACCCCGGCTCGGCTCCGACGAGGGTCGGGTATGTGAGGCGAAGGTCGGGAAAGGGAGGTACTTACCATGGGCACACTTGATTCCGAGATAATCAGTGTAGGTTCGCCATATTCTCACATCGTCGGCTATTAATGGTATGGTGTTGGTGGCGCGTCGAGCGTTGTGGCTGGTTCCAGATTATGTGAGAGGCTGGAACACATGTCAACGCGCTTCGCTCGGCCTCGCCGGTTGTCGCACTTGGGCCGTATACGGCTGAAGATATGGGTTGTCTGCCGGCGATGCTAATCGGTGGATCGCGACTGATGATGGACCGAGCTCGAGACTGGAGTACGAGTGCAGGGGAGCTGCTGTCGGGCTTTTCGCCGTTGAACGCTCCAGGCGTGCGGCTGTTTGATCGCAGGGGTTGGTGGCTGTCAGACGTATGGCTTCAATTTTGGGAGGTATGACACGTCTACATTTGCTGTTTTGCGACGACTCGTTCAGTGCCGTTCCCCAGGGCGACCACGATTGGTCTATTCGAACAAAAGCAGGGGATTTGAGCCTCGATGACGGCCTGCCCGCCGTTGCGCTCGCGAAGGTTAGCTGGTCGGGGCGGCGACGCGAGCTCATTGGCTATAATGCAGCTTCGTCTTCAAGGCCTGAAAGGCGAAGAATTTGATGGATTTTACGGCGCGAGCTTGAAACGGCTTCAGATTTCCGATTCTTCCAAGTGCACCTTTTTATTTATACGATTCCCACAGATGGCGCCAATTGATGCGGACCGGAAAATCGACCCTAGCATCAATAGTGCACTGGAAGGTATCGGTCCGTCGCCGCTTCGAGTTCGTCGTCTTCGGCAGATTCCTGAAACGTCACGAAAAAACGGGCTAAAGGGCGCCGTTTCGGCGACGCCCCTCCGACGCTCAAGTCAGATAATCGTCCGTCGACGTTAAGGCGTAAAAGTACATAAACGAAAGCAGTAATTAGATAAAATCGACGAGACGTTCCGCTATGAGATAGTGATTTCTTGAATCCTTCGAGACATGTTGTAAGGGTCGAGTGTATAGGCGAAGTGAGTCGTCCGAGTGAGTGAGATGCATTGTAGTAATATGGTGTAAAAGAAAACGAGTCGTTGGGATGAGAAGAACGTACCCGCTTGAGAATGAACCGTCGTGTATTTATAGCTGAGATCCCGTGGTGGTAACCTCCCATTTACTTGGTCCCAGCATGATGGTAGTGGGTAAGCCATGTGGAGTTAGTGGGGTTAGTTATGTGTAGGGGAATATTAGTGGGTTAGTGGCTAAGTGACGTCCTCGGGAAATTGCTCGAGCGAGGCGTCACCCCTCGGGTGGAGTTCCTTCGGCTACCTCGGGTGATGTTTTTCGCGGGGTGTCGCCTCGGGAGATATTATCGCGGGAGATATTTCCCGCCCCGTCTTTGGTTAGACTCGAATATTGACCGGTTAAATATGGGGATAACAGCTATTATTATTATAATGAGCGCGACGACGCCCATCACCACCTTCCCGACGATTGCTAGTATAAAATTTAGATGATCACCGGCGTGATCATCGTCAAAGGCAAATGGTGGAGCAGCGCCACTGTTGGCCCTTACTAGTGTGTGTATTTCTTTTTTTATGCGTTTGATGTTTGGAATGGATAATGTTACAGCGGGTTATATTTAAGGGATAATTACACTAACACCCCTTGTAGTACTACTCACATACACATACACCCCTCCGACTATAGTAATTACTCGCACACCCCTTTTAATTTAGGGATAATTACATTAACACCCCTTGTAGTATTACTCAATTACACATACACGCCCTCCGACTATAGTAATTACTCGCACATCCCTTTTAATTTAATCAACCTTTACACCAAGACCCCCCTCATTGTATTTTGGACTGAAATTTAAAATTTTGATAAAATTATAATTGTATTTCAAGTTTACCCTTATTGGTAAAATGACATGTTCAAATATAAATATATATATATATATATATAGACATAATTAATTCCAAATTTGTAGTATTCCAAATTTACCCTTGTTGGTAATTTACCATTGTTGGTAAATGACATGTTTAAATATAAATAAATATTGATATATAGATAGTTCTTACCAACAAGGGTAAATTTGTACTATTTATTTAATTATGTCTATATATATATATATATATATATATATTTAAACATGTCATTTACCAACAAGGATAAATTTGGAATACTACAATTATAATTTGTCCAAAATTTTAAATTTCAGTTCAAAATACAATGAGGGGGCCTTGGTGTAAGGGTTGAGTAAATCAAAAGGGGTGTGCGAGTAATTACTATAGTCGGAGGGGGTGTATGTGTAATTGAGTAATACTACAAGGGTTGTTAGTGTAATTATCCCTTGCCTGTAAAATAAAATATAGTCGATAAACTAGCTAGCTAGAGTAATATGTAAACAATCAAAACAACAGATTACTAATGAATTCTAAGACAATTACGGCCGCCGCCGCAATCCTTCGCCCTCCTCCTCGGACCATGGCTATTATTATTATAATGAGCGCGACGACGCCCATTACCACCTTCCCGACAATTGCTAGTATAAAACTTAGATGATCATCGGCAGGATCCCCCTCGAAGGAAAATGGTGGCGCAGCGCCACTGTTGGCCATTACTAGTGTGTGTTTCTTTTTTTTTATGCGTCTGATGTTTGGAATGGATAATGTTACGGTGGGTTATATTTAATGGATAATTACACTAACACCCCTTGTAGTATTACTCACATACACATACACCCCCTCCGACTATAGTAATTACTCGCACACCCCTTTTAATTTAGGGATAATTACATTAACACCCTTGTAGTATTACTCAATTACACATACACCCCCTCCGACTATAGTAATTACTCGCACATCCCTTTTAATTTACTCAACCTTTACACCAAGACCCCTCATTGTATTTTGGACTGAAATTTAAAATTTTGAACAAATTATAATTGTAGTATTCCAAATTTACCCTTATTGGTAAAATGACATGTTCAAATATATATATATATATATATATAGACATAATTAATTCCAAATTTGTAGTATTCCAAATTTACCCTTGTTGGTAATTTACCATTGTTGGTAAATGACATGTTTAAATATAAATATATATTGATATATAGATAGTTCTTACCAACAAGGGTAAATTTGTACTATTTTAATTATGTCTATATATATATATATATATATTTATATTTAAACATGTCATTTACCAACAAGGGTAAATTTGGAATACTACAATTATAATTTGTCCAAAATTTTAAATTTCAGTTCAAAATACAATGAGGGGGCCTTGGTGTAAGGGTTGAGTAAATTAAAAGGGGTGTGCGAGTAATTACTATAGTCGGAGGGGGTGTATGTGTAATTGAGTAATACTAAAAAGGGGTATTAATGTAATTATCCCTAAATTAATAGGGGTGTGCGAGTAATTACTATAGTCGGAGGGGGTGCATGTGTAATTGAATAATACTAAAAGGATTGTTAGTGTAATTATCCCTTGCCTGTAAAATAAAATATTAGTCAATAAACTAGCTAGCTAGAGTAATATATAAACAATTAAAACAACAGATTACTAATGAATTCTAAGACAATTACGGCCGCCGCCGCAATCCTTCGCCCTCTTCCTCGGACCATGGCTAGTATTATTATAATGAGCGCGACGACGCCCATCACCACCTTCCCGACAATTGCTAGTATAAAACTTGGATGATCATCGGCAGGATCCTCCTCGAACGAAAATGGTGGCGCAGCGCCACTGTTGGCCATTACTAGTGTGTGTTTCTTTTTTTTTATGCGTATGATGTTTGGAATGATTAATGTTACGGCGGGTTATATTTAAAGATGTTTGGTTAGTTGGAAAGTGACTAAGACTAGTGAGGTGACGCGTTTGGTGTCCATATTTTCCCCCAACATTGATAGTGAGTGACGTCTCTTCCCAGGGTAATGCTTCCAACAAACGCAAACGTGTTGTATACTTATATATAATTTTATCAACTGTAAGTATAGTATATGTACTAAAATATGTCCCACGTTAGTCTTTTTATTTTACTTTTACATATAAACATGAGCTCGACTAAAGTGGGCTTGAACCCCCAGTCCACACAAGGCTAGGTCCGCAACTGGGCCACTGATATATATAGCAAATTATTCACAAAATAACGAGTTTAGTAGCTTTTCTTTCTAATACCGGTTCTTCAAGGGGAAAAAAGAATAGTTTGTGTGCCTCGAATCATTTACTGAATTAGTATTCATCGCCCCCTTTTTCCTAGTCACTGCCCCCTAAAGGGCTGAAAAAAGACGAAAATGCCCTTTGATGAATTTTTTTTATAGTCATTTTCAGACAACAATTTTCATATCGCAATCAAACAATCAAATCAGATTCAAACAAAACACAAAAACGTTCTAATCGCAATGGATTGACGAAAGGAAAAATGATCTATTCGATCGACTGGTAAGCAAATTCTCGTAAAATTCGTTCGTACGTAGATTAATTACAGAACATCGATCGGATTCGCTCGGAAAAAAAGCCCCACCGAAGCAAATTTTGGCCCCCAAGGTACCGGCCGAAAAATAAATTCGGCCGTACCATGTGGGGACGAAAAAATTTCGGTCCTAACAGGACCGAAATTGTTGCTCTCTGGAGCTGTCCCGGCCGAAATCTGATTTCGGTCGGGATAGCTCCAGCCGAAATCCGATTTCGTCCCGCCTTGATACCAGCCGAAATCCGATTTCGTCCCGACATGCTACCGGCCGAAATTTCTGTTAGGCTGAATTTTTTTTTTTCAGACAACGAGAGTGATGTCCACATCCAGGAGGATTTTATCGGCGACGGGGTAAATTATAGTGAGCATTTCCGCCAAGGAGGACGATTTCCGACCGACGTGGAAGCCATTGACTGGGCGAAAACCGTCGCTATTGCTCTTGGTTTCGAGGTGATTATTTCGTCGCATAAAAATGCGGTACGAAAAAATTGATTAGATGTTCTCGAGGAGAACGTTATAGAGGCAACGAGGATGATTCGGAGAGGCGATCGAAGTCTAACAAGTGCAGGTGTCCCTTTCTACTCATAGCCCAAGAGGATCCAGTTACTAGGGAATGGTACATTCGTACGGGTCCACCTGAAAAATCCATGCACAATCACCCTTTGATCCAGTATCCCGAGGGACACCGCCAGACGAGTGGTTTAAGCAGCCAGGCAAGGAAGATCGTAGAGGAAATGACTGCTGCGCAAGCGAAACCAGCTCATATCCTCGCAGCTATGAGGGCTCAACACGAAGAAGATAACGCGACGATCCAACATATATATAATTACAGAGATCGTTTGAAGAAGGATTACTCAGAGGGCCGAGACGTGGTGAGCCAGTTGATTTGGATGTCTGATTTGAAAAGTGTTGTGTTGTGAAGGACTTTAAATAGAAATTTTTAATGTTTATTATAGTTTATTCTTTTTAAATTAATTTAAATAACATAAGGGCATTTTTGTCTTTTTTCAGCCCTTTAGGGGGCGGTGACTGGGAAAAAGGGGCGGTGAATAGTAATTCCCATCATTTATTATATCATATTATACTATGAAATAAAAATATTTTTCAAATAGCAATATATTTAGTTTATATACACAGACACGTTATAATGCAAGAAGACATTAATTAAGCAAAATCAAAAATAAAAAATTGCTAGAAAATGTATAATATTTTATTGAATACGCATATAAGCTATACCGACAATGAATATTCAATAGAGTAAACAAAATAAAAATAATGCGATAATAATATAGTAAGTACTAAAATCTTTTAATAATTCTTCATCACCAGCTATAGATTTTTACTAGAGGAATATGACCAACGTGGCCTGAGAAATATATTCCATCGGTCTCTGCGGCCCAATAGCACGTCTTCGAAGAACATTGCGAAGATAATCTTTTGTTGAAAACGTCGAAAATGACTGTCTTGGAATCACCCAATTTAAAGCGACAGAAGTATAGCTTTGAGTGTCTTAAATTTTGACAGAAGGGAAGGTCCAACCTATCTCTTGATCGGGCAAAATCTGAACGAACCCATGATCGTTATTTCCCGACTGACAAAGAACCCACAAAGGCAAATTTTCGGGGTTTGGCGCAATTTTATTGGCTAATCTGATTTTGTACTTGTGCGTGAAAATGCACACCTTCGCCGTTGCTTCCTCGTACAAACTTATTGTAAGAATGAAGAGGCACCAATAAGCAATTCCGGCCTACATCTTCATTCAGAATATATATCTTTTATGATTAATTATAGGAGATTATGTTCTTATTCTTCGTCTTCATAGTCCTGTTTATTTAGACGATTGGTATGTGGGTTATTTTGGCATGCGTACCTATACAAGTTAAGTAATCTTCGTCAATTTTTTAAAGATTATGCAACGAATTAGCTAGCATAACCCCAATATATGATCGTTTGTTTGCAAGGATAATAATAGTAATATATGGTCTATACATGGTCGAATATATATGGAAAACAAAATCGAGTAATCAATTAACCAGCATAAATATGTATTATTTCGTATTCTACTACAACTCTATAATGATGACAACCATATAGATTTGGAAAATATATATATACATGATAAAAAAATGGATAGTTCTATTGGCACACACTTTTTCTATTTGCACCCCCTAATAATGGAAGTAAGTTATTAAATACTTACATTTTTTAATGTTTACCACTTTATATTTATTTTCTCTAATTTCCTTGAAAAGAACGTAATTATCCTAATTGTATATTTTTATATTTGGAAAGTGGCTGAGAAAAAAAAAAAATGTGTACTCATGGACTAAATTCCCGGACTTAGCTTTCATCGTTGGAGATGATGAATATTCATTATAGTAATTGGAATACAATTGATTAAAACTCTAATGAAAAATATGTTATCTACAATTGATATCCAATCCCATTTTCTCTTACAGGAAACAGAGGTGGTGTTCGTCGAGCTTACTTGAGCTGGGATGCAAGGACTGAAGCTGCAATAGGTGCAGCCATGGGACTTGCTCACATACACAGCAGAGGGCTATTTCATGGCAATGTGAAGGCCTCAAACATCTTCCTCGACTCAAGTAATTTCATTTGCATAGGCGAACCGTGCATATCAGGATATCACGTTTCGAGCTATCTACCTCCAGAAGTTTCGGTTAGTGGGCTGTCCCGAGAATCCGACGTCTACAGCTTTGGAGTTTTGCTCATCGAATTGATTAGTGGGAAGTCAGCTATGCTCTACAAGGCTCGGTATAGGACTTACGTGGAGTGGGCTCTTCACAACGGTCGTGATGAGGTGAGTGCTCTCGCGTTTGATAAGCAGCTGTTGAAAGATCCATTGGCCAATCAAGAGATCTGGAAGGTATACGAGGTTGCAGTGAAATGCTTGGACAAGTCCCCCGAAAAGAGACCGAAGATGGAAGGTGTTGTACGGATGCTCAGTAGCTGAAGTTTTTTGGTCCATGATACAATCTGCATACACGAGGAGTTGAGTGCTCTCATGTTCTTCATGCCATAATATGTTAATACATTGTATTCACAATCTCCCAGCCAAGCCTGTCTAATTGGTCAAACAAGAATCCAAGAACTTAATATAAACAAGAAAGATTTTAGAAGTCAATTACTACAAGCCATTTGATCACCATGAGATTACAAAATGACAACTGTGGAAAAGTTAACAAATCTAAACTTTTAAGGGAGAGCATGAGAAGAAGAAGATGACCCAACCTCATCCACGTGGGAAATTGAAGTCAAACCTCGAGGAGACGTACTCGAACCCACGCCTCTTATTTCCTCGATCGTTCTTACAACCTCGCCGATCGCTGGCCTCTGATTGGGCATCCTCGAAACGCAGCTCAGCCCTATCTGCAGCAAAGATACCATCTCCTCTTCAATGTTTGTGTACCTCAGAAGCTCCACGTCGAACACCTCGCCGGTCCACTCCTCACGAACCACCGACTGAACCCACCTCACTAGGTTCACGGCTTCATCCCCGCCGCCGCCGCCTGGGATTTGGACCGGCGATTTTCCAGACAAGAGTTCGAGGAGTAAAACTCCCAAGCTGTATACGTCCGAAGCCTGCGATGCTTTTTTAGTGTCAGTGATTTCTGGGGCCCGATAACCGTTTATTCGGGTTGCGGGCCGAGAAGAAGATGCCGGGCCTATTAGCGTGGCTAGCCCGAGATCAGAGATGCAAGGGATGTTCTGAGAGTTGAGGAATATGTTCGATGACTTAATGTTTCCATGGACGAGCTTTCCATTGCTTTGCGAATGGATGTAAGAGATGCCTTTGGCTGCTCCTAAGGCTATGTTCAGTCGCATTCCCCAGTCCAAGGGCGTTCGATTCTCGCCTCTTTTGTCTGCAAACAACACGGAAAAGAGATTCAAACGCAAAAGAAAATGTGATGAATGGAGGATGGAAAAGATGTCTCGAAGCTTTCATTACCATGTAATAATGTGGAGATGCTCCCTTGGCCGTAATAATCATACACCATGAGCTTCTCATCTTTCGAATAGTAATAGGCTCGAAGAGGAGCCACACTCTCATGCCTGATACTTCCCACGAGTTCCATTTGCTGCTCAAAGTCCCTTTTCCCAACGACGACTTCTCTCAATCTCTTCACGGCGAGTGTAGTTGCATCTTCCAACGCAGCCCTGTACGTCGTGCCAAACGTGCCCTTACCAAGGACTTCAGCAGAAGCCCTCAGCAAATCCTCGAGATCGAAGATCAAATTACGCCCCTCGAAGAACACCAGCTTCCCATTCCCATCTTGATGCTCAGATCCCATCTTCGCCGAAGACCTACCACCCCATTTCTGCGAGGCAACGTTTGCTGTGCTTTCCCCGTCTTTCTTCTCACTCTTTCTGTTCATAACGATCAGAAGAAAGGCGATCGAAACGAAAGCAGCAGCAGTGCTCCCTATAACTATCCCAAGAATCGCCAATAAGCTGAATTTCGAGGAGTGTTTACGGGGTGAAAGCATAGGAGGTTGGGCGGGAGGTAAAGACATGCTCCGAGGAAAAGTAAGAAGATTATTACCAGCAAAGGATAGACTAGGAAACCTCATGAGAGA
Organism: Craterostigma plantagineum; assembly: GCA_027422505.1. Classification (NCBI taxonomy): domain Eukaryota; kingdom Viridiplantae; phylum Streptophyta; class Magnoliopsida; order Lamiales; family Linderniaceae; genus Craterostigma; species Craterostigma plantagineum. The sequence goes on from JAPQWV010000019.1 coordinate 19,512,882, forward strand.
TTCAGGCAAGACTCCACTGAGGTTATTGTTGGACAAATCGAGCAGCTTCAAACTCGAGATGTTCATATCAGGGATATCCCCAGAGAGTGAGTTGCTTGCAAGATTGAGAGCCGTTAATCGATTCATATTCGATACAGAAGATGGGATGAGCCCACTAAATCTGTTGCACGATAAGTTCAACACCATGAGATTAGGCCAAACCGAGAAATTATATGGGAGATGACCCTCAAAGCTGTTGAGCTGAAGGTAGAGGCCAGTCAAGTTTCTCAGACTGTAAAGATCAGTGGGAAAAACACCACTGATGTTATTGGATCTCAAGCTCAAGATCTGAAGGGAAGGTAATCGGGCGAGGGTGTTTACAGGTATGATGCCCTTCAATCCAATCGAAGGCAAGCGAAGGGCTATGATCCTCGAATTATCGTGATTGCAGGTAACTCCAGTCCAGTTAGCACAAGCAGATGTTCTTACATCCCACTTCAAAGCTCGAGAGTGGTTGACGTTGTTGATGAAATCGAGCAGAGCTTGTCTGTCCTCGATGGGCTCGGCGTCCATGGCCAGAAAGTGAGTTGCAAGAAAAACTAGTAAAATCGTAAGCTCGATCTTCCCCATCTCTTTCAATATCGTGAATTAACGTAGCATGAATATACTCTCCTCAGTCTCTACGTGATTCAGAAACAGAATAAGGACTGCATAAGGAAAACAAAAAAAAAAAAAGAAGGCTACCCACATTTGATTGATTTCTCCTACAATATGCATATAACAGCCAACAAGATCTTAGCTAGCCGTTTAGTTGAATATTCTAACCAAGGTTAAGTAAACGACTGAAATTCTATTATACAAAAAGACAGATAGAACCAACAAGCCAAAATTAAAGCTGCCCAAAAAAGTCGCCGTCCGTTGACTGATCGACTGTTCAATTCCAATTTTTCTAATCGAACTCCATTACATAATTAAACCATTCTAAGAAGCAACGAGTCGAAAATTGAACACTAAGCTCTGCAACTAAAGAAGAACCACTGAAGAAAGAGAAGGAAATTCACCTGGGAATCGATCGATCAAGCGAATCATTAATGAAACCCACCTACTACTTCCTTCTTCATTGAATCATCAGATCAGGCGACAGCACATAAGAGATTCAAATCGATGGTGTTCGTTGAATCAATGCAGGCAAGTGGTTTCGATCCTTGCCTTTAAGGAGCTGAAATACGATTCTTGGTGGTGAGGAGACAGTAACAATAAATGATTGCATTTGTATGTATGGAGATTTTTATTTAGTTATTATTTTTATTTTATTTTTTAATGATGTTATGGCGCGGGAAGAGCGGGAATGCACGTGCTTTTGCGTAACGGTTACAGCTTGGCTCATGTCATGGCTGACTTTGTGTAAATAAATGATATTTTTCATTTATTACGTAAGTAATAATAAATCACATTTAGTCGGACCGGATGCTAGTATAGTATATATAACTTTTCGAATATTTAAAAATTAAAAGATGATCAAGGATTTCCTGGTAGGGTGTAGCGTAATGGAATTCTTTGACTAGTTTAAGGAGTAAAGTAGAATATAGATATGTAATGGTGGTCAAATGTTCTGAAAATATATAAATGGGTATAGTTAATGGGCTGGGTTAGGTTTCTTAGAATAGCCCAAAAGAGTAGTTGTTTTATATAGTAATTGGGATATTAAAAAAGTGACGCCTAAAAAATATCTAATTGAATAAAAAATTTACAAATCACTACCTAGTCAGAAATTTTTACAGATTGGTACACATTTTTCCTGTTTGTACCAATTTTCTCAGTCTTACTGTACCTTGTGTATTGCGTACCACGTATACGGTACCCTATACGGTTTTATATGGTATCTTAGTGTGTTATATATGACGTACCATTTTCTCAACGTATTATGTACCAAAATACGTTGCTATAGATACCTAAATGTGTTATATGGCGTACCTGTGGTGGATCGGGTACCTATGTGCAAAAAATTTATTCTATTAGATACCTACATATACAAAAATACGGACCGGGCAGAATTATAAGTTTTTATGCAAATGGGTGTAACGACACCGTTAAAAATAGCAAAGAACATAGATTTCATACATAAAAGTGCGCTTGTGTAATGAAAAAAATATCTTACGAAGAACATAATGGAACATAGATATCGAACATTAAGTGTGATAGTTTAATGAGAAAAAAAAACGTACATTTCCATTTTATGGTTAGTATTATAGTATGATGGGAAACTTAAATTTATATGAAGACAATCTATGAACGCAACGCAAGTCCAAAACGTCTTCAGGAATTATAATTAATTTCAGTGTCGTTATTCCATAAGTAGGAGAAAACGTTATTTAGAATCTTCGGCAGTCTTGCACGTGGTAGGCTATTTAATTTTTTCCCAATATATAATAACTATTAATACATGAGAGGTAGCGATGCCAACCATTAACGTCCGTTGGTATTTAGAAATTTCTTTTTAGAAAAAAAATAATATCTAGTTCACGATGGAAATGAATTGGCCTACCACATTGGAGGACGATTGCTACTCTTCGACTTCGAGTCGTACAGTTTCTATTTTGTTAATTGAATGTAAAGTACTTTTATCATTTGTCACAATTCACAACTCACAACCACAATAAATTGGGAATATATATATATATATATATATATATATATGCTTATAGTCGTTCTCTAATAATTATGAGAACTGAAAGGTCGTTTAATATTTAATTTTCGTATCATAATCCACGTGCCAAAGATAAAACCTTGCCTTGAGAGATGAGCATGTATTTATTGTTGAACAATTACTCATATTATTTCATACTAACATTCTGAAATTAACTGTTAAAATGACCATTAAACTCGTATAATAAATTTAGTAACCTACCCTCAATAACATCTAACAAAAGAAAATGGTATATATATATCAATGTTTTAAAAAGCGCATAGTATAGTGCGTCGCGTTTTAGTGTCGGTAGCGCGTAGCGTAAATAGCGTAGCGCATTGTGTGAGTATTTCAGATAATCTAAATATAATACAATAAATTATATATAATATATAATAAATATAAATATTGTCACTTTTTATATCATTATTGTATTTATCAGACTAAATAATCTATATTTTCTTTAGAAATTCAATGAAAGGTACAAATAATTGATTAAAATCTAAACTTTAAGTATATATGAATTATATAGTAAAAAGTTTATACAATCCCAACAATAAAATATGACTCATATCAATTAAATAATCATAGTTACGGCTTACTATAAGTACAACTAAAATAAGCTATTAAAATGATTCTTATAACTATCGAAAATTATATTGGTGTCGAAAAATATATATGATATGCATGTCATTATGATCGTCATGAAACAAGGAACAAATTTGATATACTTATGTATATTTTTCATATAAATTACTCAAAATAAAGACGCTTTAATTATTCAGTTGAAGTCTAAATAAAAAAATTAAAAATAAAATATTATTGTCAGTATTTGAGCTTTTATGTCAGAGCACTACGAGGCATGGGCTATAGGGAATCGGTTGACTTGGTTGGCGACGGAAGTTTCTACGACTTATACAAGAAATCAAGAATTTTCGACGGAATTGGAAACAAGAAATTGGAAACGCATTGGAGCGTTTTGACGGAGAAAACACACGCGCGCGATCCAACGCCTTTTAAAACAATATATATATATGTGTGTGTATTAGTAATTGAAGACCACTTTTGTTCTCCTCTCCCCACATATCCAATTTTGTAAAGTGCGTGCAAGTGTTCATCATAAATCATATCATATTCATAACCTGCGAAAAAAGGCATGTAATAATTGGGAATAGTTAAATGCCAACCATTATTAAAGTTGAAAATTATTCATGCATGATAAGTGATACGCTATCAAGATTCAAGAGCCCTTGGAAGCCGCTCGAGCCACAATAAAAACTAATTATACTAAAACAAGTAATACAAATTGGCCATAATTCTATGGCGTCCTAGGCAAATTATTATTTTTAAAGAACTAGAGTATTATATGATTTCCAAATTTAAGAATTCAACTATGATGTTCTGATTTTCACGATTATCATGACAATTAACTAATCATCTATTCCACTATCAAATATTTTTGTTTTCACATAAATGTCTGGCCTATCGTAGCTCTATCCTTAAATCCAAAATTCCCGAACAACAAAGAACAACGAATGCAATCTATCGTTCCATTGAAGATGATAAAGATCCAACGGTCGAGATGAAGCGAGAAGCCGTCCGACACTTGTCGACCCACTGAAGACGTCAGCAATGACGCCACGATGGGTTTGGACAACAAATTTAATCTATTACAAACAGAAGCTCAATGATTTGCGTATCCTAGTTTTACATGTAATCATGTCCCCATTCGTACGTAAATTTCGTGGCAATTTAAGCTGTTAACCCCATTTTAATAAACTAGAAGCAATTTTCTTGATTCTCCAAAAAACCCCATTTTTTTCACCACAGTAACAAATAAAACACCTCGATGGAAACTTTTGTTGTCTCCCCATTGTTTGATATTATATAAGCTCTTCTTTTCTAGAGCTTATAGGCCTGGAGAATAGTGGGCATGTTCTGGTTAGTCTTCTTTCTCTGACATAGCCATTTTCTTGCTTTCTTGTTGAAGAAAGAGTTACGCACGTCCGTGGCGTTCGAGACTTTGTTCATTGATCTCTTGAATCCCTCTTACAAAGATGTTCTTTTTGTTGAGTAATTTCTTGTTAATTTCTCACATGTCAGCGTTTGGTACAGACTATATATATACATATATATATGCAGATTGTTGAATGGGTCATGGGAGTGATTGCATTACTAATTAATGAGATCGTTGTACCTACCATTCAAACCAACAGTAATCTAATTTATACTGAAAATTAAAACGAGGTCTATGGAGCTTAAATTATTATTATAATTGTAGCTGTTGCAATCTTGAAAGGTGCAGCCATTGCGTTTTTTCTAAATGATTTGAAACTCTCCTGTTATAATTGATCAGATAGTTTCAAGATCTTATGTCGTTGACCTGTTAGATATTACATGGCAAGCTGATTTCTTGATATAAAACACTGAATTATATACGACATGCTTTGGAAAGGTAATAGTGTTTTTTACCTTGTAGAAACAGAGAAGCACAGAAGGGAAAGGGAGGGTCTCTGAGAAACAGAGTTCATGGGGAGTCTATGGTATATCTTCTGCGGTGAAGCTCCGTGCCTGAACCACACATTGAATCTTGGCTTCGACGCTGTCCTCCTCGTCATTTTCTTATTCACTGTATTCCCAAAGGTTTCGCCTCGCAAACCTTCGACTCCATTCTTTCGCAGCCTTTCGAGTTTGCAGCTAGTTTCAGGTTTATACAATGGCTTGCTTGGGATGGCCTACCTCTGCTTTGGAATTTGGATTCTCACTGAGAATCTGAGAACATTTCGAACAGTCGAGCCCTATCATTGGTGGGTATTATTCGTTTCTCACGGGGCATTATGGGCTTTGCTGGGGCTCACCATTAGCCTAAATGGAGGTCGTTTTCCTCGAGCTCGACTGAGGGTGTTAACCATCCTCGCATTCGTATTCGCTGCAGTTAGCTGTGGACTGTCTATCTTCACGAGTGTCCTGACGAAAGAGCTCACCATCGAGGTTGTCTTCGACGTGCTTTCCCTTGCTGGCTCGATTTTACTGTTATTCTGTGCTTACAGAGGGTTCAGATTCGTATCAGATGATGACGGTGATGTCTATGATCGATCCACTTCTTACCGAAGTCGGTGGAAGCAGTAATAAGTCTGATTCCATTGCAGTAACACCGTTTGCAAAGGCTGGATTTCTGAGTAAGCTCACCTTCTGGTGGTTAAACCCTGTAATAAAAAGGGGGAACGAAAAAACCCTCGAAGACGAAGACATTCCACAGCTAAGAGCAGATGATCGAGCAGAGTCTTGCTATCTTCAGTTCATGGAAACACTCGACAGACGAAAGCAATCTGATCCTAAGACATCGATCTTCAAGACCATCCTCTTATGCAATTGGAAGGAAGCTTTAGCGTCGGGCCTATTCGCTGCTCTAAAGGTCATTACAATCTCCGCAGGTCCACTGCTGCTCAAGGGCTTCATTAAGGTTGCTGAGGGGAGAGAAAGCTTCAAGAACGAAAGGTACGTCTTGGTCGTGGCCCTCTTCTTCACGAAGGTGGTCGAATCTGTGTCCCAAAGGCAGTGGTACTTTAGGTCGAGGCTCGTGGGCATAAAGGTGAGGGCTCTGCTCACTGCAGCTATTTACAAGAAGCAGCTTAGGCTGTCCAATGCTGCAAAGCTGACCCATTCGAGCGCTGAGATAATGAACTACGTCACCACTGATGCTTATCGCATAGGAGAGTTTCCCTTTTGGTTTCATCAGATATGGACGACTGTGTTTCAGCTCGTCCTTTCCATCCTAATCATATATCAGGCGGTTGGGCTCGCCATGTTCGCCTCTCTGATAGTCATTGTTCTTACAGTTATCTGCAACGCTCCTCTGGCGAAATTACAGCACAAGTTCCAATCGAAGCTCATGGTAGCACAAGATGCTAGGTTGAAGGCGATGAGTGAAGCCTTAGTGAACATGAAGGTGTTGAAGCTCTATGCTTGGGAGACTCACTTCAGGCGCGTGATAGAGAAGTTGAGGCTCGACGAAGATTCGTGGTTGAAGGCTGTGCAGCTGAGGAAAGCCTACAATTCTTTCCTTTTTTGGTCTTCGCCTTTGCTCGTCTCGTCGGCTACATTCGCCGCCTGCTATTTCCTTGGCGTCCCTTTGAATTCGAGCAATGTCTTTACGTTCGTGGCTACTTTTCGACTGGTTCAGGATCCTGTAAGGACGATCCCTGATGTAATAGGAGTGTTCATTCAAGCTAGAGTGGCCTTCGTTAGAATCGTGAGGTTTCTTGACTCCCCTGAGATAGAATCTGACAATGTTAGGATGAAAACTCAGGCGGGTAGCAAGAGAGACCATAGCATCTTATTTGAGTCAGCTAATGTGTCTTGGGATGAGAATTTACCTAAACCTACCCTTCGTAACGTTGACTTGGCTGTGAAACCTGGCGATAAGATTGCTGTCTGCGGCGAGGTGGGCTCGGGTAAATCCACACTTCTTGCATCAGTTTTGGGTGAGGTTCCTCTTGCCCATGGCAAAGTGAGTCTCTCTCTCTCTGTCTCTCTCTCTCTCAGCTCTCAGAAATCGTTACAACCATGGTACAGTTCTCATAATGTAAAATTTCTTCCATTTTCAGATTGAAGTCCATGGAGCTATTGCATATGTCTCTCAGTCGGCTTGGATTCAGACGGGAACAATTCGAGAGAACATTATCTTCGGGTCTGATTTTGACAGCAGGAGATATAAAGACACGTTAGAGAGCTGTTCGCTTGTCAAGGACCTCGAGCTGCTACCTTACGGTGATCTCACCGAGATAGGAGAGAGAGGAGTTAACCTCAGCGGCGGTCAGAAACAGAGGATTCAACTAGCTCGTGCTTTGTATAAGAATGCTGATATATACCTCCTTGATGATCCTTTCAGCGCAGTCGACGCACACACTGCAACGAGCCTGTTCAACGTCAGTATTCGTTCTTAATCCTCACCTCTGGCCCGAACAAAAGAAATCCAACTTTTTCTTACATCGTCTGATTTGTTTTTGGCAGGAATATGTCATGCAAGCTCTGGCAGATAAGACGGTCCTATTAGTTACTCATCAAGTCGATTTTCTTCCTGCGTTTGACTCTGTCTTGGTGAGTTTTTCGTGTTTCACTGCAGCAGTTAAACGATCATTGTCTGCATTGAGACAGTTTAAGATCATTGTTTCCTCAACAGTTAATGTCAGATGGAGAGATTGCACACGCTGCTCCATACAACGATATGCTATCCTCGAGCCAAGAATTCCAAAACCTCGTAAACGCCCACAAAGAAACCGCTGGCTCGGAGAGGCTCTCCGAGCTAACCCCATCATCTGAAAACCGTAAATCTCCGTCGAAGGAGATTCGACAATCTTACACGGAGAACAAAGTTGTAATAGCGCCAGGAACAGATCAGCTTATAAAGAAAGAGGAGAGGGAATCAGGCAACACGGGCTTTAAACCCTACATCATATACCTAAAGCAGGACAAGGGCTTCTGGCTATTTGGATTTGCAGCCTTTTGCCACTTGACTTTCGTCATAGGCCAAATCTTACAGAACTCATGGATGGCTGCAAACGTAGACGATAGCAGTTCAAACCTACTGTACCTGATTGTCGTTTATCTTCTGATCGGGCTCATTGCAACGCTGTTTCTTCTTACCAGAACGTTAGTCACCGTTGTAATGGGAATGAGGGCTTCGAGGACTTTGTTCTCGAGGCTTCTGACGTCTTTATTTCGTGCCCCGATGATGTTTTATGACTCCACGCCTTTGGGGAGGATCCTCAGCAGGGTAAAGCTCCGTAAAAGCTTCTCATTTTCCGTCTTCTTTTACTTTTATATATACATCATACATATATATATATATATTATATATATATATATATCATACATATATATATATATATATTTTGCAGGTTTCAACTGACTTAAGTATCACCGATCTAGATGTCCCCTTCAACCTAGTATTCACCGTTGGATCGACGACCAACTGTTACTCGAATCTCGTCGTGCTAGCCTGCGTTACATGGCAGGTCTTGATCGTGGCTATTCCTATGGTCATCCTCGCCATTCGCTTACAGGTAAGTTGGCCGTGTAAGAAAGAATCTTAACACAGTAATTTAGACAGACGAACTCCATAGAATACAGAAATAATCTTTCCAACGTAATTCGCAGAGGTACTATTTTGCATCTGCCAAGCATCTGATGCGAATCAATGGGACCACGAAATCGTTCATCGCAAACCATCTAGCCGAGTCCTTGGCTGGAGTTATGACCATAAGAGCTTTTAAAGAGGAAGATCGTTTCTTCGCAAAGAACCTCAGGCTCATAGATGTAAATGGCAGTCCTTATTTCCACTACTTTGCAGCCAACGAATGGCTCATCCAAAGGCTCGAAACTCTCAGTGCGACCGTTCTTTCCTTCGCCGGCCTCTTCATGGTCTTGCTCCCCAAGGGGACGTTCCACTCTGGTATGTGACCCGAATTTTAGCTTCCAATTTTATTTCGACCATCTTGTCTGAAATAATGTTGTCCTAACAAATGCAGGATTTATTGGAATGGCGCTGTCTTACGGCCTTTCCCTGAACATGTCCTTGGTCTTCTCCATCAACAACCAATGCATGCTTTCGAACTACATCGTATCTGTCGAGAGGCTCGATCAGTACATGCACATACCCAGCGAGGCGCCCGAAGTAATCGAAGAGAACCGCCCCCCTCCCAACTGGCCCACCGAGGGCAAAGTCGAGATTCAGAACTTGCAAGTACTGACCCAATTGCCGTTCTCTTTTACACTAAGACCTCTTCACACACTATAAAGACTTACAAATTCTATCTTGGTCACAATCATTGGAAAAAACAGATTAGATACAGACCTGAAACACCGCTCGTTCTTCGAGGAATCACCTGCACCTTCGAAGGAGGGTACAAGGTAGGCATCGTGGGCCGGACAGGCAGTGGAAAGACAACCTTGATTAGTGCACTTTTTCGCCTCGTTGAACCGTCGGGCGGGAGGATAGTGGTCGATGGGCTCGATATATCGAGCATTGGGCTCCACGATCTGAGGTCGAGGTTTGGTATCATACCTCAAGATCCTACCCTCTTTGATGGGACCGTGAGGTTCAATTTGGACCCGTTGGGACAGCACACTGACCGGGACATATGGGAGGTAATAAAAAGAAAGAAAGAAAGAAAAAATACCGCCTTGCTTGCATCATCACTTGTCGGTAATGGGATTCTTAATACTTACCAGGTACTTGGAAAGTGCCAGCTGAAAGACGCCGTTCAGGAGAAAGAAGGCGGATTGGATTCTCCTGGTAATTTCACCGAACACCTTCTGTGCGTCTGTTTGTTGCGCCACGAATTCTGACGTGGTTTATGTGATTAAAACAGTGTTGGAAGATGGATCGAATTGGAGCATGGGGCAGAGGCAGCTCTTCTGTCTGGGCAGGGCGTTACTGCGGCGGAGCAAGATCCTCATACTTGACGAAGCGACGGCGTCGATCGACAACACGACGGACATGATTCTGCAGAAGACCATCAGGCGAGAGTTCGCCGACTGTACCGTCATCACGGTGGCTCATAGGATACCCACGGTGATGGACTCTACGGTGGTCTTGGCTATCAAGGACGGTGAGTTAGTAGTAGTTCTTTTGAGGTTATGATGAACTGTTTTCCCACTACAACGGCGGCGCCTGAGTTTTTCTTCGCCGGTGTTTCTTTTCTTTCAGGGAAACTCGTGGAGTTTGACGAACCGATGAAGCTGATGAATAGGGAAGATTCGTTGTTTGGACAGCTCGTGAAAGAATATTGGTCCCACTCTCAATCCACCGTGGAACCAACCTAAATTTTTGCAACAATATTAGTCAAAATAAGATTTGTATGAATTGTGGTTTGCTTTATTTTTACCTAAATAAAGCTTGTATAGTACGAAAAAGGAGCTTGTGTTCGGTTTTTTATTTTCGAAGCGAGATTTAAATTGAGGAATTGATTGATATAAATAATGTAAGGGCTAAATAGGTCGACAAAATTCATGAGTAATATAATAAGGGATTTTTACACATAAATACCCATTTGAAAAAAAATTTGTAAATCAGTACCCTGTCGGATTTTTTTTATATATAGGTACCTAACAGAATAATTTTTTTGCAGATAGGTACCCGATCCGCAGTAGGTACACCATACAACACATTTAGGTACCATATATCAACGTATTTTGGTACATCAATACAGGTAGAATTGATACCCCGCTACAGCTTGCCGCAAAGTACCGTATGTAACGTCTATAGGTACCATATACGAGTACCATATAGATGCGTAACGCGGTACGCAATACACATGAAAAGGTACGTTAACACCAGGAAAATGGTACCCCCAATCGAACGGGTACTTAACTAAAAAATTTTCTGACATGGGTACTTATGTGTAAAAATTTTATTCAATTTGGTATTTTTATAGATTACACGTATAATAATCGAGCATGCATTTGGTAGGGAAGAAATCGAGACACTATTCATCACTAAAAAAAAACAGATAAACCCAATAAATTGTATAATATTCTTTTTTTATTAAGCGTGACAACATGATTTAATTTTGATGTTAGACTGATGAGTCAATATTTCAAATTACTCCACAAAACAAACCCAGCCCGCCCAATCTACGCAGGCTTTTCACCGGCGAACATAAAAGTGCGGGGATTTGCTCAGCTCATCTCACTACCACCGACAATGTCGCCTCCGTCACCGACGACGTCCTATTCCGGCGGAGCTCAGCGAGTAGTGATACTCGTAGATCTCCATCCGCTTCTCGCTCTCTCAGACCACGCCCACGCCACCTACCTCTCCTCTGCCATCGCCGCCTCCGCCCGCCTGCTCAGATCTCCGCCTATCTGCAATAATTCGCTCGCTGCTTACAATCTATTCATTTCCTCTCTCTCCCCTCTCCAATTGGCCTCTGCACTTTCCCGCCAGTTCAGCACTCATTCCCTCTCCTTTGATCTGCCTTCGAGAACCCTAGATTCGATTACGGACGCCCTGAGTTCCTTTTGCACTCTTGAGCGGTCGTCTTTGCCGTCCTACCCACCTTGTGTGAAGCACGTGGCCAGCTCTCTGCTGCAGTTGGTCCACGATTACTCATGGGAGAGCGTTGAAAGTTTGCTAGAGGACGATGCTGCTGTGGCTGATTCTAGTTTGGTAAAATTTCCACGCAATTTGGTTTTCTTGTTTACAGATGCTAGTTATTTTGCCGACTTTTCGGCGGATGATGGGTTGTTTGGTTCGGTGAAGGAGGCATTTGATGCTAGGGATATCAGGTTGGGTTGGGTTGATGTTAGGAGAGATGTGTTGCGGGTCGAGGACAGAAGTAGATGGGGGCATGGCTTAGTAAATGTGAAGGATTCAGTTAAGAGAATGGGGTTTGGCTTTTGTACGAGTGATTTGATTTCATTGGGATCGGCTGTAGTTCCTTTTGGGTTGATACATCCCAAGATTGGGGCATCGCTAGAATGTATAGATTCTGGGGAAGGACAAAAGTGTATTGGAGAGTTAGATCTTGAGATTTCGGATGTGAATGGGAACCCACTGCAATGCAAGTGGTGTGATCTTGAGCTGGTGAGTGTAACGAGTTCACATTCCAGTTCATGTTTTACAGATAATGTTGACGAGTTGGAATGTAGAGGCTCACCAGTTTCACCTAATAAAGATGCCTCATGGCTTCATTTAGGCAACGGTCGGGTGAAATTACACGTTAAAGGTGTTTTTAGTCATGATGCGCTTGAGTTCATTGGAGGTTTATCGGAGACTGTGTTAGTACGGGAGCACTGTCAAGAGTCGAATAAGAAAGCAGAGAACAGTTGCATCGATGGATCCTTGTTTTTTGCTGGCATGGTTCTTGAAATGTTGCATAGAGAAATGGATGAAGTTATCTGTAACAATCAAGTACCTACCTGGCAAATATTTTTGAGTTTTCTTTACAATAAAGGTTACTGGGCCTTGGTGTCCCTCTCAGGTAGCAGTGGTTATACACTCACGGGTACTCTTAAGCCCTTCACCGCTCACTGGGCTTTAGTATCCATCCTATACGATGGTAGCTTCTCAGTTAGAGCAAAGAATAGGGTTACATCTTCAACTGGAATTGATCCGATCCATGATAGCTATGGCAGATACTTGAATGAGGACTCAAACAGATGTTTAGGTTCGCAAACATCGACTTCAGGATCTTGTGAACCATGTGAGCCTAAGAAAACTAGAAAGGGCAGAAAGCATATGTATCATGAGATGACATGGGTTTCGTTCTACAAAGAAGCCCTTGAAGGGTCTACTTGTGACTTGTTTGAGGTTTATGCTGCACATCATCAAAAGTCTAAGAAGCTGAAGTTCTTCAAATGCTGGATGAAACAGATTAAGAAAGTTGATCCACATTGGTTCACGTCATTGCCTGAATTCAAACCTCCTGAGGCGTCGTCTGCTTGTAATAATGACTTGTTGCCCGAGATATCTCCTGCAGAAAATGGGACTATTCCCATTTCCCTTTCTGAAACTGTGGAATCATTTTTAGCTAAGCTCTCAAAGAAAATTCAACAGGGTCTAGAGTCAGGAATGGACCTACAAAGTCTAGCTCAGAGAGTTCTCAAATCATTCATGAATTGGTTGCATGACAAGTCTGTTACATCCTCTAGGAGTGAAATTCCACCTTCAGAATTAGATTTAGATAATACTTGTAATGAAGAGAGTAAGTGCAAATTAATGGATTTTGTACTGAAGGAACCAAGAGGAATGAAGAAGATACCCAAATGCTCCGATACCAATTCTTCATCTGAAAATTTAGTCAGAGAGTAAGAGTCCATTGTTCTTTTTCCTAATCTTTATGCTTCGTTTCCAGACCTATAATTTCCTTACTAGTTTGTTTTCAAAGATATGAATTGCAGATCTTCCTTCGTATCGAGATTCTGCGTTCAACTATCACAAGGAACATGGAGGAATGTCGAAAAGAGAAACTGCTGAAGCAAATATGCTCCCTGTTAGAGATCATTCAGTTTCTTGTTGCTGGAGGAATTCATGGTCAAGTTAGCTTATATGACTTTATCGAACATCAAATTCGAGCAAGGTAGTTTCGACGGAAGTAGAGTGCTTTTGTTCTCTATGCTGTCTCAAGGTCGTCGAAATTGTTTTAATGTCCAAATTTCTTCAGGTATGGAGATGAATTAGAAGACATGTTCAGGAAGATATACATAAACATGGACTTGCTCCCATTTGGCGAGGATGAAAGTGAAACCCCTAATCACTTGCTAAACAGCGACGACAGCAATCAATCATATCGAGATTCTATCGACAGAAGCAAAATTCCCGAGCCCAACAGCGACATTCGATCATCCACGCCGGACTGCGATTTAATGGAGAATCTAAAAGATGAGCACGAAGAAATGCTAGAAGAAGCTCGGCAGAGGCGAATGCGTGCTAGAAACTTTTCCACTTTCACAAGGCGGGCCCGAGATTTGCAAAGGGTTTGGGCCTTAAAGCAGCTGCGTAAGGGAAAACCTCAGCCGAAACTATTGAAAAGAAAGGGGAAACATACGCAAGGGCTTCCATGCAGCATTGTGCATGAGACGCCAATGATGGGGATCAAACGTTCGGCTTCGGTCGAAGCTAATAATGTAAGTAATCATCAAGTGTCGAAAGCTTTGTTTCAAGACAGATAGTGAGACAACAGTTCATACTGTGTTGTAATGCTTTCCTTTAGTTTGACGGTCATCACGTGAAAGATTGATTATCATTGCAGCCAAACAAGAAACTATTATTTGCCACGAAAAAAAAAGAAAACAAAAAAATAGTGCAATACATCGGGTAGATAGGTGGGGAATTTGAAGAGGTATATTGCCCCATAGTATTCCATCTTTCTTTCTTACGTTGACCGACGGAGTTTAAAAGATAATAAATAACTAAGGCAGTGGTTGTGATAAATAAGCTCCAAGTGTCTTAACTTTGTTACTTTTGTGTTAGTAACTTGTGTGCAAGGGTCCATTTATTTATGTATCAGGTAAGTAGTTTTCAGTTGGGTTCGTTGGTTGGAAGGTGTAAATAGTAGTAATCGATCAAGTTTACTTTCTTCTCTAGGCGTTTTTGTAGCGTCATGTAAATATATATTTACACGATGGATTATAGTCATCTGTTCCTGATAGTATCGATCGCATGAAGTAGCAAGCACAAAGATGAGCATCCACAAAAAAAAAAAATTATCGAAGCACTCCTCAATTATATCTCGTTACAACCTTAGATGATAAAAAGCAAAACCAGGAGCACAGATTGACCATAGTCGATCAGAAAAGGGAAACGAAGAGAGGAGCAGTTACGAAAGCGTTGTAAGTGTCGAAATGCAAGTCAATTTCAACTGCTACGATAAATGCGATACCATAGATAGGATGAAGCAACGGTTAAAGTTTCTGTCGTTTGCTTCCCAGGAGAAAAAAAAAATTGCATCAACGTGAACTTACTTTGCGGACCTAAATGTTATGGGTGGATTGAGACCTCCAAATAGGTTGTCTGCCGCTTTGAACAAGGGCAACGTGCTCTCCTTCTTTCACCATGCCTTGGCTCTGTAATATTTCGGCAAAAATCATGTGGTTTGTAGTACTCTTGCTAGAATTCAACAATCATCCAATCCTAAGTGGATCAAACTCTGAAATCTATATCATGTGATGGAATATCAGCACAGATTATTCACCTGCAACACAGACAAGGCATCTGCAAATGCCTGTTCAGCATTATCTGAGAACTCCATGTGTATGGGGCAAACCCCTTGGTACAACGCCAGCCTCTGTTGTATCCTCTTACTGTGACGTCAATACCCGTAACACAAATGACAAGTCACATTGATTTATATAAAATATGGAGAAAATTTGCAAAAGACAGGTATATGTATCTCATCATTCTTTCAGTCACATCTAAATAGTATCATGATTTAGACAATTATGAATCTCATGATTTCTTATGCTATGCATGTACTGATATGAAGCAATGTTGTGTTGAGTGAACTAACTCAAGTTTACTTACTCATTCGTGAAAGCAAAAATTGTGCCAGACGGGCGATAGTGGCTTAACAGAATCGCCATGAATCCAGTCCTAGTGAAGACCACAATTGAAGTTCCAAGAGTGTTGGACATCATGGTCGCATGGAACGCAAACATTTCACTCATGTGGTTCTGAATACGTCAAAAAACAACAAGTTAAAGAGAGACGTTATAGACCAATACATGCATCTGCTACAAGGTTAAAAAACTCTGACCTTGAAGGCTTGACTTAGGTGGACTTTGTGCACTGGGTATTGTGGCCTCAGTTCGCAATGAAACTGTGTGCATAGCCTTGGCTGCTTTCAGAGGAAACCTATATGAAAGTCGACCATGGCCAAATTATATGTGAAGATGGTTGACTTAGTAACTTTTACCAAACAAATGGCATCCTTAACTGCATCAGCCCCTTCTCTAACAGCAATAGCGATATCTGACACCTCAGCGCGTGTAGGAGTCGGATGCACAATCATGCTTTCGAGCATGTTTGTTGCCACAATCACTGCCTTCCCCATGCTGCGACAGATTCTGATAAAAATTGTGCCTTCAATTCCTCGCCCAGTGTCCTCTCCAAATGCCTACAAGATTTTAAGAATTCTCACGAATCTCCTTAGGTAAGTAGACGGAAATTACATATATATATATAGAATATATATTATATTTAAATGTTGCTATAAATTGATTATTGTTTTTTCTTTCATACAGTAACGCCGTAAAATTTATTGAGACTGGACTTGGAGAGATCACAATTAAGGCAGTTGACCTGCCGGACGGTTTCGTTAACGTGGAAGTGGAGGACACTGGGAGAGGAATTGAAGGTATATATCTTTTTCTCTCTGTGTATTTTGTAGAACTTATCACTAGTATACTATATATATTTCTCCTGAGGAAGGCAGTGATTGTGGCAACACAACACTGCCTTCAATTCCTCTCCCAGTGTCCTCCACTTCCACGTTAACGAAACCGTCCGGCAGGTCAACTGCCTTAATTGTGATCTCTCCAAGTCCAGTCTCAATAAATTTTACGGCGTTACTGTATGAAAGAAAAAGCAATAATCAATTTATAGCAACATTTAAAAATAATATATATTCTATATATATATATGTAATTTCCGTCTACTTACCTAAGGAGATTCGTGAGAATCCTTTAAATCTTGTACTGATCCCCAATAACGGTGCCGGGAAAATCATAAGCAACACCATTGGTCAACTTCACATTATTCTTATCGGCATTAGGTTTAGCGGAAGCGACGGCGTTGTCAATAACGAGTTTTAAGTCAAACTCATTCTTCTGTAGCTTTATTATGCCTAAAAAGGTAAATAACGATGTCAACTCGCAAATATATATCCATGAAAAGATGAAAGGCAAGCTACCTGTCTTAAGAACCTCCGTGTCCATTGACTCGACGAGGAGGTTCATGAGATGGTCACAGTATGTCAGAATCTGCTTTTTCACGTCGATCTCCTTGGTTAAACTATGCGCAGCACTCTGCACGGCAAACAAAAAATTTCTCATATCATGAGCAGCACTCGCTAGAATCGAGAGTGCTTCATCTAGCGGTGTTTGATCCGAATCTGCACCTCTTTGCCTCTTAACAGCCTACAATAAAGGATAAGCATAAGAGATCTTTCAGAGTACAAGAGAGCAGAACCTCAGAGCATAGGAAAAAAAAATGACCAATTTCAGTTTTGGTTCTTCCATCGAGAGAGGGAGAGAAAGAGAGAATGGAGCAGAGAAAACGGTTTTTGTTGAGATTCTAAGTGAATTTCGTCCCTAATCGGATAATTCAAGCTCTTGAAACTAGTATATATATAAGAGGCTTTCTCCTCCTATCACAAATTGATTTTAGGAAGAACCCTTCGATTTCTAGTATGGTATCAGAGCCAGGTTCCACTCACCGTCACCCGATTCATATGTCCACGTGTTAGGCCAGTCACGACACACGTGAGGGGCGTGTTGAGATTCTAAGTGGTTTCGTCCCACATCAGATAATTCAAGCTCTTTGAGCCGCTATATATATACGAGGCTTTCTCCTTCTATCACCAATTGGTTTTAAGAAGGACCCCTCGATTTCTAATAGTTTTCGTACACAATGAGAGCATGCATGGGATTTATATACTGTTATTAATTAAAATAGTTTTTTATTATTATTTTTTCCAGCCTGGATTTAGTTGCGACATAAAAAGAAAAAAATGGAATAAAAAAAAAAATAAAAATAAAACTAATGCGGCAGCAGAAAAAACAATACAGAGTTACCTGATTATTTCAAAACCCGTACACGTCAGGTACCGGGCGAAAGCGTCCGTGCTATTGACGCACGACCATCGTTGGTCCTCTGTTCTTCTCCATCGACGGTCGCGTACACGAACATCTTGCAGAGATATTGACGCACTAGAAGTTGTGAGGGCCATTCATCCATGGTTTTTCCCGCTGCTGAGTCTTGGCGAAGTTTACAGTTTGCCGCAGAAGATGTTAGAAATCGATATGCTTCAGATCTAAACTCAAACGAGAGTTTGCTGAAGACGAAATTTGAAGATCTAACGTAGATCTACACAGATGAACAGAAGAAGGAGACGACGAATTGAAGCTCAGAGAAACGAGGAGAAAAACCCTAACTATTGATGGACATCAGAGTTGGTTGAAGAAGACGACGACGACTTAAAGCTCAGAGAAAAGTGGAGAAACCCCTAACTGTTGAGGGACGGGGAACAATCTCAGAGTTGGCTAAAGACGAAGTGCTGAACATCTAACTTAGATCTACACAGATTAAAAAGAAAAAAAAAAAGAAGAGGAGGTATTCGTACTTGGTGTTTTGAAGAAGATGATTATATGAAGCTCAGATAAACGGGTAAAACCCTAACTATTGAGAGAGCAGTAGAGGAAATGCGGCTAGGGTTTTTACTTGGGATAAAACAAATGAGCGGGAAACCCTCCTACACATAAGCTACGGTGTACGAAAAGACTTTGAAAAATACCACAATGGTCCCTAAAAAATTACTTGATACCCCACATGATTTCTAGTACCAACAGTTTACATCCTAATCCCATCTCGGGGCTGCAAATGCTTTGGGCCGATAAAGGAGATGATATGGGCCAAAATCACGATAGGTCCATTGCCTTGCCGATACTCGTATTTTTACATGTGGAGCGAATATTGAGAATCCTGAAGGTTTTGTTGGGGTTGAACGGTAATATTTCGGGCCCAGCGGAAGGTTGATTTTTGGACTCGCGACTATTTTGTTTGGACAATATAAAACCGAAATGACGCCGATAGAGAACACGAGATTTTTACGTGGTTCGGCCAATACCGCATACCTCCACGGAGAGCACCAGCTTTACTATATTGAGAATATTACACCGTACAAAATAACGCTCGTGTTTAAACCCAAACCCGAGACCCCTTACCCACCCGGATAATGTTTTTGTACCTATTCCCAACTACCCCAATAAAACTAAAACCCGCTCTCACCCGTATCCACCCGGACAAGATTTTTTTTTCTCTCTCTCTCTCTCCTCTCTCTCTCTCTTTCTTTCTCTCTCTCTCTCGTTGGTTTGGGGTGTCCATTACATTGAGCACCTAAGCCTATTTATAGGCATTTAGGAAGCACAATACGTAAGTGCTTAGATCATAGGAGATCAAATTCAATTTGATCTCCTTCTTCTATATGTTGAAAAAATCAACAATTCTCCCCCTTTTCAACATCTGCGCCTTCTTTAGAGAGCATTCCAGCGAACCCAAGAATAAGAGTAACCTATTCGTAATTACCACGAACGTCCATTGGCATTCCTTGTACCAGCTACACATAACCGAATCAAGAATTCAGGTCCTACCAACTTGATTCACCCGCGGCCAATCCTATGTGCAGCTGCCGAACCGACTCTACCCGTCGATTCTGAAGAGGGACTTCGACGCAACCCCTTCTCCAGCAGGACTTTCCTTCTCACGATCGTTTGCCTTTCCACCACGCGCGCGCGATTTTCGTGAACCCATCGAAGTCAGAGTGTTCTGTACCACACTCCCGTCCAGACGATATAAACCTCCACGCTCTTCTCCCTTCAGTAGGACTTTTTCGCCATGTGTGATTTTACAGACTCCCCCTGCTATGAAACTCCCATAGCCCTTGGAATCTAACTGGCTCAAGGATATTAAATTCTTCCGTAACTCTGGGACAAAGATCACACCACCCAAAGCTCGAACCGCTCCGTCAGTCATTTTGATCTTCACAGTTCCGACACCACGAACCGCCTGACGGTATCCATCAGCCATGGAAACCGAACCTCTTCGTATCTTCTGGAACGTATCAAAATATTTTCTTTCGGAGCAAATATGGTACTTCGACCCCGAATCAAATATCCATTCATCCTGAGAATGAGCGTCATCGTTGTAGACTGTGAGAACATCTACAACATCATCCGTATCCTGTGCTATCATGGTTGTGGAATTTTTCTCGCCGTTTTTGTCCTTCCTCCAAGTCGGACAATTCCTCTTGATGTGTCCCGGCTCACCACACTTGTAGCACACGATGCCCTTCCCGCCATCCTTTGATTTGGACCTGCTGCTACCTCCAAATTCTCTGGCGTGAAACCTTCCTCTACGATTCTCCCCATGAATAGCCAACGCTGAATTTTGGCTATCTCCATAATTTGATCGTCTCCGCTTTTCATGCGCCAAAAGAGTTGACTGCACATCCACCATCTTCACCGTCGTCTTTCCGTACAAGATGGTTGTGACCAAATTATCATAAGAATCAGGAAGCGAGGTAAGAAGTAAAAGGGCTTTATCTTCTTCCTCCAACTTTACATCAACTTTTATAAGTTGATCCACAAGTCCGTTGAACACGCTAATGTGATCCATGAGATTCCCACCTTCCTCCATCTTCAGCCGGTACAGCTCTCGCTTCAGATCTAACTTTGTGGTTAAGTTCTTCCGGAGATGCAACTCCTCCAACTTCGCCCACAAGTCTGGTGCAGAATCCTCATTCACAACATTATTAATAATGTTATCCGCAATGTACAGACGGATTGTGCTGACACATCTTGATCCCAAATCCTCCCAGTCTTCTTTCGTCATTTTCTCCGGCTTTCCCTTTTCCCCTTTCAAAGCCTTTGCCAAACCTTGGTGAACAAGGATATCCTTCACTCGTCTCTGCCACAGAGTGAAACTCCCCGTACCATCAAATTGCCGCACTTTGAAATTGTTTTCCGTCGCCATTATCCTTGCAGAGATTCAACAGCTTCGCCCGACACTGGCTCCCCCGTAACGATAAACCTTTTTGATATCTTTTCTGATGTGGAAGATCAGACAAAGCTGCAACCACAGAGCATACTCAGAATATCAATTAGGCTTGGCTCTGATACCACTTGTTGGGGTTGAACGGTAATATTTCGGGCCCAGCGGAAGGTTGATTTTTGGACTCGCGACTATTTTGTTTGGACAATATAAAACCGAAATGACGCCGATAGAGAACACGAGATTTTTACGTGGTTCGGCCAATACCGCCTACCTCCACGGAGAGCACCAGCTTTACTATATTGAGAATATTACACCGTACAAAATAACGCTCGTGTTTAAACCCAAACCCGAGACCCCTTACCCACCCGGATAATGTTTTTGTACCTATTCCCAACTACCCCAGTAAAACTAAAACCCGCTCTCACCCGTATCCACCCGGACAAAAATTTTTTTTTTCTCTCTCTCTCTCTCTCCTCTCTCTCTCTCTTTCTTTCTCTCTCTCTCTCGTTGGTTTGGGGTGTCCATTACATTGAGCACCTAAGCCTATTTATAGGCATTTAGAAAGCACAATACGTAAGTGCTTAGATCATAGGAGATCAAATTCAATTTGATCTCCTTCTTCTATATGTTGAAAAAATCAACAGGTTTGGGGTGCACTCTGAATATTTTCTTGAGGAGCCTTGAAACGAGTCCGCTTGGTCAATATTTGTAATTTGATAAAGTTGATGGATAAAATTGTAGTTTAGAATATTTTGCAATTTCCTCCGTATATACACTACGAAGGACACTCGATCCCTTACGGCTGAGCTCCGATGGTTGAAAATGGCGGAACCCCCCGACGACCATCATCATGAGAAGCACGAATCTGAATCTCTGATCGATAAGCGTCCACGACCTATCGTTTGTTCGGACGCCAAAAACCTGTTCACGAGTTTTTGGGCGGTGGAAAACGTACGCAACCTATATCGCTTTCTTTTTGTATATTTGTCATGTTATGGTCTATGTCCAGCTGATTTTCGAAAAATGCTGTGGAGAGTGTTGAATGTTTTGTTTTATTGTTTTACTTCGAGCTTTAGCTATTACGTTCCTCCATGAAGGTGGATTGATACATCGTCGAATGCGGTTTTCTTCTGCAATGCCTTTTATGGCGCGGCGTGTTTGGGTTGTTTTCTGGTATTCAACCCTAAACCCATTTGTACTTGATTGAGTAACCTACTTCGTTTTTTAATCATAATGTTGCTGAATTCTTTTCATCCTTTAAAGTGTTCAAATACGTGTCCTGACATTAACATAGATTTCTTGTCGTTTTTTTTTCTGTGGCAGCTGCTGATATCTTCTTATGGAGGGACCAGGAAATTTCCGCTGGTGTGCTAGGTGTTGCCACTGCTATTGGGTGCTTTTTGAATTGGTTGAACCTGCTAACACTTGTGTGCCACCTGCTCATTCACATTCTTGCTCTTGCAGCTCTCTTCCTTTGGTCCAATGTTTCCACCTTCATCAACAAGTATGTTTCACGTGCTAGGAGCTGCAAAAATATTTTAACGCCAAACATGTATGTGCATACAACATTGTGGCCAAATTCTCAGAAGTTGTGATGCCCGAGGGCATTGTCTAGGAATCGCTTCAGCTCTTAGGATTGAATTCAACTGCCATCCTTCGAGATACAGAATCTGGGAGAGATTTGAAGAAATTCCTTGGGGTATGGCATTCTTATTAATCTCATAGTATTTATTGTCTCCTAGTAACATGTTATATTCTCTCTTATCTATGCATTATGCATATCGCAGATGTTTGGTTTTTTTGTTCTTCTTTCCAATGGAGTTTGAGCCTATGTTTACTTTCTTTGTTCGACTTCTCATTCGGAGTAGGTGATTGCTGGTATTTTGGTGCTTTCAATTCTTGGAAATAGCTTCAACTTCCTAACTCTGTTTACATCTGTAAGTGACGTAATTCAGTCCATCTACTACCCCATATATTTCCCCCTTCCCTAAATGATAAAGAAATACCGCTTAGGATTAACTTCCGTGAACTCATACAGGTTTCGTGCTTATTGCACACGGAATGGACCGGCCGGAGCTTCTGTTGCCGCCGCTGCCGAGGGTGCATCTCTGGCGAGCATATGGAGTCCGAGCTTGAGGCTGGTAATCGATGGGATGGAAGCTGGCGTTACCTTTGAAGAGTTCCCGTATTACATCAGGTGAACTTTTTTTGTTGGGAGACTATCTCTTTTTCTTTTTCTTTTGTCGCTGCTTATTTCTTTGAGTTTGCTATCATAATGGTGATTTATCGTTTAGGATTTAGGATCTTGTGTGAGGATTCCTCTAGTCGTTCTTCTAATTTATTGGCGCGTGAATCCTCAATAATGCTGTTAAAGGAATTAGCCTTGTGATCCTCATTACAAAGTCAAACCTTGTCACATAACTAAGGCCGATCTTGTCTTAATATTGATTGATTACGTTGACCTGGTAATTTATAGGGATATAAAGGATATATCAGAATGTAATAACAAGCGATATAGGTTCAACAATATTTTTTTTCTCTTCTTCATGTTATAATGTTTTTCCTTATACTAACAGCAAACGAACGCAAGAATCGTTGGTAAGCACTGGATGTGTTCATCTAAATCTCTTCAATGTATCAAGACACACTCGACATCTGTCTCTCCAGTGAGTCAGGCTATTTTGCTGTCTGGCCCTGCAGGTGTGTTAGTGTTGTGGTTCATCTAAATCTCGTTTTCTTGATTTTAACTTACCCACAAAAAAAAAGAAAAGAAAATCGTACTTTTTTCTTACATAGAACTATACCAACATCATCTTGCTCGAGCTCTAGTTTATTATTTGAAGGCCAAGTTGCTGCTACTGGACATAACCGAACTTTTCGCTTAAGGTAAAAAGTCCTCTTGGGTGCTTACACTGACAACATGCATTGATGTTTCTCTTCTTATGTAGGTTCGGAGCAAGTATGGTTTCCCGGGAAAGATGGGGTAAGATCTCTATAGCTCTATTTTCATGGATAGAACCTCATTTATAACTTCTCTTTCTCTCTTTTCCTATTGATATTGTATTGGCCAGCAAGAGATCCATCTCAGAAGTGACCCTAGAGAACGTGTCCAGCATTTTCAGTTCATTATCGATTCTTCCGAATAGAGACGATCAAAGGGGTATGTACGAAAGAAATATACTTATTTTTCTCCTCTATTTGATTCTCACTACACTTATATGATGAGATACTTTTGTAATCTATAATCATTAGTTCAAGGCCGTTTATGGCGTCAAAGAATCGGTATGGACTCTACTAAAAGGTACGATTTTTAATTCTATCATCGCGTCACAGCACTATAATACTGAATCGAGTTTTACGAGATAATCCCAAACGGCTCCGTACAAATAAAAAAATCGCATCTTCTTCCGATGGAGCTAGCAATATCTTAAAGAAACTAAGATCGTCCTCTGTTTCTTCTGTTATGAGCAGCATCAGCTCCCAATCATCCTCTTCAAATCAAGGTTTTTTCATGGGATATGTTATAACTTTTCATCGCCTTTTTTCCTTACAGTTCTTCGTCTCGATTGCTCTCAGTTCCTTCCAAACGTATCAGCTCATGGTCGGTCGACGAGAAGATGTTCTTACAGTCACTATATAAGGTAATGAAGAGTTATTTTTCGATATTTTACGACGCAAAAAAAAAAAAAGAAAGAACGAAAATTGCATGTCTTCGCGGGTCATAGTTAGCGTTTCCCAAAGGAGCTACATATTCCTTTACATCCGAGACGTCGAAAGGCTCTTCCTCCAATCCTTGAGGCTGTACAAATTTATGGATCGAATGCTGAAGAAATTGCCGGGCTCTGTCGTGGTTTGGGCTCGAGAATTTCAGACATGGACGCCGATTCATTGGAAGTTGATGAGAATCTGAGCCTTTTATTTTCTTACAACAGTGTTGGAAGATGGGTCGAATTATGGGGCTGAGGCAGCTCTTCTGTCTGGGCAGGGCGTTGCTGCGGCGGAGCAAGATCTGGTAAGTGCAAATTCAAATCAGGATTAGATGATACTTGTAATGAAGAGTAAGTGCAAATTAATGGATTTTATACTGAAGGAACCAAGAGAAATGAAGAAGATACCCGAATGCTCCTGCTCCGATACCAATTCTTCATCTGAAAATTTAGTCAGAGAGTAAGTATCCATTGTTCTTTTTCCTAATCTTTATGCTTCGTTTCCAGACCTATAATTTCCTTACTAGTTTGTTTTCAAAGATATGAATTGCAGATCTTCCTTCGTATCGAGATTCTGCGTTCAACTATCACAAGGAACATGGAGGAATGTCGAAAAGAGAAACTGCTGAAGCAAATATGCTCCCTGTTAGAGATCATTCAGTTTCTTGTTGCTGGAGGAATTCATGGTCAAGTTAGCTTATATGACTTTATCGAACATCAAATTCGAGCAAGGTAGTTTCGACGGAAGTAGGGTGCTTTTGTTCTCTATGCTGTCTCAAGGTCGTCGAAATTGTTTTAATGTCCAAATTTCTTCAGGTATGGAGATGAATTAGAAGACATGTTCAGGAAGATATACATAAACATGGACTTGCTCCCATTTGGCGAGGATGAAAGTGAAACCCCTAATCACTTGCTAAACAGCGACGACAGCAATCAATCATATCGAGATTCTATCGACAGAAGCAAAATTCCCGAGCCCAACAGCGACATTCGATCATCCACGCCGGACTGCGATTTAATGGAGAATCTAAAAGATGAGCACAAAGAAATGCTAGAAGAAGCTCGGCAGAGGCGAATGCGTGCTAGAAACTTTTCCACTTTCACAAGGCGGGCCCGAGATTTGCAAAGGGTTTGGGCCTTAAAGCAGCTGCGTAAGGGAAAACCTCAGCCGAAACTATTGAAAAGAAAGGGGAAACATACGCAAGGGCTTCCATGCAGCATTGTGCATGAGACGCCAATGATGGGGATCAAACGTTCGGCTTCGGTCGAAGATAATAATGTAAGTAATCATAAAGTGTCGAAAGCTTTGTTTCAAGACAGATAGTGAGACAACAGTTCATACTGTGTTGTAATGCTTTCCTTTAGTTTGACGGTCATCGATCATATCCTACGTGAAAGATTGATTATCATTGCATCCAAACAAGAAACTATTATTTGCCACGAAAAAAAAAGAAAACAAAAAAATAGTGCAATACATCGGGTAGATAGGTGGGGAATTTGAAGAGGTATATTGCCCCATAGTATTCCATCTTTCTTTCTTACGTTGACCGACGGAGTTTTAAAGATAATAAATAACTAAGGCAGTGGTTGTGACAAATAAGCTCCAAGTGTCTTAACTTTGTTACTTTTGTGTTAGTAACTTGTGTGCAAGGGTCCATTTATTTATGTATCTGGTAAGTAGTTTTCAGTTGGGTTCGTTGGTTGGAAGGTGTAAATAGTAGTAATCGATCAAGTTTACTTTCTTCTCTAGGCGTTTTTGTAGCGTCATGTAAATATATATTTACACGATGGATTATAGTCATCAGTTCCTATCGCATAAAGTAAGCAAGCACAAAGATGAGCATCCACAAAAAAAAAAATTATCGAAGCACTCCTCAATTATATCTCGTTACAACCTTAGATGATAAAAAGCAAAACCAGGAGCACAGATTGACCATAGTCGATCAGAAAAGGGAAACGAAGAGAGGAGCAGTTACGAAAGCGTCGTAAGTGTCGAAACGCAAGTCAATTTCAACTGCTACGATAAATGCGATACCATAGATAGGATGAAGCAACGGTTCAAGTTTCTGTCGTTTGCTTCCCAGGAGAAAAAAAAAATTGCATCAACGTGAACTTACTTTGCGGACTTGAATGTTATGGGTGGATTGAGACCTCCAAATAGGTTGTCTGCCGCTTTGAACAAGGGCAACGTGCTCTCCTTCTTTCACCATGCCTTGACTCTGTAATATTTCGGCAAAAATCATGTGGTTTGCAGTACTCTTGCTAGAATTCAACAATCATCCAATCCTAAGTGGATCAAACTCTGAAATCTATATCATGTGAAGGAATATCAGCACAGATTATTCACCTGCAACACAGACAAGGCATCTGCAAATGCCTGTTCAGCATCATCTGAGAACTCCATGTGTATGGGGCAAACCCCTTGGTACAACGCCAGCCTCTGTTGTATCCTCTTACTGTGACGTCAATACCCGTAACACAAATGACAAGTCACATTGATTTATATAAAATATGGAGAAAATTTGCAAAAGACAGGTATATGTATCTCATCATTCTTTCAGTCACATCTAAATAGTATCATGATTTAGACAATTGTGAATCTCATGATTTCTTATGCTATGCATGTACTGATATGAAGCAATGTTGTGTTGAGTGAACTAACTCAAGTTTACTTACTCATTCGTGAAAGCAAAAATTGTGCCAGACGGGCGATAGTGGCTTAACAGAATCGCCATGAATCCAGTCCTAGTGAAGACCACAACTGAAGTTCCAAGAGTGTTGGACATCATGGTCGCATGGAAAGCAAACATTTCACTCATGTGGTTCTGAATACGTCAAAAAACAACAAGTTAAAGAGAGACGTTATAGACCAATACATGACAAGGTTAAAAAACTCTGACCTTGAAGGCTTGACCGAGATTAGGTGGACTTTGTGCACCGGGTATTGTGGCCTCAGTTCGCAATGAAACTGTGTGCATAACCTTGGCTGCTTTCAGAGGAAACCTATATGAAAGTCAACCATGGCCAAATTATATGTGAAGATGGTTGACTTACTAAACTTTTACCAAACAAATGGCATCCTTACTTTCCGTGAGCAGTTTCTCCAGAAAGCATTACTGCATCAGCCCCTTCTCTAACAGCAATAGCGATATCTGACACCTCAGCGCGTGTAGGAGTCGGATGCGCAATCATGCTTTCGAGCATGTTTGTTGCCACAATCACTGCCTTCCCCATGCTGCGACAGATTCTGATAATTTCTTCCTGTATATACAAAAAACTTCCCATTGCCATACAATCTGGGAACCAGAAAATATAAGCACTATATATGCTCGGTGAGATAAAGGTTATGCATCCATATAGTACCTGCAGCAAGGGAACCTCTTCAATGGGCAATTCTGCACCAAGATCGCCTCTTGCAACCATAGCCTGATAAACACGAGCTAGTCAGCCTTAAAACTACAACTGAACCATTGTAATATTCTTATGCCTGTATAAAAGTTAGCATGATTATTGCTTACCCCATCAGATGCAGTTATGATAGAATGCAAATTTGGTATAGAATCTGCACTTTCAATCTTCACAATGACGTGAATATCTGCACCAGCCTCTGCAAGGGGAGTAAACAAATAGTATTTTAGTTAGAGATGCACGAAATCACCTACCTGTTATTAAATGGAAGAACTTTACCTTTCAGATAGTTCTTAAGTTCATGAACCACAGCAGCATCCTTAACAAAGGAAACAGCATAGAAATCAACCTTGTTATCCACTCCAAATTTGATGTCATCCCAATCTTTCTCTGTCGCAAGCAAGTGAAAGGTTCATTTCATGCGTCACACAAACAAAGAAAGCAGGCATGCAAATGCCTGTGGCTAATTCATCTAAGTATAATTGAAAATGGTATGCGTTCTAACCAGTGATTGATGGAAGTGTAGCGCTTTTTCCTCTAACATTTAGATGGCGCCGAGACTTGAGTTCTCCACCGTCAACAACTTCACATTTAACTGAATCTGCAGTCCTGGATTTCACCACTAACGACATCATACCACCTTCATTGTTTAAAATAACAAGGAAAGTTTAAGTCAGCATGCCAACATCTCTTCAACTGAAGTTCCAATAGCTGACATCAGACATAGAATAACAACCCCGACAACACGAAAACATACCATCAACAAGCAGCATGTCCCCAACATCTACGTCATTAACAAAATCATCATAGTTGACACTGACACAGTCTGCGGTGCCAACTCCTCTTTGAATTGTGAAAGTAAATTCCTGACCAGGCTCCAGCATTATTGGTTGAGGTAAATCCCCACTCCTTACCTCAGGACCCTGCATAATAAATTTACACATGCTTGATGCATTAGAAAGATTATTAAAAGAACCTTCTTTAGAAGAAATTAACACGAAGTTAAAAGAGAACTGGCGAGATTTGCCTTGGTGTCGAGCATGATGGCAATGACATTGTCTTTTACTTGGGCATTGTACTCCTTAATCAATTCAATGACTTTTTGGTGGGATGCATGGTCTCCGTGGGACATGTTAAGACGAGCAACATTCATCCCGGCCTCAGCCAGCTTCCATATCATTTCTCTGGTGTTGGTCGAAGGTCCAATGGTGCACACGATCTTTGTCTTGCGCCTGACAACAGGCTTAGAAAAGACGCCATTTAAAGTCTCATTGAGTTGCGGAATCACCTGCAAATACGGACTCTGCTCTTCTACGTGATCAAGGAGAAAACAAGACAGATGCCACCAGCAAGCACTAAATTCAACGTCAAACGTCAATACTTCAACAGAATTAATGAGTAGAACAGTCCAGACGTTTAACTAACAAAGAGCCTGGTAACATCCACCCTTAAAATCGAATCAATACTCCTCTGCCAAAACCTAAATGAAGAAAAACACGATAAGAAACCGAACCTTAGGCACGTCCTCGGGCGTCACAGGAACCACTCGAGCCTCCACACGCGTGGATCTCACCGCATCAACCGGCGGTATCACGTGGAGGCCACCACCAACACGTGCATTCCTACGAGCCGTAACCTTCGACTCAAAGCCATAGCTCGGATTCTTCAACCTCTCCGATTGCCTCACCGCAAATGAACCGTGAACCAAACGCGCAGCCACCACTTGCGCCATCTCGATGGAAAAACGGATAAAATGTTAAGCAAAAAAGCTCCAGGACACCGGCGAGAATGCGCTTCAGATAACAACGAGTGGAGTAAACCAGAAATGTATTAAATTGACAGAGAGAGAGATAGGAAAAATCGCCGATAGAGTTATGCCGTGCCGTGCTCTCGTTAATATCGAAGAAGCGCTGAAGAAGTTCAGCTGCTCAGTTAGCTAAGCTGCTTTGGTGACGGCGGTTGGTTTCAAGTTGAAGGGATTTTAGCGGGGGCTAAATCTGGCATTTCACATGTTTTATTAGCCGTCCACGTGCCGCACGTTTCAGCCCCACTTAAAATAGTTTATGGCCCAAAATCGAAGCCCAGCCCATTAACATATTGCACTCACATAAAATACAAGTCTTTGATTGTTTGGCCCAATTAGGCCCATAAGTGTTATTTTGTTTTGTAGGTCGTTTTGTCACTGTAATCCTAGAAAATCAACTTCATAAAATTTCGACGTCAGTAAAATCGTACAAGCGAGGAGAAGAATAGGCCAGTACGTTTTCCAAATAAGAACAAATATTCCAACCATTGAAAAGGGTAGGTTAAACTAACATAAATGACTTCTCTTGGAAGTAATCGTTTTCTCAAGCAATTTCAACGGTAATATTAAATAAACAAATAAAGCGCGGGAGAGGGTCTCTGTCATGGAAATTAGGACATTCATATGGTTATTGAAAAGCTTTATTGAAAACTATATGCTATGACATTGTGTCTATATTTAAGCTTTTTACCACTGTTCCCTCTAAAGCGTTTAAGCAATAGAGTTAGTTGTTAAAATGTATTTGCCCATCACTTCAATAGATTTTATTGCATAGGCATATGATAAGGTATATATCATATACAGGCACACCCCGGAGAAATGTCAATCGTGTCACAAAATAGTCGATTGACTTGATATCCTATAAAGTAACATACTTACAAATGTAAAGTATATATAAAGTAGATAATCAATTGGTGGAGGATCATTAGTGGAAGATCTTTCAAGATATCATTCAAATAAATAAATATATTTATTCGTGCTCACCAACAGGGCTCTTACTCTGAAGTTTAACTTTCTCCCAACCTTTAAAAATAAAGGTTATGTTTTTAGGGTTTCCTCACAAGATTTCGCGTCGTACGTATGTTTATATCTAGTTTCATGTTAACATACGATGGTCATCACACGCACACTCACACACATACACACACACACACATATATATATTAAACAACCGTGCAGTTAACTCTAGTTGGTATACTTTAGTCACATAGTTCATGACGCTAACTATTCAATGGTAAAAAAGGCCGCCTTTTGGGCAAAAGTAAAGTGGACTGTTTACGTACGTGTAATCCACAAAGATTCATCATAGCCATGTAATTATCGAAGAAGAATAAATAAAACACCAATGCCATGTGGTGCTTATGTGGAAACCAAGCAAAACCAGTTAAATGTGTCCATATAAATATTACATTTATATATATACATGTTCTAATCTATATACTACTTTAAAGCGAAAAGATTGCATTTAGTTTTAATCAGTTTCGAAACAAGGATCATGGATGGTGCGTCCCGACTTTGATAGACTCAAATCTCAATGCATTACGACCAAATAACTTAGTATTATTACAAACATTTAAATTCTTTGAGATAATGTGATATATATATATATATATAGATATATATTTATACTTTTTATTAAGCGTTAGGGGTGTGTATAAACTGTCGATTTTAGTGTCTATTTACTATATTGGTAATTACTATTTTTAGTAAAAACTATAAATCTTTAATCTTATAATTTATAAATATATATATACATAACCAAACTTTAATAATTAATTAATTATCAATTAGATAATATCAAATTTATATATTTATATACTATATCACACACATTAGAGTGTGCAAGTAGTACTAGTATATGTTAATTATTCACTAGCTCCATGTTACAGGTTTCCTGTCATTAACTAGATGACAAATATCTTTCATTCAATTAGTGTTGATTAGATCAGTAATCTACTTTCTGTTGACTCTTGGTGACTAATGGTTTTTTCATTGATCTTTGATATATGGAAATAAAAGTATAGGGAAAGCATAAATAGGTCTTGAAACCCTAAGATCCAAGCCGCATCATATTGGTGGTTCTGGTTAGTACCCCTTATTGAATATATATACTACCTCCGTCACGTTAACTTTTGTACATTTTACCAAATCGGACGTCCCACCATCTTTTATACATTTCCATATTTAGTAAAAAACTATCACACACAATCAATATAATAACATTAAATATTCTTAAAAGACGTGCCACACACATACACTTTTCTTCTTTTATACTATTAAAATATTATATTTCTTAAAAACCGAACCCAATCTCAAATGTCCATATATTACCGGGACGGAGGGAGTATATAAAACACAAAGATATAGATACTGGATATACGAATGTGTAAATATATAAATGCCGACAAAAACATACAACCCCACTCACCCTCAAAAAAGCAATAATAATGAAACGAACGAACAGTAACTTACAAAAGTCATTCGGTAAAAGTTTAGATTTTTTTTTCCGTTTCCGTGCAATTTCCATTCCATAATTATATCCATTATAATGTAAAATGTGTCTACCCAATTTAAGACAGATCACTGGCGTGTGTTTTCTTTTGACCTACAAAATAACATATTATCAATTATTTATGTTCGAGAAAAAATATATTGGGAAGAAGGCTAGGGCTATTTCTCAAAAGTGGATTCAAAAGAGTGGAAAACTTCGATTCGTCACTTGACTAACTTATTAAAAACGAAGGGCGAATTGTTATAATAAAACTTAGCCGCCCATGGCCGTAACTTGCAACTTGTTTGATAAAATGAAAGCTCACTGTACACACATGCATGGCATGGTCCATATGTTAGAGCCACGACGAAGACAGCATTTATTTAATTATTTCATTTATTTTGTTTCTTCTTAACTTTATTTTGTTGATGTGTAGCTTCGCTAATCGCTGGATTCATCTAGTTGGAGTGGAACTGATCAAAACTGTACGCTATTTGAATAATTGAAGACGACTATACATAACATAACCTTTATAATGTTGAAGACTAGTATTTAATTTGACACTATAAACAATGTATTTAACCTATAATGTGAGAGGATGTATTTGAGATTCAAGTCTTGCTTGTGGGGCTAGCTGGATATATATGCCAAAAGCCGAAATAAAAGAAAAATGTTTAATTCTTGATGCATGTATTCAAGAAATAAAATAAAGATAATTAATTATTTAAACCAAGTTGGGATCCGTGGGGAGAATTACAGCAGATTTGCTATAGGTTGAATCTTGAAAATCAATAACTGTGACAATTCGATGCGAATATTAATTGAAGTACAAAATGTAATAAATAAAAAATAATAATATTGCCAAGTGGAAATGGAGGTCTTGACTCTTGAGTAGGGGTGGTTCGGTACGGTATACCGTACCAAAATTGTGATACCGTATACGCATCGAAATTTCGGTATCCAAAAAATCATACCAATACCATACCAAAATTTCGGTATACCTTAAATTTCGATACGATATTATATCGAAATTTCGGTATGGTATCGGTATCATGCCTTCTATACCGATACCATGCATGTCTCATGACTAGTTAATTCGTTGTTTTGGAATTTTTAATCAATTCAAACTCCTTAGGCCCCAATAAGATAGATTATTAATACCAAATTTTTCAAAATAAAAAGATTTTTTAACCTTAAATA
This sequence comes from Craterostigma plantagineum, assembly GCA_027422505.1. Classification (NCBI taxonomy): domain Eukaryota; kingdom Viridiplantae; phylum Streptophyta; class Magnoliopsida; order Lamiales; family Linderniaceae; genus Craterostigma; species Craterostigma plantagineum. The sequence goes on from JAPQWV010000019.1 coordinate 19,546,431, forward strand.
ACATATTTTAGCTAGTCTCCTTAGTACCACAAAATACAACTTTATATACAGATTAATTAGAACGAAGCGGATATATTTAAAAAATTAGTGAAGATTAACAAAAAGTAATTGTATTGCATCTTCACGCTTTCAAAAATCATGAAAAAAACATTAAAAAGGCAAAAATTAAACGTTACTTGAGTTACATAAGTAGAATATGGTGGGTCTAATATTAGAAAGTTGTGTATAAGTTAAAAATTTATGGGCTAAATAAGTTTATGACGATCCTTAATTTTTCATTTTATATTTTTTGAAATAATATAATATATATAGGTGTGTATGTATATATATATTATATATATATACAATATATCAAAAATTTTAGAATTTCGGTATTCGGTATAATCGGTATACCTAATTTTAAAAACTTTCATACCACTACCGTATCGAAAATTTTCGGTTCGGTATCATACCTTACCAAAAACTTCGGTATACCAAAATTTTCGATATTTTCGATACGATTCGATACGAAGGACAGTATTTCGTATTTCGGTATTTTCTCCCAGCCCTAGTCTTGAGTTTCGACTGCTGGACTTTTTAATTAAATAATTAAAAAAAACTAATCATTAACAAAATAAACATGAAGTTGGAAGTATTATTAAAATAAAGAATTTCGTCATCCCAGATGACGAATTAGTAACTCGTCTTCCAGGATCTAGCTGGCCCACTGGCCAGACGTGTTATTTGTCCGCGCTGGCGAGAGCCGTGACGTGGCCTAAATCGCCATCTGAGAAGACGAATTAGAGTAATTCGTCTTCTGAGATGACGAATTAGATCTGTTTTTTTTTGAAAAACCCTACGACGGCGCAGACTGGAGACGACGAAGAGACGAAGAGCCGAGGACGACGACGACGAAGACGAAGACGACCGACGACGAAGCCGTGACGTCCTCCGTCCCTGCCTGCACGCCGCCGCACATTTGAGCGCGACCCCCGCCTGCCTGCGCGTTGCCAACGAAGCTGCCCGCCGTCCATTTGAGCGCCGACCCCTGCAGCCGCCGCCTGCGCGCCGCGACCCACCCACCCCCTCACCGAGCACATGGACGTCCTCCGCCGCGGCCCCCGTGACCCTCCGCCGTCTCTGCCCGCCGGCCAGCGCCTGCCGCCTCGACGACGAACCACCTCGCCGCCTGCGCCCGCCGCCTCGACAACGAGGCACCTCGGCGACCTCCGCGGCCCGCCGCCTGCGCCCCCTGAACGTCGACGACCTCCGTCGGTTCGACCTGCCACGTCGACGAGCTCCTCCACCGCGAACCACCGCGTCTCGACGACTACGGTTAGCGATCCCGTTTATATCTGAAATATGGCCGTTGTGTTAATTTCATCATTATTAATGTTGTATTTTTATCGTTGATTTGCTTGTTGCCGGTTTTTAACTGTAGAATGGATTTGAATTCATCTTATGGGCCGTTTGATAGTTCGGTGTTGACGATGCAGTAGAATCACCGCAGTACGGATTTGTTGTTAGATGATACAGCGATAGATAAAGTAATTAGGGTTAGGGCGTTAGAGAATGTAGTGTGGGGTACTAGAGAAGCACCGAATATCTTACACGGTCGCTTATTAGGAAAGTTGAACCATATGGGTCTATACAGCGTCTACAGCTGTATGTCGCAGAGGGTTGACCCTCATTTGATTACAGCGTTGGTAGAGCGTTGGAGGAAGGAGACCCATACGTTTCATTTTTTTGTTGGGGAGGCGATCGTTACCTTACAGGACGTAGGTATCTTGTGGGGGTTGCCTGTAGATGGTAGGTGTGTCTCTGGTGTGATCCATACTAGGACGGTCACACAGTGGATGGATGAGTGCGAGGAGTTGCTAGGTTTTAGACCACCTGCGGATAAAATTAGGGGGTCATCGCTTACGATGAAGTCGTTATCGAGTTGGTTGTTGCACCATCCGATAACGGATGATAGCGATGAGGAAGAGGTCGAACAATCAGCACGGGGTTATGCGATGCTGCTCTTCGGTGCCGTGATGTTCCCCGATTGCAGCGCCAGCACCGTATCATTGGCTTACCTTCAGCTGTTGGAGGATATTGAGGATGTGAACACATTTAGTTGGGGCAGTGCGGTGCTGGCATTCCTATACAGAGAGCTTTGTTCGGCATGCGAGCCGAAAAAGCTAAATATAGGTGGCCCCCTACGGCTGTTACAGGTAATTATATAGAATATGCTATTATATTTAATTATTTTAAACAATTACTTAGAACAAGTGATTTGTTTTAGGCATGGGCATATGTGAGGATTTTGTCATTTCAGCCAGTACGGGGTGATCTTCGTCTGTTCCCGTAAGACCTGTACACAACATATACACCACTAAAAGTAACTGATTTTCGAAAATACATTAGTAAGCTTAAATACCTGGATGACGATCCGAAATAAGGCAAACCGTTTGATTCTCTAGAACAAATATCTTCAAATTAGTAAGGAACCAAGTCCATGAGTGTGTACTTTCTTCCGTGACAATGGCAAACGCCAGGGGAAAGACGTTTTGGTTGGCGTCCAACGACGTAACAATCAGTAATTTGTGTCTATATTTCGAGTATAAATGCGTACCATCGACACAAACAACTTTGCGACAATGTTTGAAGCCATCGATGCTCGGTTTAAAAGCCAAAAAGACATACCCGAGCACGAAGTGTCCAGGTGTCCCTTTCTGCAGATTGAGCCACCTCACGATTGTCCCTTGTAATGCTGCAACGCCTTCATAAATGTTGGGAGTTTCGTAACAGAATCTTCCCACGTACCGTAAACATTTTCCATCGCTCTTTTCAGACCATGCCAAGCTTGAATGTATGTGATATCATAGCCATATCTATCTTTCACTAGCTGTTGGACATTCTTGGGTAGGAATTGCGGATCGACTTTCACGGTTCCAACCAACATATCAGCAATAAAATTTCGAGAGATATTACGGTGTGTGCTCGCCAGCTCAGTCATATAGCAAGTGTGTGGACCTTCAAATTTTGTAATAGATCAATAACCTTTTTTGGCTTGTAGGATGCCCTCAGTCTCCAAGGGCAATCAGCTGTGTGATCACATTGAACACTCAAACGTGTACTGCTGCTCTCGTTGACGTTGTACTCTCGTCTAGCAACCCTAATCGAAAAATCGTCGACGGCACGCTGCAAATGTTTCTTAGTTTGAAAAATCATACCTCGACAAAACGTAGGGTTTTCTCTGTCGTAAAACTCCCCGTAACCACCGTAGTCGTCACCACCAGGAGGTGGCATTTGGTACGTTTGGAAAAATGGGACGGGCTGAAACAGCGTAGGAGCAGCAGAGTCAAGGGGAGTGGTATCATCTGGGGCATCGTCGTCGTTGTTCTCGTCGTCGTCGTCATTGGGATCGGGTAACTCGGCCAGTTGATCTTCCTCGTCTGCTTCCGAATCACTAACACCAACGTCGTCATCGGGCTCAGGCACGAATTCTGGCACTGGTTCTGGCATATTGAATGGAACACCATGCGTCGGCATCTCCAGAGAAACATTGCTGCAACCTGCCGTAACTGAGACAATGTCGGGAAACATGTATAACTGGAAGAACCAACCTCAAAATTGTGATGAGGTTCTTCGTTCAAATCAAAGTTTGAATTTTCAACCGCCTCAATAAAAACTTCAATACAGTCGTTCTCCGAATCGGGATGTATGAAAAATTGTAAGTCGTTGTCGTTGGATATTTGGAGTAGCTGATGAAAGTGGCGGGAATGTTGAAAGTATTCATTTTTTCCGTAGACAACGAACGAACAACTACTACTATCAGCACCCGTAACTTCGAATAACAACGATATAAACTCGGAAAAAATGGTATTGCGACGAATTCGCCTATATGCAATAGGACGGATACTATATTTGACGGTGGAATCGGATGATTGAATTATTTCACCGCCGAAATATACGATGACTTGTACGCAACTCGACACCATTGTGCAAATTGTTGTATTGTGGAATGATATGTTAATATGCGAAGAGGGGTGGTGTATTTATAGTAGAATTAACTCGTCATCCCAGGGGACGATACTTGAATTATTTCCCACTACCCTAACTCGTCATCCGGGATGACGAATTAGTTCAATTATTCCTGCATGCGCATGCAGGTTGGTCGGGAATAATTCACTTAACTCGTCGACCCAGATGACGAATTAGTAACTCGTCATCCCAGTAGACGAAATACTTCATTGACTACTGTACTCCAGTCAACAACTGACCAACTGACCAGCCACGTCTGGTTAGTGAGCCAGCTAGACCGTAACTCGTCTTCCTGGAAGACGAGTTACTAATTCGTCATCTGGGATGACGAAATTCTCTATTTTATTAATACTTTCATGTTTATTTAGTTAATGATTAGTTTTTTTTTAATTATTTAATTAAAAATACCTTCGACTGCTTGACTTGTCATTGCATACTGTGTTCTTCAAACAAACTGAAAGCAAGCGTACGTGTGAGAATAAAAATTACAACGAAAAAAGATTCATTTGTAAAATAAATAAATAAAATAGAAGAAGACCATCTAACGTCCCTTTCAGACACACCCGCATCGCTGGTCCTAAATAATAACTTTTTTCGTTGTACTTTCTTTCACTCAAACGAAAACAAATAAATTAGCACATTCATAGGCTATTTAATTTGCTTGTGAAGCTTACCTTTCTTCTTCTTCATCATCATCATCACCACCAGCGCAAACCCATTGTAGATCTTTGGACAAAAACTGGTGGTGATATTACTTACAAATAATTGCCCACGTGTTTATATGCGACGATTATGCATAGATGGAACAGAAGAAGCACGTGATCTTGTCGGCATTGAGCGTGGGCCTCGGCGTGGGTGTGGGCTTGGGTCTAGTTTCAGGCTCGGCATGGACCGGCGGAGCTTCGGTTTCCGCCGCCGCCGACGGCTCCATCTCCGGCGAGCAGATGGAGGCCGAGCTTTTGAGGCTGGTAATCGATGGGACGGACTCCGGCGTTACGTTTGAAGAGTTTCCGTATTACATCAGGTGATTTTTTTCTTTTTCTTTGCTTTATCGTTTTACCTTTTAAGGTTGTTCGTTTGCTATCTTTTATGGTGATTTCTTGTTTAGGATGAATTCCTTTAGTTAGTTCGTAGAATCTATTGGCGTGTGATTTTCTCAATCTCAAATACTGCTGTCAAAGGCTTTGTCATCTTCATTACAAAGTCAAAATCTTGTGAGAGAACTAAGGTAGATAGAACTTGTCTTAATGTTGATTTAATTACGCTGACCTACTATTCACATATTTGTAAGATCCATCAGAATGCAATAACAAGTCTGTCTTGATTCAACAATATTTTCTCTTATCTTCTTCATGTTTATAATGTTTCTTTTTCCCTTTCTAACAGCAAACGAACGCAAGAATTGTTGATAAGCACTGCATATGTTCATCTAAATCTCTTCGATGTCTCAAGACACACTCGGAATCTGTCTCCTGCGAGTCGGGCTATTTTGCTGTCTGGCCCTGCAGGTTTGTTAGTGTTCAATGAATGTTTTTTCGTATGATTTGAACTCATACACATAAAAAAAATAAAAAAAAATCGTACTTTTTTCTTACATAGAACTATACCAACAACATCTTGCTCGAGCTCTAGCGCATCATTTTAAGGCCAAGTTGCTGCTATTGGATATACCCGACTTTTCGCTTAAGGTAAAAAGTCCTCTGTAACGTTTATTACAGCCTTGTCTTTGAGTGGTTACGCCGAAAATATACGTTGATGTTTTTATTCTAATGTAGGTTCAGAGCAAGTTTGGTATTCCCAGGAAAAATGGTGTAAGATCTCTATAGCTCTATTTTCGTTGATAAAAGCGTGCATTCATTTCTCCCTTACGTATTCGATATAGACCATCAAGAGATCCATCTCAGAAGTGACTCTAGAGCGAGTGTCCAGCATTTTCAGTTCGTTGTCGATTCTTCCAACTAAAGACGATCAAAGGGGTACGTACGAAATAAAAATACTTTCTTTTTTCTCCTCCATTTGATTCTCTTTACACTTATCTGATGAGATTCCTATGTAATCTGTAACCATTAGTGCATGGCCCTTTATCGCGTCAAAGAAGCGGTCTCGATGCTACCAAAAGGTACGGTTTTTATTTCTATCTTGGCGATGCAGCACTTTAATGCTGATTCGAATTTTTCGAACTCCCAAAAAACCAGGTCTTCTTCAGATGGAGCCAGCAATTCTATAAAGCCACGCAGATCGTCCTCTGTTTCTTCTGATATGAGCAGCATTAGCTCTCAATCATCCTCTTCAAATCAAGGTCTTTTCATGGCATATGCATAGCATATGTTATAACTGTTTCACCACCTTTTTCTTGTAATAACCCTTCCTCTTTATTGCGCAGTTCCTTCCAAACGATGCTCATGGTCGTTCGACGAGAAGATGTTCTTACAGTCACTATATAAAGTAATAAGTTACTTTTTCGATATTTTACGACGTAAAAAATAAAATCGTCGTATGTCTTTTGCAGGTCTTAGTTAGCGTCTCCCAAAAGAGCTGCATAATCCTTTACATCCGAGACGTCGAAAGGATCTTCCTACGATCCTCGAGACTCTACAAATTGATGGATCGAATGCTGAAGAAATTGTCGGGTTCTGTCGTGGTTTTGGGCTCGAGGGTTTTGGACATGGACGAAGATTCGTTGGAAGTGGATGAGAATCTGAGCCTTTTATTCCCTTACAACATCGAAATCGGACCGCCCGAAGACGAAGTTTGTCTGAACAACTGGAAAACTCAGCTCGAAGAAGACACGAAGAAAGTGCAGCTTCAGGACAATAAGAGTCGCATCGCCGAGGTTTTAGCTGCGAACTATATCGAGTGTAACGACCTCGAATCAATATGCTTGGCTGAGACTCTTATATTGAACAACTATATCGAGGAGATCGTAATATCTGCTATGTCCCACCATTTGTCGCGCAATAAGGATCCCGAATATCGCAATGGGAAGCTCGTCATTTCTTCGAGTAGGTAATGAAACAATTATGCATAAATAAGATAAATAAATCCCTTCTTTTCTTTTTCTTTTTGCCTGATTTTTTGTTTCATTGAAATGTCAGTTTGTCCTATGGTTTGAGCATCTTTCAAGATGGTAAAGGCGGCGGCGGCTGTAAAGATACGCTAAAAAATGGGGCCGACGAAGAAGGCAGCAGCAGCATTAACAGAGGAAAGCCCGAACCCAAGCCCGATAGCGCGATTGCCGACGCCAAGAACGAGGCCGAGAAATCGCTCTCTTCAACGAATCCCGAAGGCGAAAACGCCGCGATTCAAAAGCCCGTTAGTACTCTTTTTTTTTTACTTTGTTTTTTTAAAAAGATATTCTTTATGGCTCTGCCTTACCACCTAAGTGAGCATAAAATTTGACACGTGGCGCGTGCACAGAGTGAAACACAGTGATTGGTGTACCAATAAGTTGCTACTGTGTCAAATTTTAAACCCATTTGGTTATACCAAAGTGGGTAGGTAAGACAAATCCGTTATATTATTCGACCGACAAATCTTGGCAATTTAATTATTATTATTATTATTATAGGAAGTCCCGCCAGACAACGAGTTCGAAAAGCGGATAAGGCCCGAAGTCATTCCCGCTGAAGAAATCGGCGTGACGTTTTCGGACATCGGCGCGTTAGACGAGACAAAAGAGTCCCTCCAAGAACTCGTCATGCTCCCCCTTAGGAGACCAGACCTTTTCAACGGCGGTCTCCTTAAGCCCTGCCGAGGAATACTCCTCTTCGGACCGCCTGGGACGGGAAAGACGATGCTAGCCAAGGCCATCGCAAACGAGGCCGGGGCGAGCTTCATAAATGTGTCCATGTCGACCATAACGTCGAAGTGGTTCGGTGAAGACGAGAAGAACGTCCGTGCTCTGTTCACGCTCGCCGCGAAGGTTTCTCCTACGATCATCTTCGTTGACGAGGTTGATAGCATGTTGGGACAGAGGACTAGGGTTGGCGAGCACGAGGCTATGAGGAAGATCAAGAACGAGTTTATGGCTCACTGGGACGGGCTTTTGACCAAGCCCGGAGAGAGGATACTCGTTCTTGCGGCTACAAACAGGCCATTCGATCTCGACGAGGCGATCATCAGACGTTTCGAGCGAAGGTATTATATTATGAACGTAAATTAAAAGAGAAACATTGGCTTACTACTACTGCGTGGGCTATTTTTGATCGATTTTCTTGTACGAGGAGCAGAATTATGGTGGACTTGCCTTCGGTGGAGAGCAGAGAGAACATATTGAGGACGCTTCTTTCCAAGGAGAAAGTCGAAGGCGTCGATTTCAAGGAGCTTTCTGTGATGACCGAGGGATACAGTGGAAGCGATCTTAAGGTTCGATTTTGGTTAACTGTAGTTAGTTGATTGAGTTAATAAGGTTTTCGTCGATCTCATAGGTAGTTTGGTGCGCAGAATCTGTGCGTGACGGCGGCTTATCGTCCCGTGAGAGAACTCTTACAGCAAGAAAGGGAAAAGGACAATGTGGTGAAATTCACACACACACACATCTCATATCGGTTTTACTAATAGTGACGGTTTTGCTAATAATCTCTTCCATAGGAAAGTAAGAATAAGAACGAAGGAGGAGGAGAAGCAGATATTAGGGAGGAAAAGATGATGATCACTTTGAGAGCATTAAATATGGATGACATGAAAGAGGCGAAGAGCCAGGTAACAAATAAATAAAAATATTTGCAGGGCTTGCATGCATCCATACTTTATTATTACATTTCTTTGACTAGTTTGGTTTTTGCTTCTTTCTTTGTTTTTAGGTTGCTGCGAGTTTTGCCAGCGAGGGATCGGTCATGGCCGAGCTAAGGCAATGGAACGAACTGTACGGTGAAGGAGGTTCGAGGAAGAAGCAGCAGTTATCTTACTTCCTTTAAATTGTGAACCCTCACCCCAGTCAACCCGAAGCAACCAACACATTGATTGGGTTCCAAAGAAGAAACATACATAGATTGATTATACAGAAGGAATGTACTTTTCTTTCTTTAGAGGTTGGGAAGAAAATCATTTATTTCTATGTGTCTGTGTAATATAATTGTATGCGTTTAGTATGCTATGCATTGGTGGTGGTGGTGGTCTTTCTAAATATCACTCATCTCAAATCCAATCCATTCCAATCATCACATATAAAAGTTGGCAAAATCAAACAATAAATAAAGGCTACCTAGTAGGCGCTTAGACAATTATTATTAGGGCTAATTAGATATCATGCCCCTTTAACACTTTTGAGTAGTTTCAGGCCCTCTTTCTATTTTAAATAGTAAGAAAGACCCAAATGATATTTACGTTAGGAATAAGGACCCATTCAGATTGAAAAGCCTCTTTTACCCTTACTTTTTTCGGAAATTACACCAACCTTTTTAGACCTAAATCTGCATGTGTTTTTAAGTGGTATATAAATCTATTTTAGTGGTATTTATTCTTATTAAAGTGGTATTAAAAATAATCTGTAATACGACGCTGAGATTAAAAATCGATTTCAGTACAACCCTAAAATTAGATTTCCAGCCTTAATCGAGAAAACCCGAAGAATTTTCTATCAATCTGAACCCCTAATCGACGAAACCCGACCGATTTCGACACTTGATCGACGAATCTTGCGATGGTTCCGAAGAAGAATTCCGTCGATCGCCAAGAAAGTGGCCGGAAGAAGGAGAAGAAAGTTGCTGGGAAAAGAACGGCGTAGAATGATGACTCTGCTTGTGTTTTGACTTTGTCTAACACTTTTGTTGTTTTGAATGATGGTCCTGCTTCTGTTTTTTGCGTTTTGAACTAGTTCTATTTTCATACAACATCACATATAAATCATACCACTTAATAATACTCTAGTAACAATTTATACTCCACGTAACAAGAAATAAGAACATTGTAGAAGCGTCATGGGCCTATTACGTTTCCATTTTTCTACAATACCACATCACATGTAAATTATACCACTTAAGTATAGTTTGGTACCAATTTATACTCCATTCGTAAAATAAGAACATTCCAGAAGCTCCATGGGCCTATGACTGTCTCCATCTTTATAAAATACCACATTACATGTAAATTATACCACTTAAGTATAGTCTGGTACCAATTTATACTCCACTCGTAACAGAAAATAGGAACATCCAAAAGCTTCATGGGTTTATTATCGTCTCCATCTTTATACAATACCACATCACATGTAAATTATACCACTTAAGTATAGTTTCGTACCAATTTATGCTCCACTCGTAACAAAAAATAAGAACATTCCAGAAGCTCCATGGGCCTATTACCGTCTCCCTATTTATAAAATACCACAGCACATGTAAATCATAGACAACTATATTTACATCACATTGATATTTACCATTATGAATTACAACAAATGTATCCTAACCAACATTATACGTCAATCATAGAACAAATCTTACCACAATAAACCTTTAATCGTAACCCCGAAACAGTTTACCCTAAGATACGATACTCTAAACCAAAAAACTGGAAACCCTAGCGCGTAAACCGCAATCTGTAACACATAAAGTGTTTCTGGTACCACATTATTACAGTAATATATACTACATAAAAGTTCCCGCCCAAAATAATACACAGATTCAGCTTTCCCGCCCAAAACAGCGTGACTTGGTTAAACAGTACCACTACCTCTCCAAATCGTACCACTTACTCCCCAAATGGTACCAGTTCCTCCCCAAATGGTATCAGATCCTCCCCAAATTGTACCACTTCCTCCCCAAAGGGGTACCACAACCTGCCGAAATGAAGAATATTCCACAACCTTCCAAATGACATATATTCTCGTAAACAGTAATATGTAACACATCTTACATTTCTGGTACCACATTATTACATGAATATATACTACATAAAAGTTCCCGCGCAAAATAATACACAGATTCAGCTTTCCCGCCCAAAACAGCGTGACTTGCTATACCAGTTTACGCCTCTATTATACCACTTTACTCTGTTTTAGTACCACGTCTTATAAAACTAATACCAAATGGAAATAAGTAATAGTTATCGTCGCTATACCACTTTACGCCTCTATTATACCACTTGACGCTATTTTTGTACTACATCTTATAAAATTATTACCAAAATGAGAATAAGTAATATATCGTACCAGTTCGAGTGAGTAACGCTTCTTATCGTTGCTATACCACTTTACGCTTCTATTATACCATTTTACTTTGTTTTAGTACCTCATTATATAAAATTAATATCAAATTAGAATAATATCTCGTACCAGTTTGAGTAACGCTTCTTATCGAAATTATACCACTTTACGTCACTACTGTACCGAACCTTATGGAAACTATACCACTTATGCCTTTCTGATACCACATAACGAACACTCATCTAAACTACTGGCGATTTCACTTTCATTTCGTTAATCTTGATGGACGAACGATTGAGGGACCACTAAGGCGCGACGTAATTTCAAGCTATGGGTCTCTCGAATTTATGCATAGTAGCTTTAATTTCGACCAAAAACATGCTCGATTTATCTTGTTCTCGATTTAATTTCTAAAAATTATTCCTCACAGATCTTAAATCTGACGGCATAAATATCATTGAGATTGTCGGGTACACATCAAATTGATTTTGTGCCCAGTATGCTAAAAAATTTACGACAAATCGTTCGTTGAAATAGTTTTTTCCATTGATACCATTTGCACAACATCTGGAAATCACTTCTTATGGTAGTTATACTACTTTACGCTGTCCTAGTACCGCATTATATAAAATCAATACCTAATTAGAATAATATCTCGTACCAGTTCGTTTACGCTTCGTAACGAAACTATACCACTTTATGCCACTATTGTACCGAACATTATGGAAATTATACCTCTTACGCCTTTCTGATACCGCATAATGAACACTCATTTAAACTATTTTTTCTGGCGGTTTCGCTTTCTAATACCACTTTAAGCGTCTCTTATACCACTTAACGCTTCTCCTGTACCACATATTAAAAAAATAATACCAAATGAGAGAAAGTAATCTCGTACCAGTTCGAGTAACGATTCTTATCGTTACTATACCACGTTACGGCTCTTATATACCACATCATATGAAATTAATACCAAATTAGAATAATATCTCATACCAGTTCGAGTAACGCTTCTTATCGTAACTGTACCACTTTATGCCACTATTTTACCTAAACGTCCGGAAACTGTACCACTTAAGCCTTTCTGATACCACATAACGAACATTTAAACTAATTTTCTCGTGCGATTTCATTCAGTTCGTTCATCTTCGTGGACGAACGATTGACTCAATATTAAGGCACGACGTAATTTTCAAGCTATGGGTCTCTCGAATTTATGCATATTAGGTTTAATTTCGACCAAAAACATGCTCGATTTATCTTATTTGCGTAAATGAATTTCTACAAATTATTCCCCAACGATCTTAGATATGACGACGTAAATACCATTGATATCGTCAATTACACATCAAAATTGATTTTCTGCCAAGTATACTCGAGAATTAGCGCAAATCGATAGTTGTAATAGTTTTTTTTATTGATACCATTTGAATAACATCTGGTAACATAATTATAGCAATTCATACCTCTTTATATAACACATACAAGGGGCATTTTCGTCAAATCATTGTTTATGTCCTTTACTTTGAATATTATTTACACTTGGTCCTTAAAACTATATATAATCTGAAGGGGGTCTGATCCCAAAAGGAAACTTATGAGGGGACCTGATATAGAAAGGCCCTTAATAATATGATTGACTACTTCCTACATCAACATTAATTCTTGACGTCAATAAGGTCGTCTAACATAAATATGTGTAATTGAAAAAAAAACATATATATAGACATTTATAATTTGATAAAAGTGATGGGTATAATTGTAATTGTAATTGACAATAGTCCGCTATTTTTCCTCAATCCCCCATCGTCATCGATCGTCGTCGTCATCATTTTTCCCACGAAATATACAATTATGAAATAAAAAATAAACAGAATAAGTGATGCCGCCGAAATCCCGAGGCACCAATGGCGCGTTGGAAGTTATCAGATCGTCGCCGTTTCGAATTCGCCGTCTTTTCGTCTTCAACGGATCCCGGAAATGTCACGAAAAAGACGAACTAAAGGGCGCCGTTTCGGCGACACCCCTCCAACGCTTAAGTGGGATAATTGTTCGTCGACGTTAAAGCGTATAGCAAAATAAGATAAAGCAATAAATAGACGTACAGGGGGTATACAATGAAGGGATGTTCGGCTACATTGAGAGGTGATTCCATGAATCTCTTCCAAAATGGTTGTAGTGATCGAGTCTTATAATGAGAGTGTAGGGATTTTTTCAGACCCAATTCCAGCTCAAACCCAAGTCCGTATAAGCTTGTGGGGTTCCTCTCTAAAACCAATTGGCAATAGAGGGAGTGAACCCACAAGCTTATAAACCAACTCATTTTCCTTTACTTAGTCGGTGTGGGACAGAGTTTGTAAACCCAACAAGCCTCCCCTCAAACTCTAGACCACACAACGGGCCTTCCTTACGACGATTATCTGCACCAAGCGCTTATCCGCAATCACTGCACCAAGCGCTTCTCACCGCAGATTCACCGATCGTCTCTCCAAGGGCCGGGGACACACCACCCACATCGTATCCGGGCTAGAATTTTTCTCCGTCTGAAGGCACCCTCACGCCTTCGTCCACGCTCACCGCACCATGTAGGGATTTTTTCAGACCAATTCCAGCCAAACCCACGTCCGTATAAGCTTGTGGGGTTCCTCTCTAAAACCAATTGGCAATAGAGGGAGTGAACCCACAAGCTTATAAAGCAACTCATTATCCTTTACTTAGTCGGTGTGGGACAGAGTTTGTAAACCCAAAAGAGGGAATGAGCGTAAGAGAAGAGAAAGCTGTAGTAATATATTCTTTTAGGAAAATGAGTACGTACCTTCTCCCAGTTGCCATGATGCTTTTGAATTAAGCCTTCTTAATGAAAACTGCCTTTGGAGATCGTTATACTTGATTTTCCTTGGACGGGGAACTAAAGAAGCTACGTATATTGAGGATAACATCGACTGGAGACGAACATTCAAAACAGCACGTAAAGGTACTGTTTCTCGACATCCTTGAAAACCAATGTGCAACAATAAGTTTGATTATATGATGAATGAAGGATGATTTGATGAACTCTTGAAATGGTTCTCTCTTTAAAGATGTTTACTTTTTTCCTTGAAAATCACTCGGCAGATAATCGGTGGAGCATATTCAAATCAATTCGGTTGGAGCCCAATAAAGAGTGCTGTTGGGCCATTTTAGTGAAAAGGTTGTAGCCCAATAAGATAAAGTAGGCCCACCATTCGTCTGCTACTACAACGCTTTCTATATGTTCTTTTCCCGGCAGACAATGTGCAGTCACGTTCTTTGCTTTTCAACTACGGCGTAACTAACGCCGTTAACATGGATTGTGTCTGTAAATGGTTCGATTTCTGCAATTCAAAATTTGGTGAACGTAAGTAACGTACCCTGATATTATGCCGTGATAACGCCCGTTACGCCTCGAATCCATCAATGAAGATAAACAAAAGATTCAAATGCGCTTTTCTTCTTTGTCGATGTCCCAAACCACGAGCCGAAGCTGAGCCTACGAAACTCCGAACCTGAAAAAAACCCTCCTTTTATAAAAACCTCTTGCATTTCCTCCGTCGTATACTCTCAGACAGTCACCAAATATCTCGCCGCAAAACTAAGAATCCTACGTCTGAGCTCGGAGGTTGGAAATGGCGGAACATTCCGACGATCATCATCATGAGAAGCACGAATCGGAATCTCTGATCGATAAGATTGCGGAGAAGATCAGCGGCCACGATTCGTCGTCTGAATCCGACGACGATAAATCGGAGCTGAAGGCCAAGATCTATCGTTTGTTCGGACGTGAGAAGCCCGTTCACAAGGTTTTGGGCGGTGGAAAACGTACGGATCCTATATCGCTTTCTTTTTTCTATTTGTATCTTTACCATGCTATAGTCTATGTCCAGCTGATTTGCGTACAATGCAACGGAGAGTGTTGAATGTTTTCTGTTTAGTTAATACGTTCCTCCATGAAGATGGATTGATACTTCGTCGAATACTGTTTTCTTAGATTTGATGACGTATCTGCAATGCCTTTTATGGCGCGGTGTGTTTTTTTGTTTTCTGGTTGCTGAAGGATCACCATTTTGTACTAGTCTATTCGATTCACCATTTGTACTTGATGTAGTAACCCATTTCGTTTTTTAGTCATAATGTTGCTGATTCTTTTCATCCTTTAAGTGTTCAAATACGTGTCCTCACATAGATTTTTTTTTTTATGTGGCAGCTGCTGATATCTTCTTATGGAGGGACAAGAAAATTTCTGCTGGTGTGCTTGGTGTTGCCACTGCTATCTGGGTGCTTTTCGAATTGGTTGAATACCACCTGCTAACACTTGTGTGCCACCTGCTCATTCTTACTATTGCAACTCTCTTCCTTTGGTCAAATGTTTCCACCTTCATCAACAAGTATGTTTCTAAGTGCTTGGAGCTGCAAAACAAATTTTAACACCGTAACCTATATGGGTATATAACATTGTGAATGTAACTTAGGTCTCCACCCAAATTTCCAGAAGTTGTCGTACCCGAGGACATTGTCCTCGGCATAGCTTCAGCTCTTAGGGTTGAATTTAACAGAGCTATTGCCATCCTTCTTGATATAGCATCTGGGAGAGATCTGAAGAAGTTCCTTGGGGTATGCCATTCTTATTTATCTCCTAGTATATTGATTGTCTCCTAGTAACATGTTATATTCCCTCTAAACTAAGCATGTACATGTGTATGCATATCTCAGATCTTTGGTTGTTTTGTGCTTTTTTTGTTCTTCTTTGCAATGGAGTTTGGGAGCCTATGTTTTACTTTCTTTGTCCGACTTCTCATTCTGAGTAGGTGATTGCTGGTATTTGGGTGCTTTCAATTCTTGGAAGCAGCTTCAACTTCCTAACTCTTCTTTACATCTGTAAGTAACTCAATTCAGTCCATCTACTACCCCATATATATTCCCCCCCCCCCCCCCCCCCTCCCTAAATGATAAAGAAATACCTCTAACTTCCGTGAACTCATACAGGTTTCGTCTTATTGCACACGGTGCCCGTGCTTTACGAAAAATACGAGGATCGGGTTGATGCTTATGCAGAGAAAGCTGAGGCCGAGCTCAAGAAGCAATACGCAGTCTTCAATGCCAAGGTTCTGAGCAAAATTCCCAGAGGCCCACTTAAAGATAAGAAGCTTGCTTAATCAACAATCCCAGGCTTGTTTGCGTTCTAGTTTCCTGTGATACTTATGTTCTGTTTTTCTTGTCTTATTTTGTGTGGGCTCGGGCTAATATTGTAGAACCCCACATTGAATTTGTTGTCATGTTTTCTCGTCTCACAACATTTGGGTTCGTATTATGAAAAGGAATTGAAGTTGTCGACAAGTTATTGAAAGAGAAATGATATATGTCGAAAACATGTATAATGCAAACACCAAATCGAATATCAAAACTAGCTATAATCAATGCAATGATGTGTATATATCAGAAGGGGCGCAGTGCATCGAATCGTCATTTGCAAACGACGTTCCTAAGCTGTTGCGTAGATGTCGCAATCTCCATAGAACAATCCATCTCAGTCCCTTTAGCCTTCTTCATCACAAAGATGAGCTCCACTTTGCCCCTAACCTTCGCCTGGCTCGTCACAGGCAAAACCCCAGCACCCAAATCACTTCCAAGCTGCGTATTATTACCACCAACCAACCGAAGATCGACTGTGACACGAATCTTCTTCTTCGATCTCCAGCCAACGCTCGATCCACGGACGTAACCCTGGCCCACCTCAATCCCTCTGTAATAGAACGAAACAGTCGTGTTTCTGTACTTGTACTTTCCAAAGTTGGAATTCTTCAGTGAAAATTCAGCGTTCATTTTCAAATCAAAAGAAGGGTTCGCTGCAGTCCCGAGGCTGAAGGCGTCGAACGAGGCCGATCTTATATGGAATTTGGGCGTTCGAACCTTCATGATAGTCAGCACGAACAGAGCGATGACCCCTGCCTGAAATATTACAAAGAGTACGATGTAGATAAGGCATGTTGCTGGCTTCCTTCTGGGCTTTTCTCTTCTTTCCATGGCTTGCTGCTGATGATGATGATGGTGGGAGCTGTTAGCTTCTGTATCGTTTTGTATTCCCCCGTTGCCCATGATTGGGATTGTTGATGATTGTCGTTCCTTTACGTCAGCCATGCAGATTATGTTTGAATCTTCTTATGGGATGTAAAGAGTGAGCAGTTTAGAAGCATATATATATAGGGAGGGGCTCGCTCGTTGAAGTTGATGTCAGTGAGCGAATAAATATATATTTTACATACTTCAAAAAGTCCTGTTAACGCGTGGCTGTGCGTTAAAGGTTGAATCTTGATATGTCCCAACTTCTCAAATGTTGACAATCGAGCGTTATTGATGGTAAAACTCAACTCAAGACAAGATTCAAAGAGTCCACCCCACTTTATAGTGTACAGTGTAGTCTCAGCAATGACCAAGTCCATGATTTAGATCTCCTTCTAGAAGTGCAACTACGGTCATACATACCCTTCCTCTTGTTGGGTGAGAGCCGAGACTCTTTACTTACATAAGGCATTCTTAAATCTCAATGAAAAATAAATACGGGCCTGAGCCTGTAATTATATTAGCCAAGTGGAAGGTTGTCACAAACTAAAATTATAAAACATTGAAAGTGGTCCAAGAATACATGTGCATTCATTATTACCATCATCATTATCGGAAGCTGCGATGATCAATTGATGTATCTTGCAAGGTGTGGGTGGTGTGTTGTGTGTGGTATTATTAAACTATTATATCCCAATTTCGACGATCGCGTGAATACGAATAAATAAAAAAAAAAAGACCCATACCGAATTGTTATCTTATGACATTTAATACGATGAAGAAAGGAAAGGAAACGAAACGACCCCACCAACCAATGCACGGGTCCGTCCCTTCATTTCATTACATCGTCGACGAACTTCGTCAACGCCAGCACCGACGACCCGTTCTTGGCCACCGCCGCCTCCGCCGAGACTCTCATCTCCTCAACCCTCTGCCTTACACCTCTCCCCAAAGCCGAAGAGCCCATAAGCTCCCTCACCCGTTTCTCCACTTCCGCCGCCGCGACGACGCCGTCCTCCGCCTCGTCGAGCGGCAGAGCCACCTTCATCTCCTCCACCATGAAAACCCTGTTCATCCTCTGCTCGGCGTACATGGGAAACCCAATCATCGGAACCCCAAAGGACAGAGCTTCCAGCACCGAGCTACGGCCGCAGTGCGTCACGAATCCGCCGACGGCGCCGTGGCTTAGGATCTCCCTCTGTGGGGCCCACGACTTCATGACGAAGCCACGACCTTTTGTCCTCTCCATAAATCCATTGGGCAACAGCGCATTCAAGTCAGGCTCATCGCCTACCAATACTGACCTGAAACGAAATTAGACAAAAACATTGCATTGGTCCCCTTTCTCCTTATGTTTCTGACGATGGCGCTACCAATTATTACATCTTCGAACTACGACTCACCTGTCTGTTCCCGGCGGATTACGTACGGACCAAACGAAACCGTGGCCGCTTCTTTCAAGCCCAACGGCGATCTCCTTCAGCTGTTCAGCAGAGAAAAGGCCCCTTCTTCCGAAACAAAGGAAAACGACGCTCTTACTCGGCTGCGAATCGAGCCACGTCAGACACTCGTGCCTCGCAACGTGTCCGTTCTCTGGGATGCCCCCGGCGTCGGCCGTCAGCGGTCCGATGACGTAAAGCGGCGGAGTCGGCGCGCCTGGCACGCTCAAGCCGTTCGATATGGCTTCCTTGGCTCTGTACTCTAGCACGTCGAAAGAGTTCACCACAATCCCAGACGATTTCCTCATGTTCTTAGCAGTGTCGAGGAAGTGCTGGTAAGTTTTGCTCTCCCTAAAGAACATCCCTTTGGGGAAATCCGATGAGTAGATCGGCGGACAACCTGGGACTTGGACGAAGTCGGACAATTCTCCGAGGTTTTTACTTCCTATTTCCTCGTCTATGGTCGGAAAGTAGAGGAACACCGCCGAGCCACTAACCCCTCCGCTGACGTAGAAGTACGTAGGTATGCTCAGGCTCGCCGAGACTTCAACCGCCGAGTTGCAGAAGAAATCGACGACGAACGCCTTTATGCTTGACTGAGCTGAGATGTCTTTGAGGACGGTGAGGAGGTTGGGATTATTAAGGCGTGGGATTTCGAAAAAGAGCTCCACTGGGTTTTTTGTCAGGTGCCGGGGAAGATCGACGGTGGGGATCCGTCTGTAGGTTATGGAAGAGACGGTGGAGATAGAAGCGGCCGCCGTCGCGGGTGCTGAGCTGAGGATGGTGACGTGGACTTCTGGGCGGTGCTTGGCTATGAACTTGCCGAGGATTAACATGGAATTGAGGTGCTCGGCCGATGCGTAGAGTACGATAGTGATCGCCATTCTCTCTCTCTCTCTCTCTCTCTCTCTCTCTCTCTCTCTCTCTCTCTGTGTGTATGTGTGTGCTGTGCTACTGAGGAACTCTTTGCGTGGGTTCTTTTTATTTCCTTACTACTTTGGTATAATATTTTTATCTCGACAGTGTGTGTCGAATGCTGCCTTAAAATGGCAACATCTTTATAGCTACTTGTGTGCGTGCGCATATAAGAGTTTGAATTATTGATAAGCTCTTCTCATGTAACTTTAGAAAGACACTCATGCCTATCAATGTGCCACGTATACCAATTCTATATTTTATATTTTCTAATCTTGTTGATAAACATTGAACACACAGAATCGTTATTCAACAGTCATTCAACACCAACCAGAGACAGATGAGAAATATAGGTAGGAGAAAAGATTATGACGTCCTCCCATATTTCGATTAATACTTGGGAGGGACCAAATCTTTAGTGGATTCTATTGCAACTGCATATACGAAACGTGAGAAAAAGGAATTGTACTCCAAAATAAAAGTTATCTATTCCACGCCAATTGCTATTATTTTATGATCATGATGTAAGGTTTCCATTCTTCCAAGCCTGGAGAAGCTCGTGCAGCGCCACGTGGGAAGATCCGCCGCCGACGTCCAAGGCGACTTTGGCCTCGCCGCTCATCTCAGCCACTCTCTCTCTCACTCTTTCGCCGGCCTCAGATTCCATCAGCTCTCTAACAGTATTCTCAAACTCATCGGAAGTGACGAAGCCATATTCAGTACTCTCTTTAAACCTCAGAGCCAAGCCAAGCCCTTCCACGAGCAGAACCCTATTGAAGTGCTGCTCGGCGTACAACGGCCAAGCCACCATCGGCACGGCGGCCCACACCGCTTCAAGCACCGAGTTCCACCCAACATGGCTCACGAACCCACCCACCGAACCATGGTTCAGCACACCCACCTTGTTAGAGATTAAAAGAAAAAAAATGGGTTCTTTCACTTTCACTGTTCTACTAAGGTCAACCCAAGGATAATAACTACACTCTACAGCATTAAAAGATGGAATGGATATTTTGACGTCAATAATTGAGAAATAAAGAAAGCGAAGAAGACCACCCACCTGTGGGACCCACGACGTGACAACTAGCCCACGGTCCCTAGTCCGATCCAAGAATCCTGCCGGGAGCAACGATTCCAAGTCCGATTCACCGGCGGACGTCGGCGGCGGCGGGCGGACGACCCACAAGAATCGCAGGCCGCTTCTCTCAAGCCCCACCGCCATTTCCCTCAGCTGCCGCGCGCTGTGCAGGCCTGAGCTACCAAAGCAGAGGAAAACCACGCTTTTGCTGGGCTGTGAGTCGAGCCATTTTATGCACTCGTGCGCCTCGTAGCCGCTTGGGTTCTCCTGCATCAGCGGCCCCACTGCGAATATCGGCGGAGTGTCGCCCCTTGGGTTGCATACGCCGTCGCGGAGGGCGGTGAGCGCTCTGTCTTCGAGGGCTTCGTAGGTATTCACTATGATACCTTCAGATTTGGGAATGCTACGGCAAAACTCCATGAAACCGTTGTATTCTTGGGTGTCGCGGACGCGGAGTGGCTTCGGCACCTGAGAAGCTGGGATTGGTGGAATCCCAGGTACTTTCAGGGGCTTATCTCCCATGTCCTTAAAGTTCTCAGTAATAACTTCGTGTAAGGTTGGGGTGTAGACGAACAGCGCCAGGCAAGACGCCGCCGAGGTGAAGAAATAGTAAGTTGGGATCTCAAGATCTTTAGCTATCGGCAAGGCGCAGGTGCAGAAGAAGTCGATGACGAAGGCCGAGATTTTATTGCCGCCGCCGCCGGTCGACTGATTTAGGGACTGTAAGAAGTCGCGTACGTGTGGGTTCGATCGATTCAGAAGCTGGAAAGCGGCGGCTTCAGGCGAGGGACACTTAGCTAGGTCGACTTGGACTTGGGGCAAGTGGTGGAAGTTGATGAATGGTACGGCGGCGGAGGAGCGGCTGATGCAGGCGGCGACTGAGCCGTTGTCGTAGGACGGAACGGCGACGAGGATGGTGACGTCGGTGGTGGGCGAGACGCGGTGGATGGATTTTGCTAGCTCCACCGTGGAGACTACATGGCCGACGCCTGGCGCTGGGTAGAGAACAACTGTTGTTGCCGTCATTTCGGTTTTCTGTTTGGCGGTGGCCGACGACGATGAAGAAAACTGCGGAATGACCTATGCGCAGATTTTACCCTGCAATTTATTGACATTGATTGAATGCCGTCCACATTATTGTAATAAATTAGTGGCAAATCTTTGGACAATGTATTACAATAGTTGAGAATCAGATTGGCTACGGAAAAAATAAAAAAGAAAAACAGAACAAAAACAAGTGACGTTTTAAATAGCTTTCTTGAGGTATGCATTTGTCAACATTCGATTATGCAGGCATTATAAGTTGACAAAAACCCCTTACCTAATATAACGTGAAAAGCGTGAAAAGATTAATGACACTTCACGTTGTTTAAAGAATCAATACAAGGTAATTGGTGCGCCTAATATAATATAATAAGAGTAGGTATCATTTAAATATTTTAGTGGTGCTCACCTTGCGTAAGCACCTTCGTGAGCACCAACCACATCAACGCACCAAATCAGCACACAATAGAATTTTTTATTGATCTATAACCTACACATGGGATTAGTGAACTCGTCGGGGGTTGATTTGGCATGTTGACGTGGCACAAAAAAAATGCCACACAACAGGTGCCCACGGATTGTGCTCACCCATAACATTTCTGTTAAATATTATTACAAATAGCTGGACAAGCATAAAGGTATACGGGCCGGGCCCGGCTACTGCAGACACGAGAAGCTAAATGGGCTCGGTATGTAATGGGCGGGCTACGTTGTTATGGTCATACATTGGGCTGTTTACATTGAGCCCAAAAAGAATACCAGTGAAAAACAATATCATGAATTAATAATGAAAATATCATGATTTGAACATTTTAAATTAAGAATGCAACTCTTAAAATAACACAATATTATATAATTATATTTCACTTTCACATGCTGTGATTAAAATACTAATAAAATTTCTCTAATCAAATGCTGGAACCAATTAGAGAATGGAACCAAAGCACAAAAGACAAAAACAGTTAGTGCTATAATTATGATCAATATGTCAAGTGGGCAAAGCAGCATTGACTTTATCTATTATTGTAGAGTAGAATACAATGTAATATACTATTCAAGTTTTAATTTTTCATCTCCATATTTAATACAGATAAGAATAGTGGGTAGCTAAAGTTGTCTCCCTCCCTCGAGAAAACCTTTTACTTTACGTGATGCTCCATTAAAATGTAATAGTTGATTTCCCAAAAAAAAATGTAATAGTTGCTGCACACGACTCCATTAATGGACAGCTGTCATGCATTCAAAAGTAACACTTCATTATTATTTTTGGGTATAAAGCAGCAATTGGTATCGAGCAAATTGACTACAACGTGGAGATCGTTTAGTTATATTCGAATGTAAATAATAAAATGGCCTATTAGTACCAATATTTGATTGATTCTTGTACTTAAATAGCAGCATTCTCATTAGGGTTTCTGAAAAATATTGGAAAGCAATAGTATAATGCTCTTTTACACGATCCGTTAAAAATTAAAATATCAGGAATATGAAAATTCTCTACTGTATACCCCGCAAATTCGAATAATGAATGAATGGATACGTTATTTTTCGTCTTTAGCGTATATCCAAACAACGTGTAATTTCATGACTAGCACTTCACATAATTCGACGCAAAAAATTCTTTTCAAAACAACTTGTGTGCAATAATAACAAACCGCACTTTTCTAACAAGTTGACAAGTAGGTTAAGGAAGGGTCTCATTATAGGCATTTCTCGATATAGATGGAAACTTAACAGCAAAAGCATGACTACATTACATGAAGGTTTTCTTTTGTTTGAATCCATAATAAGAAATGGTTCCATGCTTTTTCGGGGAGTTCGGCCGGCGGCCCACAACCTCTGATAACTCCGGCGCCGGAAATGTGGCCGTTCATGGCTCCGACAACTCATCAAAACCATTAAAAAAATCATGGCCGTCGTCGTCATCATTCTTGACCAACCCAAAATCGTTATCATCATCTTCATCTTCTCCACTGTTGTTGTCGCCCAAGTTGTCATTTTCCTTGAAAGCATCGTCTCCAACTAATAAGGGTGGGCAGTGAGAAGACAAAGACATCGAAGCACTAATACAAACCTTCTGATGCGAAAGTACGTCGTTGTCATAATTATCGTTGGGCTTTGTTTCGAACTTATGACGTGTACTTCCGGCGAGTGAGCTCCGATGAGGCGGCTTTGGATGAGTGTGTTCGCCTGTGTAAGATACTATGAATAATGTTTCTGAATCCTCAGCAGGGCTACGTTCAACTTGTTTCCTTGCACCACAGCCTTTTGACGTGCTGCACCTATAGTAGTTCCTACGTATATTATTTAATCAACAAAAAAAGGAAAAAGTCAAATGAGGCGACTTTTTATTATATATTTTGTGTTCAAGATCTCTTACATATTTAATCATAATGCATATAAGTTTTGGGACACAGATAAAATTGGAATATATAACAAGCCTTAAAGAAGGAATATATGCCCTTGCGCAGAAAATGTAATTCCTTCCACTTGTGAAACGCTAAGATAAATAGGAAAAAGTATTCCTTTACGGTTAATTAAATAGAATAGAATTAAGGAAGGCGAGAAGACAACAAATAAACCTTGGATAAGGTGACCCTTTAATGGGTTTCTGACCGTATTTTCTCCAAGCCCACGAGTCAGCTGATAGCTCTTCTTGCGTCATTCGACGAACCATTTTCAGCTGCTGATTCTTCCTAATACGAGGAAGGAAAATAATATGCGTAATTGAATGATCTCATTGAATTACAAAAGCAAGGAAAAAACATGAAGACGTTTTATTTACCTTCGCCGAGGTCTAATCGGTTGGGGATTCGAGGTATGAGAAACAAAACCAAACCCTTGATTCTTGAACTGTATATCATGCTTCTGCTGCTGCATATTATTCTTCTGATACGTCGTCGTTTCCACTAAATCATGCGGTTGGAAGGCTTGCTCCGCCGCAGCGGATATCATCATATCTCCTCCTCCGACGGCGGCGGATGACTGCGGCGGATAGTCGCAGCATAGTTGCTGGTACACGTCTTGCAAACCATGGAATAATAAAGGGTTGTTCGTGCTTTTGTCATCTAAGAGACCCACCGTTAAATCATGATCAAACGAACTTTGATGCAGTGGCATGGGCGTGATATTAGGAAAAGGGTCCGTTTTATTTGAAGGGTTGGCGTCGGCGACGGCGTTGTCAGCCGGTGCGGCGGCGGCATAGCCTCTCACCACCGCGTGCAGATCCCAGTCCCCGGCATCCATCCAATAACCGATGGTTTTAGTTATTTCTTTCTGTCTTTTGCGATCACTGATTTTTCAAGTATTATTACTTTTTTCTAGTTCCCATAAGGGCTGCTTAATATATTTGAGATGCGTGAGATAGATAGAGAGAGAGAGAGAGGGGCCCAAGAAAGGCGCTGCGCTGACTTTTGTTAAGGTGAATTAAGAAGTGTGTGTGATCGTTGAGCTCAATTATATAAATGGGATGAATTAATGGAGTCGTAGGAGAGAGGGCTAAGGTGGATGGAGCACTGTCTTTGGATTTGATATCGTTTGCCCTTTTCCATTTTGCTGCAAGATTTGTTAAATCATTTATGCAGAGGAAAAATCATAGGGCTTTTTGGCTCCACTAAAGGTTGACAATGTGGACTTCTCAGTAAAAATTTGGGTATTTTATTACGAATATCGAATGGGTATCAAAATGATACGTCGTAGCTTTTTTCCTCTATCCCCACGCACTTAATCCTCTCAAGTTATATCAGACACAAGTGGACTAGAGCTATTCTAGCGTATCCCTTAACATTGACTTTTGGAGAATGTCAATGAGTTTCATGAGTTATTTATTGTATATTTATTTAGTTTTTTTTAATATTTCCACAAGTTGCACAAATAGGGCGGCAGCACTAAGCTGGGGCCTAATAGGGAATGTGGATGGTTTCCATTGTGTATGGTTGAGCAGTATTCTTCAAAGAATTCATTTTAAATCAACAGTACCAAGAATATGACACATCATCATATATCCCATGCTTTCGTCTTTATATTTTCTTTATGTATTAATTCCTTTAATCTGACAAAACCTGAGCTGACCATGGTTAGCGCTTGGGCTTGGGCTGTTTCTTGGATTGGATAAATTCATAAAATGGCCTCGTTAGTTATTAGTCAAATTTCAATATTTCTGAGATACACTTGCACTATAATCATTTATTATGCAATTACATTATATTATAGTCGTATATGCTTGTTTGCATAAGATGAGGCTGAGGTCTCAATCTCAGACGCCGGCCGTGTTTATAATTTTCATGCATGTCCACATCACATTCGTACATATAATATATAATTTGAAAATCAAGGATAAAAACAAGTAACAAAGGAGGAAACAAGAGATGGCGTAGTAAACAAAATGTCGATGAAGATTTTATAAATAATATCATCGCAACGACATAAAGAAAGTTTAACTTCTTCTGTTTTGTCTTGACGTGAGCCAAATAATACAAAATATTCCTTGAAACAAAATCAGTTTCATCGAAAAAGGGGGTGTATTTGACGATGTATTATAATTTTATACATAACCATACAAAAAAGAAAGAAAGAAGATATGAACAAAAAACATTACTTCATTCAACAGATGACGCAGGAATTGGGATCCTCGTCAACACTCCGGCCATAGTACGAAGGAGGCTGGTGGTGCTGATAAGGTGGCTGATACTGATTGTAATAAGCGCCGCCGTTGTAGGTGTAGTACGGCGGAAGTGCGTATGCCTTCGCCGCCACGTCATCTTTAGCGCCGTCCTTTTTCTTATCGTCTCCTTTCTTCGGCTCGTCTTTCTTCGCCTGATTATCGTCCTTTTTGGGCTCGTCTTTTTTCTTTTCGGGCTCTTTCGCCGGCCCGACGGTGACGATCTCGGCGCGGCAGATCTTCCTCAGCTTTGAGGTCAGATTCACTGGGTCGACGTCGCCGGTGACGGTCAGCTTCTTCTCCTTTGAATCGAAGCTGATTGACTCTAAACCTGAAATTAAAGGACCGTAAAGCAATTAGTAGAAGTTTTTGGGGGTGAAAAGCAAATATTTTGCTGATTCATTCAAGAATCAGAATTATCAGTGCAGTGTGTGTTACCTGATAGGCCTGAGACCTTTTGCATGGCTTTTTGCTTGATTTTGTCATCGACAAAGTCCAATTTCAACACCACTTTCTGCAGTAAAAAGTAAACACACCAGTTAGATAATGATTAAAATAGAAAAAAAAAAGAGATTCTATTTTGATGATCTCAACTATGCTACTAGAGATTCTAGCATGGTCATTAATCTGGGAAAAGATACAATTCAAAACGTCTCATTCTTCGAATAACAGAATAAAGGATCATACCAACAAAAACCTATATGTAGTATAGGAATCCTCAAAACAAAAAATAAAAGCACTGACCTTCATGTTATTTTGCTTATGCTCTCTGAGATGAAGGAGGAACTGAAGGTATGAGCGAGAGCTAAAGAATAGAAGAACTGAGTTTTCTTTCTATGTGCTTGCAGCTTTATATTAGTATATATAGTCGGCAATAAGGCAAATAGAGATGACTCACGTTGCCTCTACCTAAGTCAATTCCACTGGGAACCTTATTTAAAATAAAATTGAAAGTCGCCATTGTTGAACTATTATTGCCCTTAGTTTTGACGAGTGACGACGAAGTCTCAAATGGGAAGATTCGTATAATTTATCTACGTGTTTGAGATTTTATTGTGTTCTTCTTTCTCTTTTTAAAAACAATATATGCTCCTTGTTCGACCCGACGTAGCCAATATCTAGGTAAGGTTTATGAGAGCGAGTGTTGGCCCCGCATCGTTTTATTTTCTTTTATATTAATCGACATATGTACATATCTACTTTACGAAATAAAAATCGTTGTTATTACCCATATCCTGTCTGAAGAGTCAGAAGGTCTAAAAGTCATCGTCGTCGTGAAGAGAATAGCGGTTTTACCTTTAAATATTGGGACTTGTCAAAGAAAATAAATGTATCCAATTAAAAACGCTTCATGGCAATGTTCGACTTGTTCTTCTCTTCAAGACATCTAACATTATTGGGCTTTCGTAAAACTATTGGGCCTTCAATCTTTATGGGCCGGACTATTTCACGTGCATGGGCTCTTTTTCATTATTAACCCTACGCCAGCTGTTATATAAACACTTGTTGGACCTCAGTAATGTAGGGTTCTTCTGTTTGCTCAATTGCAGCTGCTAGTTTGTTGCTTCAATCGTCTTCAGTCGCTTGTTGAACTGTAGCCATGGTGCGTCTATTTGGTCTATCTATCGATGAACATGTGCTGAATTCTCGCTCGTTGTTTCATTTTTATACTAACTTCATGATTGTTCCAGATCATAGCCGAGAAGAACAGGAGAGAGATCTCCAAATACCTCTTTCAAGGTACAAATCTGATGTTTTCGTTGAAATTTGTCGTCTTTTGATTGCTCCTTTTGCTGTACGCAATGGTCGCGTGAGTAGTATTTTCAAAGCTCTCTCCTTTTTTTCCCCTTCCACAGAGGGCGTGCTTTATGCGAAGAAGGATTACAATTTAGCCAAGCATCCATTGATCGATGTACCCAATCTTCAAGTGATTAAGCTGATGCAGAGCTTCAAGTCGAAGGAATACGTGCGGGAGACTTTTGCTTGGATGCACTATTACTGGTACCTCACCAATGATGGTATTGAATTTCTGCGCACTTATCTCAACTTGCCGTCTGAGATTGTCCCCGCCACACTTAAGAAGTCTGCTAAGCCCCTTGGCCGTCCCACGGGTGGGCCACCTGGCGATCGCCCACGGTAACAGATGAATATAGCTTAGATCTTCATTGATATATATGTTATAGCTTGTTGATTAGTTGCCATCACAATCCGAAATATAATTTCGCTCATTGTCATTATTTTACTGGTGAAATATCCTGTGACTGGTGATTAGTTTTTAGCATTCCTTTTATTGAAAGGCATTGACTGTTTGCTGGTACTGGGATCAGCCTTTGAGTGGGTACTGTTTGTTGAAGTTTCATAATACTAACTAATTTGTCGTATGTGCGTGTGTGGAACTTTGATCGTAGTGGGCCCCCAAGATTTGACGGAGATAGGCCACGATTTGGGGATAGAGATGGCTATCGTGGTGGACCAAGAGGGCCGCCTGGCGAATTCGGTGGTGATAAAAGTGGAGCACCCGCCGAGTACCAGCCTTCTTTCCGGGTATATTTCATGCTTCTGCACAATTTGTTTCTTTCCAAGTTTCACAAACTCGTTCCTTGCCGTAAATCTGCAAGGTGATGAATCCCAATAGATATATTTTTCCAAATGTGCTCGTTCTTTTGGTCTTCATACTTTGTTTAATTACATCTTCACATATCAAATCTTGGACAAGCAGGGCCCTGGCGGGCGACCTGGTTTTGGCCGAGGCTCGGGTGGTTTTGGCGGAGCACCACCTCCAAGTTAAAAAAAAGCTTAATCGTAGTCTGTTTTCTATCTTTAAGTTGTTGGTGGAACAACTTGTATTATTTTTCACTACCAATAGTACCAATTTTTGCATTTTGTTTGTCATGGCATTTCGTAGCCTAATGTCATAGTGTGTGTGTGTTCTCGGTTTCGTCTTTTGAGGAATTTAAGTTTTCTATTGATCATTTTTCTCATAAATTCATACAAAATTTTAGTTCAAGTAATTTCGATCGTCGATGAGTATAATGATATAATTCAAATAAGATGCGTTTTATATGAGATCGGCAATATGTATATGATAAACCTCATACCCAATAAAAAAAAGACTATTTTCAAGAATTCAATGTATACTATACTACTGCTATGAATTACTCCCTCCGTCCCGGTATCTTTTGGACATTTGTGATTGGGTTCGATTTTTAAGAAATATAATATTTTAATAGTATAGAGGAAGAAAAGTGTATGGGTGTGGCATGTCTTTTAAGAATATTTAATGTTATTATATTGATTGTGTGTGATAGTTTTTTACTAAATATGGAAATGTATAAAAGATAGTGTGACGCCCGATTTGTTAAAATGTACAAAAGTTACCAGGACGGAGACGGTAGGCGTGAGAGAGTCCAACAATTGAGGGTCTTTTTAAAAAATAGCCTTTGACGCGGTCAAGTTTAAAAAAATAGCACTCTTGACTTTTTTTTTGGTCAATAGCACTCTTTTTAATTAACACTTAATCATCTTCTCGTAATCCCTTATTATTAATAAAAGAAAAAGAAAAATAAAAATAAAATACAACGCCTGAAATGAATTAAAAGCTGCACGTCCATTTTGCAGCAGAAAGCATTCATTCCACCTCACCCAATTATTCTTCTTCTTCTTCGTCCTCGTCCTTAAGAGAAATCACCTACAATTTCTTCTGCTTCTGCAAGGCAGTCGACCCGACTTCATATCAGCTTCTTCACAGGCGAAGGAACACTCGAAAGTCCTCAATGAAAGAATTGGAACCTGACGCCTCACCGTATGTAAGTATTTTTCCTGGTCGTATTTTGAATATAACCATCTAAACTCTCAGTCCTAAACCCTGCTTCGA
Source organism: Craterostigma plantagineum (assembly GCA_027422505.1). NCBI lineage: Eukaryota > Viridiplantae > Streptophyta > Magnoliopsida > Lamiales > Linderniaceae > Craterostigma > Craterostigma plantagineum. The sequence goes on from JAPQWV010000019.1 coordinate 19,576,665, forward strand.
AGTAAATGGGTTCTCCCAGCTTCAAATTCCGGTTTGGACTGCCGAACATGTTCAATTTTCGCTTTTTAAAACATCCAGTTGGTCAGGGGACCCTGCTTGAAAGTAGGCAACCCGCGCGTTAGATCACGGGACCGTAGATAGAAGCATGAGTCCCGCACATAAATATACGGGACCCGCACATAAATTCATGGGACCCTTGCATAAATTCATTGGACCCGCGCATAAATTCATGGGACCTCTATACCATCAGTGCATGGTTCCCGCACATTAGTGCCGGCGCATTAGATCTTGGGACCTGCACATAAATTCAGGGGACCTGCGCGCAAAAACAGGGGACCCGCGCATAATCGCTTCTTATTGATAGGTCCCATGCCCCCATACACTAGATCTTGGGTCCTGTGCACAAGAGCTTTGGTCCCGCGCATTAGAGCTTGGGTCCCGTGAACTAGAGCCTGGGTCCCGTGATATATGTTAGGGTTTTCGAAAGGTCTTACGGTTTTGCAAGCTGTAGGGCTTCAATTAATTATGTCTACATTATAAAAACACACATCATCCGAAAATAACATTTTTAATAATCCCAGAAACAAATCGACCAAGAATGCTGACGGACGCCCAAATCGTCGCCCGCCTCCAGGAAATCGTCCGTAACTCGGACCCCCGTAACTTGGGCAACCACGTCGCACATGTCAGACGACCAAACGTTATCACTGCATAAAAAGAAAAATTATTACGTGTTCAGGTACGATAACTGAGATTGACATCGAAAGTAAACAGTTACCTAAATCTTGCCGCTTGAAGGTACACGTCAATGAGCACGCGATCGTGTTCATGAATCAGCTCACGCCCGGAGAAGTCCACTCGCCCGAGGTACTTCTTACTCCACTTCTCATTTCTATCTGAGCCAGAATCCTCATCACTTAGATCAACAAATTCTACAGGCGCTTTGCCTCTTCTTCGAACTCCTCGGGCACTCGACGAAGCACTAACGTCTCCCGCCTCAACCACCTCCACAGGTGTGGGAAAATCTTCAACAGGTACGATCGCTAAATGATCGTCGTCGCCACGATCGCGGTGGACAAGGGAACACCTAACCTCCACTCCCCGCGTCAATAGGCCCGTCACACGGTCGAATATGTCGTGTGCGGCCCCAACGTCGAAAACGCTGTCCCTAAAGTACGCCGCCTCCAACTCTTCCGCTGACGGCACTAACAACCCTCGTACAAAATCGCCGTTGACGGCATCTGCGACCGTCCTAAGAGTCGGGCATGCTTTGCGACCCCAATTCTTCGTCGTCCACCTGAGCATGCGTGGCGTGAAATCTTCTTCGTTGCGAACCGCAAACTTCTCTGCAACCCCCGGCATGCACTCGTATGCTAGTATCTGAATACAAATAACGCAAAAAATCTTACAAACGTCCCTCAAAACATGGTATGCAAGAAGCTTAGTTATAATTCACCTGAAGTGGTTGTACGAACCCACTGATCAGCCAGTCCTGTGGCCTCTCCCGTAGATTTACCTTAACACTTCGTATCACCTCACGGAAAGCCACGGTGCCCCAAGGGTACTGGGAGAATGTAAATCGATCTTCGACGAGACTAAGGACCGTCGTACTGACGATGGTGTCCTTCTTCGACGGTCGAGGCATCAACACGGCGGTGGCGAAGTACACGTCCGCCAACTTCAGCTTCTCGAAGTCGACATCGTCCTCGTCGCCAGACAACTCCTCCAACACACGCTTGACGTGCGACATGCGGACTTTTGATAACTGAGATCGTGTTCAGGTACGATAACTGAGATTGACATCGAAAGTAAACAGTTACCTAAATCTTGCCGCTTGAAGGTACACGTCAATGAGCACGCGATCGTGTTCATGAATCAGCTCACGCCCGGAGAAGTCCACTCGCCCGAGGTACTTCTTACTCCACTTCTCATTTCTATCTGAGCCATAATCCTCATCACTTAGATCAACAAATTCTACAGGCGCTTTGCCTCTTCTTCGAACTCCTCGGGCACTCGACGAAGCACTAACGTCTCCCGCCTCAACCACCTCCACAGGTGTGGGAAAATCTTCAACAGGTACGATCGCTAAATGATCGTCGTCGCCACGATCGCGGTGGACAAGGGAGCACCTAACCTCCACTCCCCGCGTCAATAGGCCCGTCACACGGTCGAATATGTCGTGTGCCGCCCCAACGTCGAAAACGCTGTCCCTAAAGTATGCCGCCTCCAACTCTTCCGCTGACGGCACTAACAACCCTCGTACAAAATCGCCGTTGACGGCATCTGCGACCGTCCTGAAATCTTCTTAACCCTCGTACAAAATCGCCGTGAAATCTTCTTCGTTGCGAACCGCAAACTTCTCTGCAACCCCCGGCATGCACTCGTATGCTAGTATCTGAATACAAATAACGCAAAAAATCTTACAAACGTCCCTCAAAACATGGTATGCAAGAAGCTTAGTTATAATTCACCTGAAGTGGTTGTACGAACCCACTGATCAGCCAGTCCTGTGGCCTCTCCCGTAGATTTACCTTAACACTTCGTATCACCTCACGGAAAGCCACGGTGCCCCAAGGGTACTGGGAGAATGTAAATCGATCTTCGACGAGACTAAGGACCGTCGTACTGACGATGGTGTCCTTCTTCGACGGTCGAGGCATCAACACGGCGGTGGCGAAGTACACGTCCGCCAACTTCAGCTTCTCGAAGTCGACATCGTCCTCGTCGACAGACAACTCCTCCAACACACGCTTGACGTGCGACATGCGGACTTTTGAGCTGTTGCCAAAATGTCTTGCGGTGAATTGTGAGCCGCCGTTTACCGGCGGTAGCTCGGCTGCGAACTTCAGCCCGGTGATTAGGCAATAATCCGACTTTGAAAATCGGAGTGGTTTTCCGCCAAAAATCATCTACAACTCTTCCCGGTTGTGCAGCATCGTCTGGTTCTGGATGAGGTACCACAGCAACTGGCCCGAGAGGTTAAAATCAGGCTCAGCCATAACAAGGCGGCCGAACGGACTCTCGTTCCTAAAAATCTCCCACTCGTGGTGGTTCAGACATTGTCTTATCAGCTCGCTGGTATCCGCGTATAACGAGCTCATTTTTACACTCAAACGGGGAACTTCGTCCACTGTGTCGAACTGCTTCTGCATCACAACCTAATTTATGCGTAAAACACATTTTAGCTAAATTACGTGGTATGAAATAATTAAAACAGAAAACCCTTATGCATAGTGCGCAGGGGACCGCATCGCATATGCTGAGATTCAAGCACGGACGCGCATGAGACCCCTGCGCATCGGCGCGGTCCCAGCAAGGGTCCCCTGCGTATAAGCGCGGGTCCCCTAGTCATAGCGCGCGGGTCCCCTGCTTATAACGCGCGGGTCCCCCGAACTTGCGCACGCGCAGTGGCACAGGACCCGCCCGTTAAGGTAAGAGGACCCGAGCGTTTAAGCAGGGGAACCGTGCGTATAAGCGCGGGTCCCCTGCGTATAAGCGCGGGTCTCCTGGGCATAGCGCGCGGGTCACCTGCTTATAACGCGCGGGTCCCCCCGCTTGCGCACGTGCAGTGGCACAGGACCCGCCCGTTAAGGTAAGAGGACCCGAGCGTTTAAGTAGGGGAACCGTGCGTATAAGCGCGGGTCCCCTGGGCATAGCGCGCGGGTCCCCTGATTATAACGCGCGGGTCCCCCGAACTTGCGCGCGCGTGACCCATGTCCTATGCTTACAAGCACGGGTCCTATGCTTGCAAGCACAGGTCCTATGCTTGCAAGCGCGAGTCCTATGCTACCAAGCTCTGTCCTATGCTTGCAAGCACGGGTCCGCACCAAATTAGGGTTCGATGGGTCGTTCCCAGATCCCCTCTCGCATTAAATTGAAGAAGACGAAGAGTAGAACACATACCTCCACGTTCGCGTTGAATGCCATTGTCGAATGAGTCGATTTGCAGAGAAGACGACGATTTGCAGTGCAGGGGCGGGAGAGCACACGCTTGTTCTTTTACTGGAAGTGAAAGTGGTTGTTTTTTTTACTTTTACCCCACTCTTCTATAACGGGTCTGATGTTTCATATTCGCTACAGTGTAACATGTAAACCCTTTAATTAATTTTATCGTTAAGTGTTGTTGAGGTTGTGAATTGACATTAAATAAGGGTAAAATAGTCTTTAGAGCAGAGTTAGTAAGGGTAGAAAGGTAAAGTCCGATTTTAGGTGCTATTTTTCAAAAGATGACCGGCGGGCTATTTACTTAAAAAATCCAACAATTGAGGGCCGTCGTCTTAGCGTAAAGTCCAGCTACAGCACCTAAGGCGTGTCATCACAGCTAGCGACGAGCTCCTAACTCACGCAATGGTTGGGAATTCGCCGAGGAGAAAACCCAACAACAAGCGATCAACGAACTCGAATCAAGCTTCGATGGCTTCTCCTTCTATGGCTTTCTTTCACTCCAATCGGCGGAGAGTCTCCATGCTGATCTCAGCTCTTGTCTTTGCCACCGTATTGATTCTTGTGACCGTTTCGTCGGATATGCTCAGTGTTTTTGCCCCGGCTCGTGGCTACGATCAGATATTTACAGTTGAAGTTGTGCGTGAGTTTCCCCATGATCCAAATGCGTTTACTCAGGTAATGGTGGCGTGGTTTCTTTAGTTCTTGGTTTATATCTCTGATCTCTTGTGTGCTTTTCTTCCCGTCTTTTCTGGGCTTGGCACTGATCCAATTTTGAAGGAATTTTTTTGGGTTATTGCTGTTTTTCGAACTTTGATAACTATGCTTCAATTGTTGAGTGACTATTCTGCCTGAATCTGTAATTCTTTTATTACTCGAACCAAATCATCTTCATTGCAGCTGTTTACTTTTTTAGGGGCTTATCTATGCTGGAAATGATACCCTCTTTGAATCGACTGGACTTAACGGACATGTGAGTTTGTGTTCTCTGTTTCTGAGCTCTGTTCATCAGAACCTTTACACATTGTCCCATTTCACCATCCTTAATTGTCTAACTAGTCCTTTAATATTCTTGAATTGCAGTCGTCTGTTCGGAAAGTTGCTCTTGGGACCGGGAAGGTACAAATTAGATCAGAATATCAAATTGTTTGGCATCGTAAAAGAGTTTCTTTTATCTATCCCATCATGAAATAATGGAGGCTAACTCATTTTTATTCGATGATATCTCTTCTCTCTTTGTCAGGTTGAGGCTATTTACAAAATGCCAGACTCTTACTTTGGGGAGGGTTTAACTCTTCTTGGTGACAGGTTACACCCAGAATTTCTACCTTATTATGGTCATTATCATTTCAACTTTGAACTTGATCTGTTTCCCTTATTCATATAGACACGTTACTCTTTGTTTTCGGCAGTAGAAAATATATTTTTGTGCATTACTATGTTGCTCTTAGACTGGTATAATCTCTACTTGTGTTCTTTTTGTAGGTTGTTTCAAGTTAATTGGTTGACGAAAACTGGTTTCATATATGATCGGAATGACTTGACCAAAGTTTGTGGTTCACCTTTATTTTCTTTATCGCATGTTTTCTCTCTATATAACCCGTGCTATTTTTCGAATATTTGTCCCCGTGTATGCTTACTTTCCATGCCAAGAAATGCTTTATCTCTTCCATGTTTTTCTTCGTTTTTGTGCAGATTGAAAAGTTTACGAACCAAATGAAAGATGGATGGGGTCTGGCGACTGATGGAAAAGTGATATTTGGAAGTGATGGAACTTCAACACTGTATAAGATTGATCCCCAAACAATGGAAAGTGAGCTTCTGTTTGCAAATCTTACCTATCTTTTTCTCAGTGCTTCATAACTTCATTCACAAATAATGTCTGTCGTCTTATTCCTGCGATAATTTCTTGTCTAGCTTAGTTCACTTTTAACATACAAATGCAGTTGTCCAAAAGCATACAGTCAAGTACAAAGGTCTTGAAGTACCAAACCAAAACGAACTAGAGTATATACACAATGAAGTGTGGGCAAATGTGTGGCAGGTACAAAATTTTAATAGTAAATCTATCTTCTCCACACACACACGCATTATATCATCACTAGCGTTGTAACAGCTCTTTACATCCATAGACTTATATATATGATTCAATGTCAATAGACTGATTGCATAGCTAGAATCTCCAGTAAAGACGGTTTTGTACTTGGGTGGATATACCTTCCACACTTACGGTACTCTCCGACATTAATATGATTAATGCTTGTAATATTTATTCACATGCGAATAAAAGATATTTCATGTTAATGAATATCATTTGGCGCTCTTACAGGGAAAATTTGATAGCAGCAGGATACACGGTAATCAACTTTCTTTTCGCAAAATAATTAGCACGTACGATCATGTGCCACCATCAAATTTAGAGTCGAAGAAATTCTTATTTTTCAGGGGATTGATGTATTAAATGGCATAGCATGGGATCGTGAAAAAGATCGCATTTTTGGTAAGCTTCCTGACTATACTGTTCTCTCTTGTCTTTTAATTTAGTTGTGCAAGTCACTTATTTTTGTAATAACATATGCAGTGACGGGGAAACTATGGCCGAAGCTGTATGAGATAAAGTTGCATCCCATGGAGGAGAAAACATCATCCAATCTTGGTAATATCGAAAGGCTATGTGTCACCAAACCATTTAACTTTGGAAAATCATAGTAGGATGAATTCATCTTTTAAAACATTATTATATAATTCATATAAATCTGTAACATTTAATAATTAATTAGCAGAGCAGATTTGAAGCTCCACAAGATCAATAGGCAAGACATCAGTTGGGAAAGCACAATCTACGCCTTCTTTCTCAGGCAATAGATCGCAAGCCTTTGGCACAACACCGCTCGAAACCCCAGATATGTCCGTACAGTTCCATGGACCCTTCTTCTTCTTCTTCTTCTTCTTCATCTTCTCCTCTTCGAAAGAAAATCCTAATTCCTCGCTGATTACCGCCGAAGCCATCCCAACCGTCAAATTCGAAATGCAAATCCCAGTAAACGGATCAACGTCGATCCCAGCTAATTCCCCGACGATCGTAACGTTCTTACCGATCGAATCCTTAAAGTTTATGTTGTCCACCCTGGGAAGTGCATTGGGATTGTACTTGTCGTCGGGGTGGGACCCATAAGCCCCAGTCATCCAATAAGCGTACTTCATCGTGTCCATGTTGAGGTTCTTTACGAATACGTCCTTGACGTAGGCCCCACGCCCGCGAGCAGTTTTGATCCTTACGCCCGACTCAGAATTTATCGCGTGTATGTCTTCTGCCCGAACGTCCCTTATCCCGCCCGACATTTCGCTGCCCAATGCAATCACTGCGCTGCTCGGAGATATGCAGGTGAATCTTTTGATGCTCAAGTGCTGAGTTGGGAGGTTGAATTGAATACCGTATTCATCCCAACCACTCTTCACTGCTATGCAGTCGTCCCCCGAGACTACGAAGCTGTCCCTTATTCGAACATTCGTGCATGAATCTGTGTCGTTGTTATTGCATGTGCCAAAGTAAAGCTCTGTTTGTTATCTTCTAAATATTTTGATCGTTCTTACATAATAAGTTATATGGGTACCTGGGTTGATCCCATCAGTGTTGGGAATATTGGTTGGAGCTTTGATAGTGAGGTTTTCGATTATGACATCCCTATATATATTTGAGAAAGATTATATATATATATATATATATATATACACACACGAGGCTTTCTTATGCACAAGAGATAGAATAGAAGTGTTATTATAATTGTTATTATTACCTGCAGTAAGTAGGGTGAACGTGCCAAGAAGGAGAGTTGATTAGGTTAAGGGTAGAGATTTGAAGCTGAGTTGAGTTTAGGATCTCTATCAAGTAAGGCCTAGTGTTGTTCAGCTCTTTTGCCTTGAACTTATTCCACCATATCATTCCTTGCCCGTCGATCGTTCCATTACCTCCTAAAACATCACCACGAAGAAGAAGGAAAAAAAAAAGATATTGGAATAAAGATTTCATCTTTTTTCCTTGTTCTTTGATTGAGATTCATTAATAATCATATCTTTGCCTGTAATAACGACGTCGTGTAGATTATTCCCTGTGATGAGGCTCGAAAATCGTTGCCCAGGAGCATCTCTCCCAGTTCCGTAAGAAGGCAAGGGATCGATCAATGGATATTCCGATTCATCCTATATATGAATGAATCACATGTCATCATTATAAATAAGAAAAATCAAAGAAAGAGAAATCTCAGAGATATGTCTAAAACCAACCTCGGATCCGAGAATAACAGCATCCTTGTGAATGTAAAGGGTGAAGTTGCTGGTAAGAGCAAAGGAGCCAGTGAGCCATTTCCCAGGTGGGACGATGAGGTTTGCCCCGCCATCGAACTGAGAGAGGCATGCGATGGCTTCTTTGAATGCGTTTGTGTTCAACGTTACGCCATCGCCTACTCCGCCGAAGTCAGACAGAAAAGCAGTGTGTTTTCGACAGTTGATTGCAGAGTATTGAAGGAGGTCTTCTTCTTCAATGCCTGCTAATACTCCACCATGGATCTTACTATTTGTTCTGCTGCATTCTGCTAGGCACAGCAGTGATAGTATGGAAAAACATATGATCGATATCTTCTCCATATAAAAAAAAGATATATGTCTGTGTAAGAAGGAAGAAGAATCTCGTTAATTGGTTTATTTATATACAAGAAGGGAATGTTTAAGGAGGAAGGAAATTGTGAGAATCCATAAATGTTTAATGAATTTCCCTTCTCTAAAATTTGCATGGAGATATTATGGGGAACCGCCTTGAACTGCGATGTCGTGAGAGACTACATGAGTTGAATTGAAAATTATGTAATAGGATATTATATTATGACTTATTACACTATTTATGATTTGCCTTTGAATTGGTGGGTCATTATTAATAATAATCATAATATTTGCAGATGGTAAGAGATTGTATGAAATCTTATGAATAATTAGCTTACAAAAGATATCCATTACTATGAATCCAAATTAGGTTTAGTAAAAGAAAAAAATTAGTTCAAATTCTAAATTACATCATATGATTGAGGACAAGAAAAAATGTATATTTCAATATTCCCACCTAATATTTGGCTCATCACTTATTTAAGACAGCATATGAATTAAGTATATATTACATTGTAGATGAGAACAAAAAACCAAGAACTAAAAAACCCATTACACAAAACAAATCATCCAAGCAACTCTTTACTTCCATTCCAACCATATGTTCAAACTTCAAAATCTTAAAACCACACCACACACTACCTTAACAAACAAAACCAATATAAACCCAACTCCTTAAATTTCAAAAAAAAAAAAGAAAAACGAAAAGAAAAGAACAATCTCATCCCGCCCCGGCCGACCTTACCCTCCGAAAAATGAGAAGAAGCCTCTCTTCTTCGGCTCTTCCTCGACCATAACAGCCTTCATACTATCCTGCTCGACCAACCTCCAAGCAGCTTGTTCGAAAGCCAGGCCAGCCAATGCGGGAGGCTTATTCAGAACCAAAGGGTATCCCCTATTCGTACTCCTTATAACCTCTGCATCCTCGGGAATAACGCCCAACAAAGGCAATCCCAGCATTTCTTGCACGTCCAAGACTGACATCATATCCTCGCCTCTGATCATATCCGTCCTAACCCTATTTACAATCATCTTAATGTCCCTAATCCCATCGCATTCCAACAAACCCGTTACCCTGTCTGCGTCTCTAAGGCTCGTAATGTCTGGCGTTGTTACGATCACCGCCTCGTTTGCTGGGGTGATTGCTGTGATGAAACCTGCATCGATCCCTGCTGGACAGTCGATGAGGATGAAATCTGGCGGGCCCTCTTCGCGAGTTTTTAGGGCTTCGACGAGCCAGATTAGGGCTTTCCCGCCGAAGCCTAACGGGAGCTTCGACCTGTGTTTGGTGGGTGTAAGGATTGTGGGAATGTAGTAACTAGTAAGCAAACGACATTGATAAACAGCTTTGAGAAAAGAAAACCTTGAGAAGTCATATCTTCATAGGGTAAGAGCTTTTGCTTATGATATCTCAAGGTACAACAAGTTTCAGTGGACAGTTAAACCGATGAGTAAAGCTGATACATATTTATTTTTTTTTGCATCCAACCCAAGAAACGATGACTACTGTAAAGGCTAGAGTAAATGCATCTTTATTCTCATTAAAGTGAAGCATTTGTAAGTGGATTATGAATTGGCGAATTTATTCATTGAACACAGTACTCCATTTCAGATAAACTTGATTCCAAAACCCATTTATCTGCCAGCACAAGTGCATTTGTATAATACGTCTATTGATAATAAAAATGCCTGACGGTAAGATGCAGTGCATACATCAGAAATCCATGTACAGAAACCTAAAGCATGGATCGAGCAAATACTTTGGGACGCATACAGGAAAAAGGGAAAATTAAGGTTATATCCTCGATACGATTACCCACCTGGGCTTTGAGATGCATAAGAGCTGAAAGCTGGGCCAACGCTTGTCACGAACAAGTGCCTGGTCAAGTCGGCAGTCGCCGTTGAGCACGTCGAGGACGGTGTAGTTGACACGGTTCTCGAGCCCCAAGAGAAGGTCCAAATTGCGGAGGCCCACGTCAGCATCGATGGCCACCGCAGAGTAGCCGAGCCTCGCCACTGATAGACCAATGTTGGCAGTGGTGGTCGTCTTCCCAACGCCGCCTTTGCCGGATGTCACCACCACCACCCTCGGGGTGTCGCCGGAGAGCTGGGGCTTGCGGTTGTACTGGAGGAGACAAGTGATTCTAATTGGTGTTAGGGTTTTGGGTCTCGGAGATTTGAGGGGTTTACTATTGGGAATTCGAAACGAGGGCCTATTGCTTGTAAGGGATTGAAGGGAGGAGAGCATTGCAGAAAAAAAAAAAAGTTCGGAACTTTCAGATGAAATGTGAAATCTGATAGTTGATTAAAGCTGAGAAGTGGTGGCGATTGAGATTATTCGCACAACTAATAAGTGGAAAGCTGCTATCAAGAACAAGACACTATACACTGATTCATAAGGCTCTGAAATGTTTTTCTATTTACACTTATGACAATAAATATCTTATTAACTTGTCGAGCTTTGTTGTTCTGTCATTTGTTGAGTGAGAGATTGCATTGAAGGCACAAAGTACTGAGGCTGTTGATAAAGAGGCTCTCATGGATTTATACGTTTGTGGGAAAATAGGTAAAAGATGGAAAAAAAGAGACCAAAGCTGATAGATCAAGGTTCCAAATCAAACATAACCTAACTAACCAAAATATATTACGAACAATGTAAAATACATCTGATGATAACGAAACAAAAATATAACCTACAAAGCCGAGAACGAAAATACTGAAAGGGAAAAGCAAACTGTAATATATCCTACTAAGCACTATCAAGTCAAAAGAGGAAACATCACACATAGCTCAGCTCAGCTAGGCCATGGCCATCATTTCTCTACTCTGTTGATGATTGATCCCTAAACTATATCAGAAAGAAATAAACACAGTTAGGCAGATTTCAGATACCGTCTTTACCATCGTTATTAGGAGCAGCATTTGCCCGAAAACTTTGAGTGTTTCCACCGTTATTGTGAGGCTTCACCTCACCGTTCTCATCACACCCATCATCAGAAATTGATTCGAACTTGGCTTCTCTACCACTACTGGGTTTGAAAGAGAATCTTCTGACTGGGTAATGCTCATCTTTTACTCCTCTAAAATCCGTTCTATCAAACTTACTATTGTGTCTCTGATATCTAGCAGGTGATCTCCGGCGTCTAATGTCCTTGTCTGCCCCAATGGGGCCACGTTCAACTACCATTCGACGAATAATGTCCTTGTCTGCCCCAATGGGGCCATGTTCATCTACCATTCGACGAATTGGCGAGAATCTTCTGTGTGAGGGAGATGAGTAGTAGTAGTTGTCTTCATACTTGGATGCAAAAGCAGATTTAGAAAAGGGTGCCCTTATCCTCCCTGCTCTAACTTTAAATCCGAAATCCTGGGACCTGCTGTGTTTCATCACATACAAGCTCTGACCCCTATGTGATTGCCAAACACGAGGCGGTGTTCTAGACCTAGAACGAGATCTTCCAAGGCGTTCGTTGAAACGAGTGTCTGCAACAGGATTTGGAGAGAAGCTTCGTTCTCTCCTCTTTGAGTAACGGGGCAAACAAGTTAAATGTGTGCTCCCACGTTCGGGTGGAGACCCAAAATGCTCCCCAAAGTCCCTACTAGCACGCTGTGAGTAACATCCTCTGCTATTGTGCCTGCTACTTCCTTGCCCAAAAGGTGTTCTTCTGCTAATTCCAAGGGAATCATTCTTGTCTAAAGGTGATTTCCTCATAAAAGGTCTATGACACCTCATCGAAAATTTATTCGCTGTTTTCCTGTGATCAACGTCATCCAATCTGTTACATTCCGAGGCGTTACTAATGGTCGATCTTGGCCTTGAATAGCCATGGCCCTCAGCTCCTTGATATCTCGAGTTGAAGCGCTTCTTTGAAGCCAAGCGTGTCAATTGATCAAGATCAACTCCATCTCTTTCACCGAAAGAAATTGGCCTGCGTCTTCCTTGATATCTTTCTCGTGTGACTTCCCGCACCGTGCGAGAGAACGAACCATTATAGCGATCTGACCTACAGAAAAAATAAGCGATTTTATAATAGGAGTAAATAATAGGAAGCTCAAAAGGCCAGTATGCTCCAATAAAGAACAAATAAATGCTTGGAGAAACGACAATTAACAGATAGTAAACAGCACCTGCATCCCTGCATCGAGTAAGGATTCCTCCGGTCAAGTGAATCGATATATGACTGCCTAGCAACAAACTTCAATGCATATCCATCTATGTCTCTTCTGTCACTCAACTGTCGTCTCTTCATGCAATGATCATTCTCCTCATTGATTAACTCTGAGCAGTGCTCCACTGTAGTGCCTGATCCTGCATTTGATTCAACTTTACCTGAAACAGCATTGTTGCCTGGGTGACAACCTTCAAGTGTCTCATACCCAGCATGGTCATCAGCCGATGAACCTTCAACATTTCTTCCATCTGATTCATAGTCAACGAACTCATTTTCCATAGCATTATCCTCCCATGAATATAAGAACGAACCCCTTAATTCTCCATCCTCATATGAGGAATCGAACATTTCCACGTGTCTCGTTAAATCATCTCCAGCCACGTGTCTTTGTTCATAGTGCCGAAAATCAGCTAAAGCTAAATCATTGTTTCCAACAGAGAGAGAGGGATCAGCACATTGTGCTCTACCACCAGACATGATACCTTCCTTAGCTTCATCATTGGTTTCATCGTTATCCACTTGCTTCGGAATCAGTAAAAGTTTAGCCGCATGGGAGTTACTTTCATTGTCGTCAGGAAGACTCCTAAAGGTACACTGTGTTACATTCTCCATGGAAATAGTAGTAAAAGATTCTCCAGAAGACAATACAGAATCTTTGCAGTCATTGCATTGGGTGCCTACAGAAACTTCAATTGTAGGCGGATCGCATAAAGTGACATCTTGATTACTTCTGTAAACTCCGCCAAAAGCTAATGTATCGCGGCACAAAATGCTATTACTTGTCAAGACTTCATCTTGTAGCTCTGCAGTAGTGCCAGTCGATTCAACAACTTGCTTCTCTTGCACCAACATCCCAGAGCAGTCCAGCTTATGCATATGAGACCTATCAATCATCGCTTCGGTCATCGTCACTTGTTTTGCAGTCTCAAGAGAAGATTCACAACCTAAAACTTGATTAGCGCTCCTCCCATGAACATCGGGACACTCATCTGTTTTTCCAATGGGCTCTGGCATTTTTTGATCCTCAGAGTCCTTTTCAGAAGGGAAGCCATTCACATTTAAATCAAAAGGCTCAACCCAAGCATCCATCTGGATATTTAGATCCCAGTGCTGCCTGTTCACCTTATGCATATTATTCTGATTAGGGCTTATGCGCAGGGTCTCTGAAGAAGTAGCTGACTCAGGCAGAAGAAAGGCACACCCACGGTTACTTCCTAGCAATGTTTTGTCACACTTATCAGTACCATGTTTTGGAAGTTCTTCAGATTGTGAAGTAACAGCAGCTGCACCAGAGCGGATCAGCGCTAGTGAACTTTCTGGAAGGCCTTCCCATCCGGCATTCATGAAATCATCATCCATGCTGGCAACGGTAGCAAGAAGCTCAATACCATACAAATCTTCTGCATAATCATATTCATGAGCCATTAGATGATCAAATATAAATGCATATTTTCATCACTTCCCCTGCTCCACAACTGTTAAAATCCATCCCTGAAGACTAGGTTATAACTCAAGAACCCTTACCAGAGGAAAAGGGATACATAGGTTGCTCATTCTCTTCAGAAAATGCTTTATGAGAATCGAGGTTAATGGAGGAAGAACGCCGATCTAACCGACTTCTTTTCTTAATTGGAATTTTCTCCTTCCTACAAGAGGTTGCTACATGTCCACGACCAGATCCATCGACCTGCATCCTCAGGTGCTTAGTCATTGAGCAATACACTTCAAAGAAAAAGAACAAGGAACTATAACCTAAAGAACACCTTGTCGGAACCAGACACCACTACTCTTTTGGGGGAGCCAAAGTTTCTAGCGACCGACTTCCGAGATCGCCTCCCTTTCGTGCAAGACTTCCAAGTTAACTCAGGACTGACAGAGTTCATAGTTTCAAGAGCCAAAGAGCTAGACATTCTTGTACAAAAAAACCTCTATGCCATCAACAGGAGATCTGATCCGTACACCTTGAAGGAGTTTTATGCATAAAACTTAGAGTAACCTCAAATCTGCAATCGTCACAGAAAATTCCTGAGGCGTGATTCTGCAAAAAATAAATGCACATCAATACCCATCGTAGTCGTACGAGAAGGAAACCGACTACCAAATATCGATGAGCTATTTTACAACAAATATCGAAAAGTCAGAGCAGTATCCATGGAAAAAGTAATGATCTCCAAAGTTACTACTCATAAAGACAGTTAATATTTAGTATCTTCCACTCTCACATGGAGAGATCAATAAAGGAACTGCCAACGTCCAACTCCACAACCGATTCCATACATTCAGTCAAATTTTCACTCTTTAGGAATATAAACTGCTCCTGCAGGACACCATATACCATGTTGTAATCAACAAGTGTTGTGCCGATCTTCAACACTCGACACAAGCAACAAGATGCAAGGAAAAGGACGTAAAACAAGAGGGTTTCTAGATTGGAGATCTGAAATGTACTTAGGTTTGCTTAACGTCTAGAAGTGTCTCTAATAACTAGCAATCCAAGCCATCTTGGAAATTACGCCGGATCCTTTCCACGCATGTAGGGATCTGATACCCATGGAAAATATTCATTCATATGTTGTTCATCTGGGATCTTTTGGGCACTACAAAAGACAGAGCAACGACAAATCCAAGCTTTCTGTAGATTTTTCTTTAATAACATTTTCTTAGGTCTGACGCCCACCCATCACTGACCCTGTTAGTTAGCTATCCACGGCAGATTTGCACGCACCAAACAATCATTCACGCAGAAAACCCCTAGGTACGTCCAAAAGCTACGTAAGGCCCCAAGAAACACGTGAAGAAATCAAAGCAAATCAAATGACCAGATCCCTTAACAAAGTAAGGGAGCAAATCAAATCTTCACTGTCGGATCAAACGCCACAAAACCTCCGAGAGAACATCAAACCCTCCACTTCTCAATGACTGAGCAAAGGATAACCTGACACTGACGAAAATCAAATCATCAAAAGAAACTAGGGCCTCTTTTACCTGCTCTCTTTAAAACCCTAATTTGCAGACAGAATCCACAACAGAGAAGATCAAAGGCAACCCGCCGCTGCCACGCTATCAACAAATTCTTAAAAACCAGACCATCGGATCTCGAAATCCACGACGAAGAATAGCCAGACGATTATCCCTCGAATATTCTCCAACGATGGTGGATTTTATCAAGAGAGCGATAAGACAGCTTCAGAAAATGATTTATTACGAATTTATCCTTGCCGGTTTTACCAAACTGCCCCTTTTAATACTTGTTATTATAATAAAGCCCCCCAGTGGACTTTTGGTGTCGGTTAATTACGGTCAAAACCTTTGACTTAGAAACTTTCCCTTCTTTTCCTCCCATCCATCTCACACTACTACCATCGAATCGAAGTACAGATCCGTAAAAACAATAATACTGTCGTAACTCAAAATTATTGGTGGATTTTAAATTAATATATACATGTGATGATTTGCATCATTCATTACTAGAGGAGACACGTAATAATATATATTTTACTTGATATACGAGAAGAAAAATATTGCAAATAATGCAGATAACGTAACGAGTGGCGTATGTGATTGATGCTAAAAATAAAAAATAGAAGATGAAGGGTGTGTGTCCCTCATTTCGTTGCTTATCACCTAACTTCATGGTTCGACCAAAAGGAAAGGACAAAGAAATACGAAGAAAAAAAAAATATATACTACATCCGCATATGAGCAAGGCGTGTAGTCGTTTGGTGTTTGTTCTGTGTCTTCGACGTCCTTCGTTTCATAGATTCTTACACATTTGTCTGGTCTCGATCATACTAATCATCTTACACAACACTGAAAACTGAACCCAGATGCTACATACAGTAGGGATGGTATAAGCCAAACTAACTCTAAATTAATGAAAAGTATGCAGAAGTTCGATAAATGGAATTGCAAGCGCCTATTTTGATTTGAATGTCGATGGCGTTTCCTTACGGCCCATAGCAGCGTTTATACAGCGTAACTTTGTTTTCGACTACGCAAGATGGCAAAGTGTCAACAAACTGTTGTCAGAGTTACCAACTGCGATTCAGAATGTGAAGTGTCTTCAGATTTCTTCTCGTCGATGCCTTCGCTTCGGTCCTTCGAACTAGAAACGCTTAGGGCCAATGTCTTCTGTTTCGTTCTTCCCTTTTTCCTACCCAAACTAGGCGATGATTCAGCAACTTTACTATCTGACCAAACATTATTTCCTGACTCTACTGTATGGTTTTGATCAGCTTTTGCAGCTTCTGTAGTGTGCATTTTCTCCTTTTCACAATCCTCTTTGCTGGCATTGCCCTTAATCACTACAGTTCCATTGTTAAGACCAGCTTTCTCGGGAGAATCAGAGCTCTTCAGCCTTTTCTGTTTTGGAGCTTTTGCATCAGAAACCGACGTGCTCTTCGTGATTCTTGGGAAAATGTTTGTGGGCTGATGCGACTTGACGACAAATTCTTCATATTCCTTACGTTTCGTTTTCCCTTTTCTTCTACCGTACAATGTCTCGGGAGGAATATTCTTTTTCATCCTTTTCTTGATGAGAGATTGTTCTCCCTTAGCAGACTTCTCTGTGAGAGTTGCGAGAAGATCCAATGCTTTTTTTGCAGCTTCCATGGCCTTAACAGCTACTGCAGCCTTTTCTTCAGCAATACACCGTGCAGCCTCCGCATGCTTAGCAGCTTCAGCCGCTGCGCATTGAGAGGTTTCAACTAGCTCTTCTTCTGACAGATTAGAGTTACTGAATCGGGACTTTAGTAGACTCAAAAGAAAGTGGTCTTGGTCAATTGGATTATCATGAGTTGAATGCACTTGTGGGTAAATGTCAGAATTATGCCTCTTCAATCCTGCAAGAAGACGCTTCCTAGGAGGTAAACGTGCATCCGTGTCCACAACATTTGCCTCCATTTATCTCCAGACAGATTTACTCGCCACAATCTTTGAACTCTAACGAGATCTACAAATAGGATGTTCATCAGATCTTGAGTATGTATGGTGGATGAATCCAACGCAATGCATCAATACAAGTGAAATTAAACTCAGAAGTCAGAGATAAGAGATCAAATAAAGACTTCCTGCATGTTTTATAGCATTGTCTAATACGGCCATACCACAAGAGCTGATTTCAGCTGAAAGTATCATCAATTCAGAGAAAATGCAGATTCATTGGATATTAGAATCTCATGTTTGGTCAAATCTAGGGATCCTCTAGGCAGTAAAACTACAGTTATGCAAAGATGAATGAACAAAGCTCCTGCAACACAGATCTACAACTTAAAGCCAGACAGAATACTAAAAACTCCCAAAGCAAGTTGCTTCTATGATAAAAAATGATCACACAAAAGCTTCAAACAAACTCCTCAATAAACATTAGGAGGTAGATATTCAAGTAGAGGATATAAAAGGCATCGACATATACCTCTGTATGTTGAGGCAATACTTGCAGATCATTCATCACCATTATCATACGCCATCCTCAACATCTCCAATAAGATTCAGCTTTGCACGTCCTACTACAAAACTGTAATAATAAACCTCGCGTAGAGTGGAGATTCATCATAGTTGATTAAACTAAAGTTATCATCAATATAACGAGAGCGTACAGATAGCAAAGTACAAGCAAAAACAGCAAATTCGATCAACAAACGGAGAACGAAGGCAATAGGATCACGACTAATTGAGATTGGAATTTAAATAATCGTTTCGAAATCGCTTTTTGTTTTTTCTGCCTC
Organism: Craterostigma plantagineum; assembly: GCA_027422505.1. NCBI lineage: Eukaryota > Viridiplantae > Streptophyta > Magnoliopsida > Lamiales > Linderniaceae > Craterostigma > Craterostigma plantagineum. The sequence goes on from JAPQWV010000019.1 coordinate 19,595,161, forward strand.
GCGGCGTGTTCGAGAGCCTTATGTGAGAATTTTCAGGTTTTTCGTTTGTAGTGGCAGAAAGAAAAGAGACGAATTAAATGGAATGACGAAAATGTCCTCTTCTTGCCTAAAGCTAAAAAGCATCCCCGTGTTTTGATATTTCTTCCGTTTATTATTACTCTTTTTTTTTTATCATTCTTGATGTATCATCTTTCCTTGTTTATTCAATAATTCTTCTGTTATGTGATAATATGGACCAATTCCAAAAGTTACCTCGATCAAGAATGATCATCCATGATCAGCGATGAGTTCGTTCAAACACCTTTTTTTAATCAACTACAGAAAAACCAGTCGGTTTTGGGTTGTTCAGGATACAGTCTATGCATTATTACACAGCATGGTTTTGCACAACATTCAGACACAAAATAGAGCTAATCTCAGACTCTTAGCAGCCTATGAGGATCAGATTCTCATGGACGCAGCAGTATCGGCGAATCTATCACCTTAAGATCTGATAAATCATCGTCATTCTCCCAGTTTTTCAAGTATGGTGGCGATTTTGCTGATTGAGGAGAGAGGCAAATAGCTGAATTATCCCCAAGAACTGCAGACTTTAGGCACTGTGAACGTTGATCCTCGTCAAAGTGTTGCTCTGGGATCTCTTCAAATTTGATCATAACCGCCTCCTCGGGTACAGCCTGTAAAATAAATCATTGATTGTGAGAGATAACAAAGTTGTTCATGCAGTATGCATAATTCTGTTTACGAATTTCTCATACGTAAGCAAGAAAAAAAAAGTTTACCTTGTCCGATGATGCATTAAGTTGTCTACTATGTGATTTCAGCATAATATCTGACACCATAAGAGAAAATTTAATTACAGAAAAATGGTCAAAGAGATTATTATTGTGTGCTCGTGCCCGTATTAAAAAAGTTGAGGATTCATTACCATTGCACAATCCTACAGATTCGAGAAAATAATCCACATCCACTGCTTTCCTATGAGCTTTGACACACTCTTGATGGTTGTGCAGAAATCCTTCCTCTGCTACAGAACTTGGAAGCTTATCTTTCCCTGCAGTGATGTTCAGCTTCTGTCCAACTCTTGAAGATGGCTTAATCGAATTAGTAAGGTCAGTCAGTGCTTTTCGATTTCCTGATTTTCCGTGCTCAAGTGGTTTAGAGGATTGAGCTTTTGAAGCAACAGGGTCTTTCCCAATCGTGACAACATTTTTGGAGATCTCTTTCTTTGTGGAATGATTCACAAAAGGTTTCCTTGCATTTGATATGTCATTAAGAGCTTTCCGTCCACCAAGAACTGTTTTCTTGTCCGGTTTTTTCATATCAATTTTTGCCCCAGGAGTAGCGCCTATGCAAGATATCGATAACGTCTTTGGTTAGTATACTGCAAGATAACTTTCTTACCTCAACATGTGTCGTATGAATTGAGGAAAAAAAAACAAACCAGTGTAGACAATACTCGCATTCTGATCTTGGATGAAGACATGAGCTGGAGTTGCCATGGATACTTGTTCAAGTAAGTTTTATACTCTTTACGACCAACAGAAGCTGTCAAATGGTGAAATAATTAGCGGATGGGCAAGAACTCAACCAGATAATGCAGCAAAACAATGATACTAAATGGACGGGCAAGACCTCGATAAGATATGCAGCAAAACCAGCAAGCAATAGATGAATATGTTAGCAAATCACGCGCAGCAAATGATATGAATATCAATAGTGGACATCAGACATAAAAGCAAACCCTACTTAAAATTTCCATCTTTTATACACACACAAATTAAAAAGTTGTTCACTCCATATCTTTCACAGACGTAGAATGTTAGATCGATCAATTCGCACAGAACATCCTCAACACTAGAGAACAATACATGAACTGCAACAAACCAAGCACAGAGGAAGTAGAATATTAATTTGACAAGAATGATTACTTCCAATGTAAACAGGAAAGAACATTTTTAAGAAAACATCATAATGCCATTCCCACACTTTCTTCTTTACGAATCGTGTTTTGCCTGAAAAGTACCAACGAAATCTAGGAGGAAAAAACGCGACACACAAAGAATCGATTTCATTTTCCCCAACCAAATTAAACGGCGAGATGGCGGAGAATCAAGGAATAATACTAAGAACTGCACAACAAGTCAATGATCATACAGAAAACAGATATCATACATCCGAACAGCACGAAATTCTCGTAAATCACAATAGGGTTCGAGAGCGACTAAGATAATACTAACCTAAAACAAAATACGTGCGCCTTTCTGATACTTTCTTGACTGTCTTCACGCTTACGTGCGCCTTTGAATGTTTCTTGATAAGATCTCACGTTTTCTACGGCTATGGAAGATGAATTGGGAAATTTTACGTAAAAGGGGGCTTCTATTTGTATATGAAGGCGGTAGAAAAGCAACCAACGGTCACATTAGAGACTCTCTCTGTATCGAAACAATAACCCTATGAGATTCGAATTTACATATTTGCCACTAATGGGCCAAAACGGGCTCTTTTGGGCTCAATTACGGTGCAGAACCCACAAGACATTGGGCCGAACCGAATGGCACATACAAAGTTCCATTTAATATGTTCCACCAACTATTTTCGCATAATTCATCACTTTCTCGTATGTTTATTTATTTATTGCACGAAATATGTGAAAGGGGTGACACTATGTCAACTATATTCAACGTAAGTATTACTTTTTTCCTTGCTGTCCAAAACAGCTTTGTCCGGCGCATTTAAATACATTAAGGTATCTCCCACCAAACGCCTCCCAATACAGATGAAACATTTAAATCCTAAACAAGAAAGTGGTAAATAATACACATCAGTGGGATGGGAGAGAGTGGTGTGGCTAAGAAGATATTGCAGTAAGTACATGTATACGTCTTTAACGCAACTCCCACCAAAACACACACTGGCAAAGGAAAATGGTAATAAATGCCCCACAACTACACTCCATGAAAGCTCATAAATGCCAAGCCAATCTCATCAAAACTCGAGCCAACTATAAATGTGTCCATATGAAAATATAATTGTAATAACAACACGATTCCCCTTGCCTATTTTCCTTTTGTTTATCTTTTAGTCAAGTTTAAGGTTTTCGATTTTCAAGGCTATGGCGAGCGAGGCCCAAAACAAGAAAGTCGTTGATGGGAATGTGAAGATCATAAGCACGACTCATGTGAAGCCCAAGAAAACGATAGGCAGGCAAGAGTGTCAGTTGGTCACTTTCGATCTGCCTTACTTGGCTTTCTACTACAACCAAAAGCTCTTGATCTACAAGACGGCGGCAGGCGGCGATGGTGGGCGGGCCGAGTTTGATGGCGTCGTCGACAAGTTGAAAGATGGGCTTGCCTTGGTTTTGGAGGATTTTTATCAGCTCGCCGGCAAGTTGGATAAAGATGAAGATGGGGTGTTTAAGGTTGTGTTTGATGATGACATGGACGGCGTCGAGGTGTTGGCCGCCGCCGCGGAGGAGCTGGAAGTGGCTGATCTGACGGCGGAGGAGGGGACTTCTAAGTTTAAGGAGCTTTTGCCTTACAATAAGGTTTTGAACTTAGAGGGCTTGCAGCGACCATTGTTGGCGGTGCAGGTACGTATTTATTGTTAAGAGGCGTTTGTTCGTTCGTAATTAATTAAGAGGCGACCAATTAATTAATTAATTTTTCTTGTAATAATAAAAGGTGACCAAGCTCAAGGATGGGCTTGTGATGGGCTGCGCCTTCAACCACGCTATATTAGACGGAACGTCCACGTGGCACTTCATGAAATCATGGGCCGAAATATGCAATGGGGCCCAATCCATTTCGGCCCAGCCCTTTTTGGACCGTACAAAAGCCCGAAACACGCGCGTGAAGCTCGACCTCTCCACGCCCTCCGACGCGCCGGAGCACCAGGCTCAGAACGGCGACGCCGCGGGGCCAATCCTCCGCGAGAAGGTCTTCAAGTTCTCCGAATCGGAGATCGACAAGATCAAGTCCACCGTCAACGCGTCGAACCCCAACCCAGACTCGCCGCCGTTCTCCACGTTCCAGTGCCTATCCGCGCACGTGTGGCAGGCCGTGACGCGCGCGCGCGGGCTCGAGCCGGAGGACTACACAGTGTTCACCGTCTTCGCCGACTGCCGCAAGCGAGTGGATCCGCCGATGCCGGAGAGCTACTTCGGGAACCTGATACAGGCGATCTTCACAGTCACCGCCGCGGGGCTGATCCTGGCGAATCCGGTGGGTTTCGGGTCGGGTCTGATAAAATCCGCAATCGAGGCACACAACGCCGAGGCGATCAACAAGAGGAACGAGGAATGGGAGAACAAGCCCATCATCTTTCAGTACAAGGACGCCGGCGTGAACTGCGTGGCGGTGGGCAGCTCGCCGAGGTTCAAGGTGTACGACGTCGACTTCGGGTGGGGCCCGCCGGAGAGCGTTCGGAGCGGTTTGAACAATCGGTTCGACGGCATGGTTTATCTGTACCCGGGAAAGAGCGGTGGGAGGAGCATCGACGTGGAGATCAGCTTGGAGGCTAAAGCTATGGAGAAATTGGAGAAGGACAACGATTTCTTGCTTGTTTAGTTATTATTATTAGTTGCGTACGTACTACTTGATGATGATGATGATGATTATTCGCAGCGTTTTTATCAGCTATATTTGATATTTTTAGTGTTTTCCTTAATAATTACCTTAAATATTGTATTGGGTTCCTCCTTCCAGTGTGGATTTTTCAGCGTGTACGATTCATGATGGGCTAGTGGTGTGTTTTTATTAAATATGAGCTTCATTTCAAAATCGGTCACAATTATTGTGGACAAACTCAAAGGATTCATGTTAATTAATATAAGGGCCTGTCTCGTACGTATTATTGCACACTTGCATCGTTCATTCAAGAATCTTATTGTTGTATCGTTGTATCCATGCTCATCTTAAAATTTGCCCAAGTCGATATGATATGTATATAATAGTTTATTTAGCAGTAGTACTTCTTCCTAGAAGAACACTCTTTCGCGGTTGACAGTTAAATTAGGTTCCATTTTTCCCTCAGCATCAACCACTTGTTACCCTCACCCATTACCTTAGCATCTCCGAACAACCTCTTTCTCTCCTCCTCTGCGCCAATGCTCTCAAAAAACTGTTTGTTTTATAGACACACACAGATAGTTTCTCCACAGCCAAAATCCAACAATATAGTTAGTAATAATGTCAGGCGGCTTAGGCCCAGCAGAGGACATATCCCTCCCTCAAGAACAACAGCCCGAAATTACCAATCCAGCCCTCAAAAACAGCAACGCCCCTCTCTTCACGTTCCGACAGCTCAACGCCCTCGCAGTGATCGTCGTGCTCTCAACGAGCGGAATGGTCGCAATCCAAGACGTATCCTTCGTCGCCTTCTCGCTCTTCTACGTATACTTCATTGCAAGGATTGCATTCCCCCGCCCCAACAGCAGCCCTTCATCGACCCAACCGCCGCCAATTTTCGGCAAGAACGCCCTACTGACGATGTACACCTCGGCGGGCGCCTTCGTGGGGCTCTTCGTACCCATAGCTTACATCTTCGAGGGAGTTTTCGAGGGAGACAAGGAAGGGATCAAGGCTGCTGTCCCACACGTGTTCTTGCTAGGGGGACAGATTTTCTTGGAAGGGTTTGCGCTCTCTTGCGGGTTTTCTTTGCCCGTTAGGGCGTTCGTGCCCGTTTTTTACAACTCGAGGAGGATTTTTACGATCATGGAGTGGGTGAGGAGCGAGGTGGACAAGGTGGACCGAGTGGATAAGGGGAGCGAAAGGCGGTTGCATGTTGGGAGGGGGCTTGCGTTCTTGAACTTGGCGTTTTGGTGCTTTAATCTGTTTGTGTTTTTGTTGCCTGTTTATCTGCCTAGAGCGTTGACGATCTACTATTCTAGTGTCATCGTAGGCAAGGTAAAAGATTAGCTTTAGCTTAGGTTAGGCCGTTAATTGGATTGAAATGGTACTAGATTTGTGTCTTGGAGCTTTCTTTAGCTCTGCTCTCCTCAATTTATGTAATGGTTTCTTTTGCACTGAAACCGAAAAGCCGGAAACTTGCTACTTTACGATAAAACGGAATGGATTTTTTCCAGTGGCCGGCGATGCAAATTGTATCGCCTGCTTGCTTATCCAACTAAAGCAGCTCAATAAACCAACACATTTCGAAATGTCTGAAGTAGAATTCAAGTCCGCAGAAGTCTACCATAGCACGATGCTCTCTAGAAAGTAGCTACGTAGCAGGTAAAATTAAACGGTTCCAACAGAAAAAAAAACATGCGATCAATCGTCTCCAACCAACTTAATGAGTAATGATAATATTAATGTCCCAAAGAAAGTATCTAAATGCTGAAGTAGCAGCTTATAGGGAAGTAAGTTTTGCTGGAAAGAAAAATGTGGTCCAACAGAAGACAACTTGTAAAACGTTGGCTGTGTATCTAATGCTGAATAGCTAGCAGACCAAAAATAATTTGCATACCCCATGTCTTTTTGTTTCGGTATCTCTGTTAGAATTTGTTACTTCACGTGACCACTTCTCCGCCCTCAACATCTGATGATGGTGAAAGGGCAAGTACTACATGGTCCGATGAAATAACCTCTTTCCATCCTGCAAAGTTTATATAGATGAAGAGGGATTCGGTTAAATCTTTTAGGGCAGAATATATGTTACTTGAATTTGACGTAAAGAACATACTCCGATCAAGAAATTCTCGAGCAGCAGCGCTTGACAAAGGTAAGTTTCCTTGTTCAGACCGAGTTATAATGGCTGTATCCTTTCCACAATCGTCAGATAAAATTCTATCTTGAACAGTATCCAACATGGGATCCTCCTCTGAAACCTTCTTTACAGTCAAGACAGGCAGTCTGCTCTTTGTCTCGCCTCGGCTCACCGGCCTCCAAAGCTTAGTTGGCACCTGACTCGAACCCGAACCACTCTGGGTATTATAACTTAAAGTCCTTTTTTCGGAATTTTTCTCCTTACATGAGGGCTGGTCACAAGTGCTCGAATCCTGTGGTTTCTGTGAGCTTTTTATTTGCTGCTGAATAGCACCAGTTTTCAAGGGGATAGATATCGAACCAATCATAAGCACACAGTTATCTTCTTCCACCAGGCGAGACACGTCAGCATGCAATAGAGGTGCATTCACACTCTCATTGTCTACGTTAGTGGTGGCTTTCTTCGCCCAAACTTTGTTGTAGGCAACAGCTCGATCCTTGAAAGAACTAAGCTTGTTCGTGGGTTCTGCTTTAGATGCTGGGATGTTGTGATTAGCATGGAACTCATTTCTTCTGTCCCTGGGCAACTTTGAAGCCTGCTGGCGAATTGGCGCTGAACGTTGATGTTCATTAGCCGTTGCCATATGGAGATCAGTGATTTGAGAATCTGCTGGATCAATATGTTCGCTGCCTAAATCCAGCTGGGCTTCAGTATCTTCATTTGGTTCTTTGGTTTGGGACAGTGTGGATACAGGGCTAAGGTCCAAGCTTTCGGATGAATCTGGCGAATCTGAAGTTGAAACAGAGGAGCTTGGAGGAGCATACTCTTTAGCCGAAGTTGGCCTATCTATTGAATCGAGTTCCACATTTAAGTCACCGCTACACCTGTTAAGCAGTTCTTTCGCTTTTTGTTCCTTCTGGCGAATCTTTTTCCGTCTTTTTCTTTCGACAAGTTCAGCTCGCCTAGTGGAGTTCGAAAACAAAACAATTAAGGAAACTGTAATCGTACTATCTCTAGAATTCAGCAAAAATGCACTTATTATGGTGCAGGATCAAGAGAGATGAATATTAACAATGATATCAAATCAACCTTTTTTGTGCAGCTTCTTCTTCCTCTACAAGCAGCTTGTGGCATCTCAAAGCTTCTGCCTCCTTATCAGCTAACCAAGACTTCACCTGATTTGTATAGCAAAAAAGAAGAAGGCCCCACGAGAATATAACTTATTTCAATTACCAACAGATTCGCACATTTACCACAAATCAGATAAAGGTTAAACTAAAAGCTAACATTTGTTGAGGTAGCAACATACCAGTTGCCTTTCAACGAGGAAGCTAGTAGCGGCGACAAGATTCCTCAATTCAAGGCACTGTCTGGAATCTCCTCCGTCAAGAACATATTTTTGCACAGCATCTGCTGTCCCAGCACACAAAAACGTATTCTCACTGGCATCATCAAGGACATTAAACAGTTCATTTGAGGATATTGGCAGTCCAGCGGGCTTAGCATGGATAATATCCTGTCAGCAAGAATACTTCGGCTTAGAAACATTTTAGAAGGAGAGGAAGGTGGCAAGAAAATGATGAAATGGGGGTAATAAGGCACAGCACAAGGCAGCCAAAAACCTCCCTACCAGAAGAGTAGAGCCAGCCTTCACATAAGCCTGAGGAAGGGACCAAACCCCTGGCTTACGAAGTGAAGAAGCCAAAGCCATTATTATGGTTAATCCTGGAAGTTCCTGAGAAGAAAACAAACAGCCACATGGATGTCATACGAAAATACAAGTCCTGGTGAGATGGAGATAGATTGAGCGAGCAAAATCATGATGCTTGAAACGTGGAACTGACATTCGACAGTGGAATCACCAATGGATAGAAAATTCAGAAAAATATAAGATAAACTCAATCTCCAATTATCAAACAAAGAACACCAACATCGGGAAAGTAAGCAAGGTTGGAGCACGACATTTACAAAAGTCTCCGAGGGATACATCAAAGACAGCATATCTAATTATGACTTGTTTAACCAATCAACTCCACTAGGATAAGAAAGAACAAGAACCAAATCTGTGATAATCATACATATTTCCACATAACATTAGCTAATAATGGAGAAACTGCATTAAAACGATATAAGAAAAGCTTCAAAATCTTAAAGAGCTACAATTTCTTCAAAGACCAAACTTCTACCTTCAACATCACATCATCACATGATACTACGCGTTCAGCCTCCTCCAATGACAGCTGTATGTGGAATATCGACAACGTTAGTAATCAAATTCGTCATCATTATGAATTAAACAAGGAAGAGGGCAATAAGGTAACCGATTACCTTGTCCCAAAAGGCAGCCAATAAATCTCTGTTTTTGTTGTACTCCTATCAACAAAAGCTTAAGTTTCTATTTTACACAATTTCGAACGAGACCACCATGTATTTCTTGTAAGCGGAAAAACAGAATAACCTTATTAACTTGAAAAGATCGCCGATGCACTCTTGAGTGTCTCCTGAAGTTAATCGATGAAGTAAACTCTCGGGAACACTTTTCACACTTCAGCGTAGGAGCTTTCACAGGAGTTAGGAAGGGCCACCCTGACATATCTGTATGACAAAGAAATAATAAATGAGCACAATAATGATAAGCTGCGACAATACAAAAACATGTCAATCCTTCATAGAAATTAAAAATTCAACAAAGCCTAGCATGCACGTTTTATTTGAGCAGAGGATTTTTAGAAGTTTGGCCAACTCATCTTCAGATATTGTTTTAAATTCTCCAGATTCGCGCTACAAACAAGAACAAGCCACAATGAAAAGGAACTGAAGACACAATCTCGACCAAGGAAAATGGATTAAACAAAACATTTACATCACAGGAGTGACCAAGTAAGAAGTGCGATCTGTCCCACCCAATATCCATAAATGAATAGGAGAAGAGAAGTTAAAGAGGCTGCTAGACAACAATCTTCCTTAAATTCGACCCGAGAGAAAATGTGACAATAGTCTTAATATGTGCTTCTGTCAGTGGGCAGAAGCACCAAAAAATAAATAAAAGTTGAAGATCACATCCAACAAATGTTAATGCAACTAAATGGGCTTAGTAAACCTCTGACGGTATCATGATCCGGATAGAACTGACACTTAGGTTGTATGCTACAGATTACACATTTAATGCAATCGATCTTCAAGCACCTGGATGATCAAAGGCATTAAGCAGCTGGAACAAGGGCAAATGCGTATCCGCTGCCTTTGAGACTTCACTTGATTTCATTGCATTAAGTCCACCATAGGCGAGCTTTGCAACCGACATCTGGGCTCAAGAAAAAACTGGTCACAAACAAACATTCAAAAGTTCCAATTACAGGGAAAATGGTCATCATGCACGTAAACGTGTCGAAGATTCCAATAAACTAAACATTCAATAGATGTTTTTAGTTTTCATGATTGTTTAACTACTTTTCAGCTCTCAAAGCAAGCTATTAGAACTAACAATCGCGACCAACAAAAGAAACTGCTCAGAAATACACTACCAAACTATTCGCAGAGACAACCTATCAATTTATTCAAACCAGACCAGGCAAAGTGAATTGTGCGGGTATAGAGTCGATTTATAGAAGTCGTGATTTGATCTGTAAAGTACATAAGTATATAGACGATTACAACTTTGGCATCCATTGAAAGATACCTAAAGAAGGAAAATGGAGCATTTTTCCCAGTGCGCAGAAATTCGGATTTGTACTCACTTTTGATGTTTCGAGATTGCGTTGCATTTATACATATAAATATTGTTCTAGGTTATTTTATGAAAGTTAATCTTTACTCAGCTCCATCATTCTCTATGCAATACATTGCATAAATCAGATAACATACTATGTGAAATTGACCCAGAATCCTTATCTGACCCCAAATAAAATGCAAAAACAACACCAAATAATTCTCCTTTTACAAGCAAAATCACGTCAATTCATCTATCAATCAATTGCAGAACCCAATCACATTCAGATATATCAGGAAACAATAACATCGAAGCAAATCAGCACGCCACTAGAACATACCCAATCTCACATAAATTTGCTCACATCTCTAGCCAACAGAGATCTCCACAAATAAGGAACGAAGCAAACACATAGCTTGCAAACAACAGATCAACCAAACAGCTAAAAAAACAAGCGCTAGGGTTGGAACTGATGTGATTCGATACAAGCACGGCATATCCAGTTCATGTAAGCAAAACAAATCCTACTAGCCAGTGACTGTACGTACCGCCGGCGATTTGCTAACCGATCAATACAACAGAGCGGCGGAGGGTATCACAAACGTTATTGAGCTACCTGAATCGCCCACTGCTACTATATAAACTCAATAATACGAAAGACCAACAAACTAATAGGTGAAACACGATGTATCTGCCTTTTTAAGGAGAATTTATATGATACCTTAATTATATGTTATACTAAAAAAGATATCTTTTACTTTTCGTTAGAAAATTAGCTGGCAAAGAATCTATGCAGAACAATATTTTTTCTCAAGTATATATTTTCCATGCCCATATTAAGTCGGTCAAAAAATTCACTATTGGTATGTCCTCGTCCTGCAATATAAATTAATCACGTGTGCTAAGTCTAATGTTTCAGAATAAATCATAACTTAGGTGGCATGGTTTGAATCCATGCACGAGTGGTCAGTGGATGTGAGAAGAAAATAAATTGTCGCAATAATGTTCCAAGTCGTCATCATATTTTCATACAATAATATCCACGACCACTACCCATAAGATTGAATATTTCTTCTACATTCTAATTTCCAAATCAACTAAAATTATACTTATTTAATTTCTAATTATGGCGATAACTTCCCTACAATTTATGTTACAATTGGGTAATGGCATAGGGCCTTTGGGCCGGTCCATTAATAAAAAATAGGCCCATTATTATTTGATTTCATAATAGATTTTCATTACGAAGCGGGCCCCAGCATCTTATCAACAAAGCTTGCGTGGGCCAAATCTGTCAATACATTCCCATGCAGGGATAGATAAGGTAATTCACATATCCACCAACCAAGCATCGGAAACTCCACCCGCACCATATCATCAATTTATCTACTACTCACTTCCCATTAGCCCTTCTCACCCACCACCGCTCACCTGTGAAATACCTAAAGCACCCCTGACTACCCAATCGCCCGTTAAACGACAAAAGCCCAATGTTACTGACACGTGTCACCAACGTTCAGTCCTCATTGTTCCTCACTCGACCATTTCCAACAGGTCTACACGCAAAACCCTGCAAGAGCAACAGTGAGACAACTAAGAGAGCTTCAAAGGCGATAAGAAAGCATTGTAGGAGTAGTTTCTATCGTTTTCGAGCCTGGGCAATGCAGTCAGGGGAAGGGAACGGGGCTATTCGCAATTTTAAGTTGACTGAATCTGCGTTTTTAGCTTCTCTGATGCCGAAGAAGGAGATTTCTGCCGATCGATTTGTGGAGGAGCATCCAGAGTATGACGGACGTGGCGTGCTTATTGCGATATTTGGTATTTTGTGTTTTTTTATGGAGCTGATGAAGTGTATTTCGCGTTTTCGCGTGCTGGCTTTTTACATTTTCTTTTTTCCTTTTTTTATTTTTTGGTTGATCTTTTTTTTTTTGTGTGTGTGGTAGACTCTGGTGTGGACCCTGCGGCCGATGGATTACAAGTGACTTCGGAAGGGAAGCCTAAGATCTTGGATGTGATTGATTGGTGAGTAATGAGATTTTGTTACTTTGTTTTTTTATATCTGGAATTTTCCAGTTACCGAGGTAGCTTTCCTGTTACAGTTGTGATTGCTGAATGCTGATAAGTGATAAAGCAGCTGCGTCATATGTGTAGTGTATGTTAAGTTGTCGTTGCAATTCGTGTTTTGCGATTAGATTTTATGCTGGTTTCACAGTACTGGGAGTGGAGATATAGATACTTCAACAATTGTTAAAGCAGATGAAAATGGTTGCATTCATGGCATTTCGGGTATGTTTCTTGATGCCCTTTAGTCTTTACCATGTTTCAACTCTGACATGAATTTATTCATACGTCTTTTGTAATTAGTGTCGGGGAAGCTCAGTTGATTAATTTCTTTGCATGTTTAATTCCAGGAAACTCGTTGGTTGTGAACCCATCTTGGAAGAATCCATCTGGAGAATGGCATGTTGGCTGTAAATTGATTTACGAGCTCTTTACAAATAAACTTACTCATCGATTGAAGGTATTTATGTTTAGATTATGCCTGTAATTATCCGCATAGGGATATATAGCCTAGTAAACTGTTTTATGGTTGATGCATGCTTTATATATTCATTTTCTTTCATGAATTTGCTGCCGTGTGCAGGAAGAAAGAAAGAAAAGATGGGATGAGAAAAATCAGGAAGCAATTGCAGATGCTGTAAAGCTGCTTGACGAGTTTGATAAGGTAGATGCAAGGGACCGTTTCATGGACCGCAACATGCGTACTGGAAGTGCAAATGTTGTTTCTTCTTCTTTCTGCTGCAAAATTATAATCTATGACGTAAATGGTTGACTACAGCATGTTTTCATTGTCTTTCTTAACATGTAGAAACACCCAACTGCTGATGACATGAACTTGAAAAGAAAACGGGAAAATCTTCAGAATCAAGTTGATCTTCTGCGCAAACAGGCTGAGGTAAGTGTTTTTGGTATTCTCTTTTGCATTTCCTTCTCAAACTCACGATCGCACTGTCTAGTTGTTAGTTATTGTCGTGTATTGTAGAGTTATGATGATAAAGGACCGGTCATAGATGCTGTTGTATGGAACGATGGAGAGGTTTGGAGGGCAGCTCTTGATACTCAAACTCTTGAGGATGAGTCAGGATGCGGGAAGCTTGCTGATTTTACCCCCCTTACGAATTATAGGTACTCTATGCTTTCAAGTAAACTTGGTTCACATGCCTTATATTAATCTTCTATAGAGTTTTTTACTTGATGCATTGCCACATTTCTGTTCTAAGCTCATGTAGAGCAGCTTTAATGGTTAAAGATATCTAAACAATATGTTGGTAATTATGTCATTCTAGGATCGAGCGAAAGTATGGTATATTCAGCAAATTAGATGCATGTACCTGTGTCCTTAACATATACAATGAAGGCAAGGTGTTGAGCATTGTTACAGACAGCTCGCCTCATGGTACACATGTTGCAGGGATCACATCTGCTTACCATCCTAAGGTAATTTCAGAACATTAGAGAGGCATGATCCAAATTTGCGGCCGATTGAAAATTTTATTGCAGGAGCCTCTGTTGAATGGAGTTGCACCTGGGGCTCAGTTAATTTCATGCAAAATTGGAGATTCTCGTCTAGGTTCAATGGAAACAGGGACAGGACTGGTTCGAGCTCTCATTGCGGCTGTGGAGGTTGGTTTTCTTCAACCACCTTTTTTTCCCCCTCATCGCATAAATTTCCTCTGCGTTAGTTCTAAAATATCTAGAATATCCGATATGTTATCCTACATATTGATGGTCATTTCCAGTTTTTGCTGATTTTCTCTTTTATGCACCCAGCACAAATGTGATCTTATCAACATGAGTTATGGAGAAGCCACCTTGCTTCCCGATTATGGTCGTTTTGTTGACCTAGTGAATGAGGTAAATAGATGCTTCACGTTTTTGATGAATTTTCATTATTTATGACTGAGCAATCTCTCTTTCATTGTGTATGTTGACATTTTGAGTTTAGGTAGTCAACAAACATCGCATAATTTTCATTAGTAGTGCTGGGAACAATGGACCTGCACTGAGCACTGTAGGTGCACCTGGTGGTACAACATCAAGTATAATAGGAGTTGGAGCTTATGTCTCTCGTGCAATGGCTGCCGGAGCACATAACTTGATTGAACCTCCTCCTGATGGTCTTGAATATACTTGGTATATTTTATTCTGATCTCTGCACTTTGCACTCTGCTCTCGCTGCTTTTGTAATTTGATCTATATTGAAGTGCAATTTTTAATTTGCTCTCTATTGAGCACAATGTCATATCTTGATTGCATATAATGCATGATAGTAATAGTATATGACTAGTAAATAGCTAGGTAACTGGTTAAAGTTTGGTAAAATTGATATCGTCCCTGACACTGATATAGGTCAAGTCGAGGGCCAACAGCTGATGGAGATCTAGGTGTCTCTATAAGTGCTGCTGGTGGTGCCATGGCCCCTGTCCCTACATGGACTCTTCAACCTCGAATGTTTATGAATGGAACATCAATGTCGTCTCCGTGTGCTTGTGGAGGAGTTGCACTGATTGTCAGTGCTATGAAGGTTTGAATGACTTTTTCGTGTTTAACTTGCATTCTTGCATGTATAAGTAACATGCTATGGGTTTTGTATATTCGACATTCCTTATGTTTTGATGCCTTGAATTCTCAGGCCGAAGGGATTGATGTGAGTCCATATAATGTTAGAGAGGCACTAGAAAATACATCTACTCCAGTAGGTAGGTCTCCTGAAGATAAGTTATCAGCTGGACAAGGTTTGATGCAAGTTGACAAGTAAGTTCCTTTAACGTTTCTATTCTTCAACATAACATGTTAGTAGAATTCTTCGTAACTGGTTGCTGCATGAACTGATGACAGGGCCTATGAGTACATTCAAAAGTCCCGTGATATCCCGTTGGTTTGGTATCGAATAAAGATCAATCTGTCTGGAAAATCAAGTGTGTTATTCTTTCTTTGTATATGTGGCACTCTTTAACTGATATAATTCGAAGATTATGAAAGTTTACCGTGCACTTTATTTTGGGAATCGTTGTGGTTTCACATGACCATGTTTCTGATGGTGACCACATAATTTTCCTTAATATAGTCATTGTTACTGTGCAGAACCTACATCACGAGGCATCTACCTACGGGAAGCCGACTTTTGCCGAAAATCAACTGAAGTAAGGAAATCTGTCGTAGAAGTGCCCTTTTCTAGTATTTATTTGATTCATATTGTCTTTTTATGGTTCAGGCTTTTGAATTTTAATTTAAAAGACGAATTAATGAGCACAATTAGTAAATGCATGTATGAGTTTGGGCGTACCTTTGAATATATAATACATGTGGACATTTTTGACTGATATTTGGCTTCATTATTGATTTGCATGTATGAGTTTGCGTACCTTTGAAATATATATAATACATGTGGACATTTTTGACTGATATTTGGCTTCAGTTTGTTCGATTGATTTTCTTACTCGAAAGCGTTCTGGAAATATTTCGTACTGCTAATCATGGTAGTTGGTGGAGGATTCTTCTCTCCTATCAATAAGAGAGAAATGCAACTGTGCTTTTCCCTCTTACATGGTGTTGGTTTGGGGGGAGGGTAATTAGCTGTTGTTTAGTTCGTATTCATTGATTATTCTTCTCTGTATCATGGTTGAGTTGCTTGCACTTCTGTCTCTCTCAGTGGACCGTGAATGTAGACGCAAAGTTCCATGAAGATGCAAACAACTTGAAACAAATTGTACCTTTTGAAGAATGTATTAAGCTGCATTCTACCAATGAATCGGTTGTGAAAGCTCCGGAATACCTTCTCGTAACACACAATGGCCGTGACTTCAAGTTAGTCTTCTTTTCTTGGTTTTAGTTTAGTATAATGTGCAAGGAAGCACCATTGAAATGATAAACTTTTTTGTTATTTTCCAGATGCAGATATTTTTTCTAATACTCTTTTATTTGGGATAAATTAGAAGTATTCTTATTCATGAAGCCGCAGCATAGTTTTCTACCATAATGGGGTCCCCTTATTTGTCCCATTAATGTTCAATCTGCCCTCATTTCATTTCAGGATCCCCTCTCTGTAAAATCTCAATAGTGGAGCTATCTTTTGATGAAAATACTATGCTAGTGTAGGGTTAACATCGGCATTTATGCTAATCATTGTCATCTCATTTTAGTTATCTGTTTGTTAAGAGTTATATTAGTCGTCAATGAGAGTTCCTCGATTGCTCAACCGACTTCTGATTCACCGTTTTTCTTCTTTGCCAGTATAATTGTTGATCCAACGACTCTCACTGATGGTTTGCACTATTATGAAGTCTATGGGACAGATTCTAGGTCTCCATGGCGTGGTCCTCTATTTAGAATTCCTATCACAATCACAAAGCCTCAATCTGTGAGAAGCCGACCTCCAGTTATTACGTACGAGAAGATGCCATTTGTACCAGGTATATCTTCTGGGGTATAAGTTCATTTCTATATCTTGTCAGCAACATATAAATGTTTAAACCCTTTGTCTGTATGCCACCTTTTGAACAATGATTCTGCCCCATTTGTATTGTATCTGAGATTCTGCTTGAGCGCTGGAAGGATATGCTTTCGTCCTTCCTTCTTCCGTAGTCAGCCAATCGATTTTTACTGAACGTTAATGCTATGGTATATGTGTTACACATGTAATGCAGGCCACATTGAACGTAAGTTTGTTGAGGTTCCAAGTGGGGCTACCTGGGCTGAAGTAACTATGAAAACTTCTGGTTTCAAGACAGCTCGGAGATTCTTCATAGACTCTGTTCAGGTAAGCAGCTGTTTAATTTTTGTTTTGAAGTAATTAGTTACGATTATGACTCGAATTCTCGATCTCAAACGAATTTGAATTATGTTATTAACTTGCTTATAATTCTAGATTGCTCCACTACAAAGGCCAATTAAGTGGGAAAGTGTTGCCACATTTTCCTCTCCATCTTCCAAAGTTTTGCCTTTTCTGTTGTGGGAGGCCGAACCATGGAGCTGGCAATTGCTCAATTTTGGTCCAGTGGTGTGGGAAGCCATGATGAAACAATTGTTGATTTTGAGGTAGGACTGTGCTTTTACCTATACCTGAATTTCCTCTCTGGATACCTAATGTACCTAATGTGCACGCCACGAAATCCATCTGCAGAATTAACTTTCCAACCACTATTAGTTGCTTTTTTTTCAGTGAAATTACTTGATGATGGCATGTATACTTGCAAGTTTGAAAACATTTCTGTTATAATCTCTGAAGTCTGATTCTTCTAAAAAGTGATGTCTGAAACTTTGATATCTGCGTTAGAATCACTCGTTTCATGATCTTAAATAAGATTGATGTTATGTTTATTCTTTGCTGGATTTCCTTTAATTAGAGTGATGTTATGTTCATTATCTGCTGGATTTCAATGTCTTAATACAGATTGCTTTTCACGGAATCAGCATCAATAAAGAAGAGATACTTCTTGATGGGAGTGAAGCACCTATTAGAATTGATGCTGAGGCTCTTCTTTCACTGGAGAGTCTTGCCCCAGAAGCTGTGCTAAGTAAGGTAAGAGCTTTTGGTTGTCCTCTGTTGTTGACATCATAGCTCGTTGTCCAAATTGCTGTTTCCATCTCTCTTTTACCCTTTTATTTGTGTCTTTTCATCGTCCTTCATATGCTACTTACAGATCAGAATCCCATACCGGCCCGTTGATGCAAAACTGAGCACACTCTCAGCAGAGCGAGACAAACTCCCCTCAGGAAAACAGATCTTAGCGCTATTACTAACGTAGGTTTTACTTCAGTTCTACGTTGTGCAGTAATGATTAGACTACATTAATTTCCTGACAAATGCATTTTTAATCTGTGTGTGGTGCTGCAGTTACAAGTTCAAACTTGATGACAGTGCTGAGATAAAGCCTCATATTCCATTGTTGAACAATCGGATATATGATAATAAATTTGAGTCTCAATTTTATATGATATCAGACGCAAACAAAGTGAGTTGCATTGTTTCCCTCAGTATGATTATATTGTTCATAAGAAAACAATTGGATGTTGATAAGAAGTATTTCACTTGTTAGTAATTGTGTCACATATGTGTTCTTTTAACCTGCTGGTCTTTGGTTCATAATGTAGCGTGTATATGCAATGGGTGATGTCTATCCCGATGCTGCAAAACTTCCAAAGGGTGAATTCACTCTGCAGCTTTACTTGAGGTTCTTACTCTGTCTACTCGTTGTTGACCATTTTGCTTGTAGATTTTGTTAAAGAAGGTTTAGTTTTTGAAGGCTAAATCCAGATTTGAAGCAGTTGTTGAACAACTTAAGCGAGTATAAACTCATGCAAGGTTGATTATGATTAATGAATATCATGATGAATTTTGTAGGCATGACAATGTGCAATTTCTGGAGAAGCTGAAACTGTTGGTAGTCTTCATTGAGAAAACTTTGGAGGAGAAGGTAAGTTTCTGTGAATCATGGCCTGAACTGTTAAATGTTTGATGGGTGCAATTTGGCAATATCCTCTCGTCAAATATTTTTTTCTTTTTGACTTTTTTTCTTATTCTCAAAGTATTCAGACATATGAACTCATTATGTACAGGAGGTAGTTCGATTGAGCTTCTACGAGCAACCTGATGGCCCAGTCTTGGGTGACAGCAGTTTTAAATCATCAGTCTTAGTTCCTGGGTATGAAAAACTCGTTTTTTGGGCTATATATTTTTTCGTATTATCTTTATATTTTATCAGTTCCCACATGCTAGTTCTTAACCATTTTCATACTTGTGGTAGATCAACCGAAGCATTTTATGTCGGCCCTCCCGCGAAGGACAAACTACCCAAGGTTCAATGCCTCTTGAATTTCTTTTATGACTTCATCATATGGGATAAAATACTATTCCTACCTTTTCTTTTATTGACTAGCAGGGCACTTCAGCAGGACATGTACTTGTTGGGTCAGTTTCCTATGGGAAGGTCTCATTTGGCATTAACAATGAGGGGAAGAATCCAAAGAAGAACCCCAAGTCGTATATTATATCATACGTAGTTCCACCATCTCAGGTCTCCTTGAGGTTTTGAATGATAGTATTATTCTAATGCTCAGTTATATGGATGATAACATTACAGCTTTGAGTTGTTCAGCCTGATGAGGATAAGGGAAAAAGTTCTTCGAGCAGCACCAAGAGTGTGTCAGAACAGTTGGACGAAGAGGTAATCCGGTAGATGGTCTAAAGAAAAAGTTCTTATGATGCTGTTTCTGTTTTTGAATTTAGGATTTATTTATTTCTTATCAATTAGGAACAATTTAGTTCTATATTTGTCCAGTCATATTGTTGAGTGACTAGGGGTACATTGATTTGCCTCTTATGAACCTTTTCTTCTTATGGAAAAATTGCATATATGAGAGAACTAGAAGTGAAGAGAATAGCATATAAGTTTACGAGTTCAATAACAATAGGAAGGGGAATGACAATCCCGTTTCATAGATTGGTTTTGCTATTCCTTTATTGATTGTGATATTGGAGACAAGTTATTTATCTTCGTTAATCAAGCTTTTTTCAATCTAAGCCCTTCATGAAGTGCTTAATCTTTGAATTCTTGCCAACCAGGTCCGTGATGCCAAAATAAAGGTCCTTTCTAGTCTAAAGAAAACCACCGAAGAAGAACGTTCTGAGTGGAAGAAATTATCAGCCGCGCTAAAGGTAATCATTTACCCCCATTCCCTTGTTGCCGACGTCATTTCCTGACACCTTGGTATTCGTGACAAAGCTTGACCTGTCCTACTAATACTTTCTTAGCATCAGGATGTATTCTGTGGCTGTTACTGATATGTGCCCTAATACTTGTTAAGTTTGAATCACTCAACGATTATATGTTACCGCTGTGCAGTCAGAATACCCAAAATACACCCCGCTGCTTGCTAAAATATTGGACACCTTGGTATCCCAGAGCGACGTTCCTGATAAACTTCATCATTATGAAGAGGTAATCCCTCAATATTTGTTACTTATCTGTCTCGCAATGTTCCATTGTGTTCATCAACAATGATTGCTATGTCTGGTTCACATTATGCTTGTTGAAGGCATGACTAGTAATACTTGGGCACTTTTCATAACTATCACTAAGTAGTAGTCCACTTTCCTTATAGTTAATGATGTGTTTTGCAGATTACTACCGCTGCAGACGAGGTTATAGAAAGTGTTAATACAGATGATCTGGCGAAGTACTTCTCTCTGAAACCTGATCCAGAAGACGAGGGTGCTGAAGTAAGCACTCGAGTTTTTGTAGTGAATATTACGCACTTGCATCTACTCATCTGCTCCTTATTTATGTTGTTAATTCCTCAGAAAAAGACGAAGCAAATGGAAACAACTCGTGACCAACTGGCCGAGGCTTTCTATCAGAAAGGACTCGCGTTAGCAGAAATTGAATCATTAAAGGTAAAACAACACCACACATCAAACATCAACTTTCGATAAAAACTGACCAAGTCCTTACATCCAGACTACTTTCTTTATCAGGGTGAGAAGAAGGATGATACTCAAGCTGTTACAGATCTTTTCGAAGAGAACTTCAAAGAACTCAAGAAATGGGTAGATATCAAATCATCAAAATATGGAACCCTCTATGTCATTCGCGAGAGGCGAAATGGAAGACTTGGGACTGCACTGAAGGTACTTCACCATGCAAACCGTTAGGTTATGATTTCTATAAACTTCAAGGTTACGAACTCTCTTCGTTAATGCCAGGTTCTGAGTGACATGATACAAGAGGATGGTCAACCTCCGAAGAAGAAATTTTACGATCTCAAGCTTTCGTTGCTCGAGCAAATAGGTTGGAAGCATCTCGTTTCGTACGAAAGGCAATGGATGTATGTTAGGTTCCCTCCTAGCCTACCCCTATTCTAGGGCTGCTTTAACTTTGGATCAGTACAACTCTTATCATCTTATTGCATTCCTCCCAATTTCGTTTGATTGTCTTTTCCTTTTCATCAACTGTTCTCAGTACACAGAATTTGCGGCAACGTTAAAAGCTTGGTTCCTCTAATAAAGAATGCGTTGCATTTACATAATATTTATATATGTAATGCTGTTTTTCAGTAAATATGTAATGAATATATACAGGCAAAGCGTTTAGCATTTTTGGTCGTCTGCTACAAGAAAAGCTGAATAGATAGATGGATAAGTTAAGATCAGAAATCAGTGAACAACATGATGGAATCATCCAAGTTCAACAAAGATGATTCTAAGATGGTTTTGGCCTTTAGGAAGAGATTATGCTTCTTCTCCGAGTCTCCTAACTGACGAATCTGAGATGAATTATAAGATCGATTCATTAACACACACATATAAGTGTATATTGGCTGTTAACTTGAGAAATACCTCTTTCCCTCGCTCTTGCTCGTGTAAGATTCTGAGCCTCAAGTTTAGAGCAGCGTGGTACAGTTCATCGAGAAACTTGTCGCGAAGGGGCTGTTCGTTTACTTTCCAAAGAAGAAACATAGATTGCTTCGCCGCACCAGTCCCAACTTTCTGCAGAGCATCGATCCATCGTTCATTATGCAAAATGCAACCTTTAAGAACATAAATGGATGCATATCTTTCTGATTAAGATATACCTCCATGTATAGATATTCATCCTTCCAAAGGCTGTATAGGATCCTGACCGCATCTTTCTTTTGAACAAATGTCGCATCTGCAATCTATAGGCAAAGGTGGAAATTGAGATTGTTAAGACGTCTGCTTTTAACATATATCTGCGACACACAGAATCTTTAAAAAATTAGCCTTTCCGAAAATTCTTTGTAGGATAATAAAGTCGGGCAAATGATTCAGTTTTATCATCACCTTTTCCGTCTCAATAAGACGACAAGACTTGGACAGTAACCTGAATATCTTGTATGCCTCCTGCCCGTATCTTCTCGACACCACAGATTCCACCTATGGTGATATTCGTTTCTGGTCAATAAGATGCTAGATAAATGCAAGCTAAAACAGAGGGATATATAAGATGTACGAAAAAGATACAAACTTCTTCATTTTGAGCCATCACCACAATCTGCTTTATGTCTGCAGATAAGTGTCCGTATCAGTAGGTAAATCATAAATGTAAAATGTTGTAAATGCGCAACTGAGAGACGTGAATATGATTACCAATGCTATAACTTTCATCCATCCCTGTTGGGATGGTTTGACAGCCAAGTTGTTCAAGAGCAACTCTGACACGTTCCAAGTCCATTGCAACCCCACCCTCTTTCTTAATCACCTCATCATATACAGCGTTAATGGACAGATATTCTGGGAACGTTAATCTACTATCAGTTAACTATGAGTATAACAGCAAATGTTCATATAGCATCGAACATGCTCATTGCCAAAGATAAAAAAGATTCTAAACACATGAAAAATTTTAAATGTAGCGAATGTTGTGATTTGAAACTTCTGGTGGATATGGACATGCACATATAAACAGATACCTGATTTCCCAGTTCTATGTCGAGATTCAGACCATCGTGTTATATCCAACATTGCACTCAGGACCAGGCCAGCTTCATTGTTAAACTTTGTCTTTACATATGAAACGCATGCCTGTATATCCAAAGATATGACAATGTTTCTTATCCAATGAATATCAAATTGGAATCAATGCTGATAATCACTAAAAAATTGGCGATGCTACAACCTTATCTCTAATCCGCCACACAAATTCTTCAAAATTAGCGCGCCAAAGAACTTCTATCTGTTGATTGGCATCTTCACCATCACCAGCTTGTCTTATTGCGTCTCTCTTGCGCTGAAAAACAAAATGGAAAGAGAATGAAAATGTCTATGGATTCGAATTAACCCAGAAGAGAAGTTAAAGGAACTAATGGGCTCAAACCTTCTCTCCGGGTTTCACATTTACAGGACTTTCCGGTATCTTGAACTCATCATTCTCATTCACGTCCAATACGAATCTCAATGACTCCAAAGGAGCAGCAGCTTCAAATGCACGTTTTTCCATTGATTTTTGTTCTTCGGGATCCTAACATCGCATAAACCATGATATTATACTGTGCTCAAGGACTAATGGACAGTAACTAGAGACTGCATTTCCAAACAAAAATTATAAGAATGATCCAGGACAGACTAAAAATTAAAAGAAAAAGTGAACTTAATACTGAATTTATCATGTTAAAAGAAAAGAAAACGAAGAGCAAGTTTCTTCTTTCTTCCCAAATAAGGACCGAGTCAAAGGATGAAAGTTGATCAACAAATTTGAAGATAGTCGACCTTATGAAATTATCCTTTCTAAAACACAGACTACAGCAACAACCTTGTCCTTGGCTGATCTGAAACGCTTCTTTGCAGGAGTTGGAGGTGGCTCCAAAAATGGTTCAGGGGCAGGACAG
The DNA here is from genome assembly GCA_027422505.1 of Craterostigma plantagineum. Lineage (NCBI taxonomy): Eukaryota > Viridiplantae > Streptophyta > Magnoliopsida > Lamiales > Linderniaceae > Craterostigma > Craterostigma plantagineum. The sequence goes on from JAPQWV010000019.1 coordinate 19,618,988, forward strand.
CGTTCAACAAATCGAGCACTCAGAAGTTTCTTAAAGTTTTCTCTCACAATGTTAACGTCAGAACCACCTGGAATATAAATAGAAAAGGTTAAGAATTTACGAATCAGTAACATACCACAGACAGAAAGCAGTAGCAACTACTAGAAGGACAGAACCTCATCTGTTGCTCAATCGATTAATAATCATGTATTATCCATCATCGAATATTTTTATTCACTTCCCACAAGTCCCAAGATTTGGACATTTTAGAACAGAAGTGTTGAGATTGTTAAATCCCATGAATCAGATGTAATGAATAATGCAGGCCACGGGTGGCAAACGACAGTTGAACCTAACGCAGGTCACAAAAATCATCAAACTGTTAACTCATAACTGTACCTGCTGTTTGCTCATTAATCCTCTCAATAATTTGATTGATTGAAAGCCTTCCATGTTGAAGCAACCCATGAAAAATTTCTAGACACTGGGAAATGATCATTTAATCAGTAACTCAGTCCAGCAATAACGTTGTTGAAAATTTGGCCACTTTATAAACATGAAATGTAGTAAATAAACAAGCAAAGGTAAACAAAACAAGAAAGAATAAGGCCCACCTCTTTGCCAAGCTCCTCCAACACAATTTGCATGAATTTTGGAGCCCTCAGCTTGTGAATAATGTTATCAAACACCGCCAGATACTGGGTTTTGAGTTGTGGGACTTCCCCAAAACGACCTACAAGCATCAATAACAATGAAGTACTTGGACAAAAATATGTTCTCAGATCCGGAGTCGTATCATCAATTATCATCGTTCAACTAAGCAACCCCAGTAAGTATACGGTTTTCCTAACTGCTTCCCGCTCAACATATCGTATCAATAATCAATTACTTTTCCAAACAGTTGAAGACACAAAATCACTAGTTTCATAATAATAAAATCGACTAAAAAATTTCATCACCAACTAGCTCAATCAAAAACAGAGACCATAAGAAGAAAAAAACTCCACTTTCAAACATGGAAATCGATCTAACCTTCATGCTGCATAGCAAACGCTTGAATGCAGTTCTGGTGGACTAAAACGCGCAAGCAATTCACGATATTTTCACGGCTGAGTCCCGTATATCTGATTATCTCAGCCATGGAGAGGGCTCCTCTCCTCAGTAAACACTCGCACACTTTCTACAAAAAAAAAAAAAAACCTTTAATTAAAAACAAAATTGGCGCAGTTTACTACCAAAACTGAACCGTAGCTAATAATTACAGAACATAGGTCCCCGTAGAATACGGAGATCAAGTGAGCGGCGAGTTCGATTCCGTGCGGAGACACCATCGCCGTTAACGGAGCACGACGTACGGACAAGAATAAAGCGGGAAGAATAATTCCGCTGACGGCAAATTTATAGCCTTCGCTTACCCTTTCACTCAAAGCGAGTGATCATATGATTACATTACATTCCACCAATTATTTGGGCCGGGCCACCCTTGCGTAGGCCCAATTATAGCATCTAGGCCCATTTACTGTCCCTCGGCTCAAATGCTCATGCTCTAGATTTTGTTACCAATCTCTTCTTTTTCGTTGTAAAATTCTTTGAAAAGGTATAACGTGGTTGGTATACAAAATGGTATCAATCAATTCATATGCTAACAAATAATCAAAATCGCCTTTAATAATAATGTCAAAAAGAAAAAAAAAAAAAAAAAAGAGCACACAAGCAAAAGCTATATCAACACATTCATGTCAAAGTCATCTCCTAAATCCTCTAATCTTTGACAGGAGATGAGTGTATTGCCCCTTCTCAACCATTTGCCTAATGACTTCACGAGCCTCAGACAACTTACCTGCACTTCTCAGATTGCCAACCAAGGTAGTGTACACAAGAAAATTAGGATTACAACCCTTCGATTCCATCTCCTTCAGCATCGAGCAAGCATCCTCGTACTTCCTATCCATACAAAGCCCACGAATCATGGAGTTGTAGGTGAACACATTAGGCAACTTCCCTTTCCTTACCATCCCATCGAACATCTCCCTAGCCTTATCGAAGTGGCCCGAAACTACATAGCCTGTGATCATTACAGTGTACGATACTACATCGGGCTCACACCCACACTTTATCATTTCGTCGAAAAAATACTGGGAAGCTTCCATGTTCCCAGCCCTACTCAGCCCATCGATTAAGGTGGTGAAGTGAAGAACGGTTGGGTGTATGCCAGTGTCCCCATGTGGTTCAAAAGCTTGAGAGCTGCTAATGGTTTGTCCCCTTTACCAAGGACGTGGAGGAGGAGGTTGAAGGTATGAAAATCTGGCGAGAGTCCTCCCCGCCCCATTTCGTCGAGGAGTCTGTGGAAATGTACGAGCTTGCCCAGCCTAAACTTTGCACACATGATGATGTTGTATGTTAGCACGTCGGGCGAATGGCCTTCAGCCAGCATCTGACGGTAAACCCACTCGATCAATTTGTACTGATTCAGTGTAAGGAGGGAATGGAGGATAGCGTTGTATGAATGCTTGAATGGACGGTACTTGAAAGATTTCGACTTGATGAATCTCTCCACTACTTTTCTTGCTAACCCTGCTCCACAGCAAGTGCATATCAATATGTTGAAAGTCCTTGCAGTAGTTGGATACCCTTTCTCTATCATTTCGTCGAGCAACCTCATCATCGCCTTGAATTCGTCAGATTCTGCAAATATATCCATCATTAAGTGGTATGCACTGACGGCGTGCCTGTAGTTTTCCTGTTCGCCGGACCAGACGAAGAATTTGTAACCCAACTTAGCACATCTGTTTTTGTTCGTATGATTTATGGTCTTTAATATGCCAACGAGGACTTCTCTGACAAGAAGGCCCGATACCCTCAAACTTAACCCGGCCAAAATTTGTTTTGCATCAATGCCCAAACCATCTTCGTGGAGAACCTCGAGCACTCTCTCTGCATCACTTTTCACCTCGTCGATATGTGCTTTTCGCGAACATATGTTTCCTTCGGAATCAAGTGAGTCATACAGAGTTGAAGCATTTTCCTCCAAACTGAGCTCGATTTCCGAACTTTTCCATGATTCATTGAGATAATCCTCAATGCTCCCAAGCCCATTTTCGACATCATCTCCGCTATATATCTTACTGCAGAACTTGCGAGATACAATGCATAAACTAGAGAAGCCCTTCAAAACTCTGGGACCAATTAAAGCTACTGAGTACATAGCGCGAACATATAAACAGGGGTGCATCCATCATAATGATAACTCACCAGCATAAAAAATCAATGAGGAAGACAGCAAATCAAGAAACCTAACCGCAAAGACCTTAACTTTACTCAGTTCCAAAGATTCTGAACTTCCCATTAAGCGGACAGCTGCGGCGAACAAAGCATATGGAATCCGTTCGATAGAAAATCACTCATGAAAGTGAAACAACCAGAGAAATTGCCCAATTTTATGACAATTAATAAATTAATTTTATGACGATTCATAAATCAGACGAGAGTGCTCTAGGGTTTAGGGGAAAGGGTTCGCCTGCAAATAGACAGTTCAGCGTTGCCCTTGACAGTCTTTTCCAAAAATAATATATTAGAGTCAATATGTTACTGAATTCTATTGTTAAATATGGTAAAAACAAACATCACCGCAATGTAAGAAATGATGATTAGTTTATGCCGCCACGTTATAACTTCAAATTATTTCCAACAGAATATAAACTCCATAAACACTTCAATTATAATTTCTCAATCTTTCTCATCAAACATATCGATAAACATGAGCTGAAATTTTATACCACGTAAGAGTAACCATTCACTTCTTATCACAAATAGAGAAATTCTTGAATTTCCACATCGATTTACCTTACCCTTTAGCCCTTGTATCAGATTCTCAATTTGCCTGATTTCGATATTTCATTAGATTTATTATACACATCAAACCTCATTTACACATCAAACCTCTTTTAAGACGAAGATACATAACATCACACAAGCAACACTTTATTAACAATATCATAATATCCCAGACTCGAAACAAACGAAACAAGCATCTGCATATGCATGAAAGAAAGACTCTAGACCAAAACACACCACAAGCAAAAACAACGACAGCATGCATGTAACAATAATCGTCCAACAAAGGAAGAAAGAAAGTAGATCAACTTCAGCATTATCCCATCATCATCATCATCACTGCTCCATCTTATTCTCTCGCGCAACAGTTTCTTCTTCGTTCCCTGAGAAGAAGGAACACATCATCATCAAGGCTCAAAACTAAATGTAACACAATCATCAACATATAACATCACTCACCATGCGATAATCCCGACTGCTGATGATCATCGCCACGCGGGGAAGATTTCGTCGAAGTCCCGAGCCAAGAACCAACTACTCCCTTGAGGCTACTCATAACACCAGTGGGACTCGACCCGTTATTATTATTATTAGGGTGCTGCTGCTGCTTATTGCTCTCAGCTGCTGCCTTGCTCTCACAGTCTTGTGCTTCGTTCTGCCTATTCACCTGCAGTTTCTCCGCAATGGATTTGGACAGTGCCTTGTCCTCATCGCCTGGCGCAAATCTACCTGTTAAATAGTCTTTTACGGAAACGCCCTTGTCTGAATCTGAGGACACCTTCGAAGCATCAACAGCTCCATCCTCTTCTCCTCCTTGTGGCTGCTGTTGCTGCTGCTCTTCTGCTGCTCCGCTTCCTCTAACTTTAGACAATATTCCAGCCACAGAAACCTTTTCGTAAACTGGGGCTAATTTCTCCGCAACCATGTTCTTGTACTCTGCTGCTGTCTCGGTTATGGGCTTCTTTTCCTGAGTGTTAGCATCAGAAGGAGTTTCTTGGGTTTGGTTCACTACGTTCTCGATGGGAGAAGCTTCTTCTTTGTCAGCGGTGGTGTCTTGAAGCACTGATTCATTGTGGTCTTTGGGATCAGACGTTGGGAGCAAGGTATCTTCAGTCTGCGTCTGATCATGGTAAGAACGTGGCTGTTCGCTGCTTTCTTCTGCTGATAATGATTTCGGTTCATGGGATTGTGTCTGTTCTTTTAGTGCTTCAGATTCACTGCTGATAGGGGTAGTCGCGTTCTCGAGACCTTGCGTAGGAGGAGGAGATTCAACATCTGCTGCATTTTAGAATGGATGGATGAATACCATTGATAAAACGACATCACATATATAAACACAAGCAAGCAAACTAGATATAATTAGGGGACGACCTTTGGCAGCAGCGTTGTGATCAGCAACAACCTCACGAGGATGTGTTGATTCAGGGAGTTCAGGCTCGTCTTCAGGCGCAGGATGTGATTGTGGGAGGAAGCTTTCTTCGGTTGGGGCTGATTGAGGAGCAAACTGATCATGGCTTCCACTGTAAGAAGAATTATGAGGCTGTTCTTGGCCAGCTGCTAAGGTTTTCAAGTCCTCAGATTGTGGTTGTTCTGCCGTTGATCCACTCGTGAGGCCTTGCGAAAGAGAAGAATCAACATCTGCTTCTTTACCACCTATTGTCGAAAAGCATCGTATGACTTACTATACTGTGATCTAACTTAGCACATAAGCGACGACAATTAAAAAAAGAGATAACACATCATTACCACCTTGGCTAGACGAATCGACGACTTTGGTCTGATAATTTGAGGGAGAAATATCTTCAGGACCATCTTTCAAAGCATGAGGATCCTCTTCAAACTTATCCGCCGACAATATATCTGGCTTAAGGGCAGGTTCTTGTCCCGTGGAATCAGCAGCAGCAGCATCTAATTTAGTCTGATCATTGCTTCCATCATAAGATCGTGGCTGTTCTTCTACTCCTCCAGCCAATGATTTCGATTCAGCGGTTTGTGTTTGTGCTGGCGTCAGGCCTCGTGTGAGAGGATCAACATTAGCTTCTTCAACACCTGCTGTTAGAATGGATCGAATCTTGTAACGTTTCGTAGTTCTTGCAAAACCATAGTCAGTAATGGAATTCAGAACAGCACATATACACAAACCTTGGCCCGTGGGATCAACAGCCTTGGTCTGATAATTCGAGGGAGGAATATCCTCGGTAAGATCCTTGACAGAATTAGGGTCCTCTTCTAACAAGCCTGAATGTTCAGTTGCTGGTATTACACCGGGCCGTGAAACGCCCTCTTTGCCCGTGGAATCACCCTCGTCATCACTCTGATAACCTGAGGAAGGAGGAACAACTTCAGTACTATTAGGACCCTCTAAAGATCGAGGATCCTCTCCTAACACATCATCAGACTTTGCCGAGGGTTCCACGTCAGCAGCACCGGCCACGTCAGGCTTGGTCGCCGTTTGCTTGACCTCAGGCTCGTCGGCTATGGGTTTGGGCACGTCGAAGTCCCTCGCCATAGCCTGAGGAGGACCGTTATTCAAGCCTTTCTCCTCCGAGCTAGCGTAGTCTTGGCCCTTACTAACATTATCAGATTGATCATCGGGCAGATTCGTCGTCGCCGTCCCTGTAGTAACGGGGGTTTCGAGGTTGTCTACGAAATTAGGGCAGTTTAACAACTGTAATGAAAATAATAGAAAGAAGAAAAGAGTTACGAAACCTGCTGCTGGTGCTGCTGCTCCTCCATCATCGGCAAGTTCATCTGCTTTATTACCAAGTCCTTTTTTCTTGATCGAGTCCTTAATCTTCTTCGCCTTTTCCTTAACCTTCTTCAGCACGGATTTCTTCTCTCCGTGATCAGCTTGGCCCTCGACTACTTCTAATAGAGGTCTCAATTTAGGTTATAAGATACTGAACGCTACAAATATATATACATGAAACAACACAGATCATGTCAAGGTTGGTTTTTTATCTCTTACCAGTGCCGTGCTGAGGAGGTTGTTCTTGCGCGGTAGGGCGATGCATTTGCGATTCCATGTTTTGCTCTCTCTTTTTCTCTCGAATAATGATGATGGCAGAGAACGAGAATGTGCAGAGTATTTATGTGAAGGAAAAAGTGATGGGACTAGGAAGAAAGAAGAAGATGGTAGAACGTAGATCAGAGACACGGCAGTTGTTTCACGAGCACACGTGTACGATCTACTTGCTTAGTGACAACTGTCGTGTAATATGTTGTGGACGTGGCTATGTTGTGGAGCCCACTCAACTTACAATATTGAATAGGTTGTTCAGTTATTCTGCAAAATAGCTGAACGTTTTTGGTTCCCCGTCTATAAATTTCATAAAACGTGCTTGCACTTCGCAATAAAAACGCCATGATCCAAATTTCCATTTCAGGTGCTTCTCTACTCAGGAAACACCTTCTGAGTGTAGTATTTTTATTTTTATTTTACCTGTGTAATGCTCCTCCTTGAGTTGACGCCCGTTTCCTTACAAGAACACGTTTTTGCTTGCCCTGCATTTCTTCATGTATAGTAAGAAGCTGTAGACGTGTCATTATTTAATTATTACGTATGACTTGCATTTGAAGTTCGTGGTTGTCATTAAGCGATGAAGCTCAACAATAATAATGGAGATATTTTTTAATTGGCTAGCTAGAGGATTTAGTTATGCAGTATCTCATCGACAAAATACATGTATATGCTTGCGCCTTCTTCAGTGGTCCATGATGTAGTTACTTGAATTTGGGCTAATAACATTTGCATTGTATGCTATGTTCCATTGCTGCTGCTGTCGTCGTAATTCACGAGGATATTTTGTTGTCTACGAAAGAATGAATAATCTTTGATGGTAATAATGATAAGAAACGATATATCTATTTCCTATTTCTTGATTTCATTCATTCTAACATAGACGTAACATATTTTGGCATATTAGGTGTACTATACAGAAATTAACAAAAAAAAAAAAAAAGACACAGTAAATAAGGAATAACTGCAGTAACGTCCTTTCTCTTAATAAAAAAGAACAAGAAAAAATGAAAAGGAAAAGGAAAGATATCAACTTCAAGCCAGCAAAAATCATGTTTTTATTTTTGAAATATATTTTGGACAGGTCTGAAATAAATAGATAAATTAAAGGAAAAAACATGCCAAGAATCTGTTTTGTCGCCCGCAAAACTGATTGATAGATATACAGCTGCTAGTGATAACTGGTCTCACAACTATTATCTCTAACATTACAGATAAGTTCCCTAAAGTGATGGGAGAAGAAGACAAAGACAAGAATGAGGCGCCTGAGGACGAAGTCCCACCTCCGCCTCAGGTCGAAGAGATTAATAAGCCTTTAGAGGACGACGACGAGGGCAAAGCCATTGTTGCTGTTGAAAGTACGTTTCTTCACCTTATAATCCACTTCTTTAATTAGATATCAGGGTTCATATTTACTGTGAAAAGATTCCGTCTTGCTTGAGGTGGGCAGTGGCTCGTGAAGAAGTGATCGAATCTCTTTATTAATAATTTACTTTTTAGTTATATGAGTTGATCAATGGTTGTTTTCTTCTGCTGAAATGAAACAGAAGCTGAAGCTGCCGAAGAGAAGAAGCCTGGTGGGGGATCTATTAACCGAGGTAATAATTTCACTTATAACGTCTTACGATACAGTTAAGATTCAGATAGATTCTTGTCGTTGTTACAGATGCTGTTCTTGCCCGAGTGGCCACTGAAAAGCGTCTGTCTTTGATCAAAGCATGGGAGGAAAGTGAGAAAAGTAAAGCCCAAAACAAGTAAGCTGATCTGATCTGTTATACCCTACAACCTACGCGGTGATATTGAATATTTTCAATTATTTCGCAGGGCTCAAAAGAAAATATCTGCAATTGCTGCTTGGGAGAACAGCAAGAAAGCGAGCTTGGATGCCCAACTCAAGAAGATCGAGGTAAATCTTATCAAGACAAACCTTATTCGTCGACCATTTATTTTCGTAAGAAGGAATAATGACTGTTCTGTTGTAAAAAGGGACAGTAAAAATAAAGGGGACACAAGGAATTTACGTGGAAAACCCCAAAGTCGGGGTGAAAAACCACGGGCAATGTAAGAAAATTTTACTGTGGGTAATTTAGGAGTTACAACTCTCTACCGTAAGGAGAACACTGCTCTATCTCTCTTACAATAGGAGACTCACCAACTCTCTAAATTTTTTCCTCACAATACTTGTATATACTGAATATAAGAAGAAGTTATTGTTTTCGATGATTTACAATGACTTAGAGCTAGCCTATTTATAGCTGAAGGTTTTAAGCTCGGACGAATCAGAGCTAGCCGCGTAGCTAGACACGTGGACGAACCAGAATGAGCCGCGTAGCTATATACGTGGACGAACCAGAATCAGCCGCGTAGCTATATTACGTGGACGAATCAGAACCAGCCACTTAGCTATGCTAAGTAGCTAAGTGGCCAAATAGAAATTTTACAACATTTCTCCCACTTGAAGATTTGATCGAGACTCGATCAGTCTTCACATATGTTCTGTCAAACCACAAGAGGAACGGCACCACATGAATTTGTCCACGTTGATTGATTTGGTCATGAAGTCGGCCAGATTATCCGCAGTGTGAACTTTTTGCATATCCACTGTTCCCTCTTCCACTTGTTCACGAACGAAGTGGTATTGGACCCGGATGTGCTTGGTTCTTGAATGAAATGCTGGATTCCTTGCAAGATGCAATGCACTCTGGCTATCACAATAGAGAACAATATTTTCTTGTTTGTGGCCGAGTTCTTCCAGCAATTTCTTCAACCATATCGCCTCTTTACTGGCTTGGGTAGCTGCTACATATTCTGCTTCCGTCGTTGACGTCACAACAATCGACTGCAGTTTTGAGACCGAGCTCACCGCACCGCCAGCAAGATTAAACACATAACCGGTTGTGGATCTGCTTTTATCAAGTTCACCTGCATAATCAGCATCAACATAACCGTGGACAGTAAAATATGTACCTCCATAACATAACGCATGGTCAGAGGTTCCTTTGATGTATCTGAGAATCCTCTTGACAGCACTCCAGTGCTCCCGACCGGGTTTGGACATGTATCGGCTCACCATTCCCACTGCATGGGCAATGTCCGGTCTTGTACACACCATGGCAAACATCAAACTTCCAATCACGGATGCGTACGGTACTCGAGACATCTCCATTTTCTCATCTTCATTGGATGGACACATATCGGCAGATAACTTGAAGTTAGCAGCAAGAGGAGTGGATATTGGCTTGCTTTCTTGCATGTTGAACCTTCGCAAGACTTTCTTCAAGTAGTTCTTTTGAGAAAGCCAAATCTTCCTATTGCTTCTGTCTCGAGAGATTTGTACGCCAAGAATTTTGTTTGCCTGTCCCAAGTCCTTCATTTCGAATTCACCAGCGAGTTGAATCTTCAGATCATTGATACGATCTTTGTTGGGTCCTGCTACCAGCATATCGTCAACGTAGAGCAGCAACATGATGTAATCTTCAGAGTGAAATCTCTTGAAATACGCGCAAGGATCTGAATAAAGCCTGGTGTAGCCAAGACTTATTATGAATGAATCAAATCTCTTGTACCAGCATCGTGGTGCTTGTTTGAGCCCGTAAAGAGATTTGATTAGCTTGCAAACCAGATCTTCTTTCCCTTTTTCTTGAAAGCCTTCTGGTTGAAGCATATATATTTCTTCTTTGAGGTCGCCATGGAGAAAGGCCGTTTTAACGTCAAGCTGCTCAAGATGCAGGTCAAATTTGGCACACATTGACAAGACAACCCTGACTGTTGTAAGTCGAACCACCGGTGAGAATATCTCATTAAAGTCGATCCCTTCTTTCTGAGCATATCCCTTTACAACCAGTCTTGCACGATATCGCTCTATCTGGTCATCACCATTCCGCTTGATCTTGTACACCCATTTGTTTCCAATAGGTTTCCTTCCTTGCGGTAATGGCACCAATTCCCATGTCTTATTTTTACTGAGAGCTTCCATTTCTTCTTGCATTGCTGAAATCCACTGACTCGCATCTGAACTCTTCAGTGCTTCTTGGAAAGTCGTTGGCTCTCCATCCTCAGTTAGAAAACAGTATGCAATGTTGCTCTCAGTATCATAATCTGAGTACCAAATAAGCGTCTTACGCATTCGTTTTGATCGCCCGAGGTCCGGTACTTCAGTTTCGACTGGGTTGAGCACTTCGTGCGCTGGTTCGGCTTCAGAAGAATCATCTTGCTCCAATTTTCTCTTCGCCGGTGTTGGTGTAGTCTTTGTCATATTGCCATCATGGTTGACTTGCTCCTGGCTGCTATCTTCGAGAAAATTAACATCTCTGCTGATAACAACTTTGTGGTCAGTGAGATCCCACAAACGATAACCCTTTACTCCTTCAGCGTACCCCAGAAATAGACATCTTCTGGACTTTGGATCCAACTTCGTCGTTTCTTGATTGTGGTACATTACATATGCAGGGCTTCCAAATATATGGAGGTTTGAGTAATCAGCAGGTTTGCCAGTCCACATTTCCATCGGTGTCCTCATCTCTATAGCAGTAGATGGGGACCGATTTACCACATAGCAGGCAGTACAGACCGCTTCCGCCCAAAATTCCTTGTCTAGGCTTGCAGTTCTCAGCATAGCCCTCGTTCTTTCCAACAAGGTCCTATTCAGCCGCTCTGCCACCCCATTTTGTTGTGGAGTATATGTCGTTGTGAACTGTCTTTTAATACCCGCACCTTTGCAGAATTCATTGAATTCCCTGCCAAGTATATTCTCCTCCATTATCAGACCGCAGGCATTTGATCTTCTTACTGGATTCAAGTTCGACCCGCGCTTTGTATGTTTTGAAGGTAGGAAACACATCATCCTTCTTCTTGATTGGATACACCCAGCATCTTCTGGAATAGTCGTCGATGAATGACACGAAGTAGTTTGCTCCCCCCAGAGATGTGACCGGTGCTTGCCAAACGTCAGAGTGCAGCAGTTCCAGAATTTCTTTACTTCTGAATTTTGACGGGCTGAACTTCGGGCGATGCTGCTTACTTACAATGCAATTCTCACAAAATGGTAGTGACACGATTGTGAGACCAGGAAGTAGATTCTTCTGGACAAGAATTTTCATGCCTTGCTCAGACATATGACCAAGCTTCTTGTGCCAAGTCATCGAAGACTTCTCGATTGAATTTGTAGTGGCCACAGAAGCTTGCCCTTCCTGCAGAGTTTCCCCCTTCAGCATGTATAAGTTTGCAGCGATCTTTTCTCCCTTCATTATTATTTGCGCTCCTTGAAAGATTTCCATGACCTTGTTCTCCAGTTTAATTGTAAGACCAAGATCATCTAGCTGCCCCACAGACAATAGATTTTTCTTCAGACTCTCAACATGTCGCACAGCTTGAATGGTACGGATGGTGCCATCATACATCTTTAATTTGATGCTACCGATCCCAACAATCTTCAGAGGTTGATCATTACAGCTGTACACGAACCCTCCAGAGGTTGGTTGGTACTGATGAAACCATTCCCTTCTTGAGGTCATGTGGAAAGTAGCTGCGGAGTCGAGAAGCCACATATCGTCAAATCTTCCCTTTTCTCCAATGGTGGATGCAGCTTCACATACTAGAACAAATCCGTTGTCTCGAGCGTTGGCCACGTTTCCTTGAGCATTGAGGTTTCTGTTTAGACCCCAACAATCTTTCTTCATATGACCCTTCTTGCCACAGTGATAACATTTGATAGCCTTCTTATTTTGCGGGACCGATTTTTGACTCCCACTAGGACCACGTTCTTCATATCTGATTCGCTTTCGGCTCCCACTTGGACCACGTTCTCCAGATCTTGCCTTCGTCACAGTCAGTGCCTCTGCTTGATGAGGTGTAATCACCTTCTTCTCCGTGTTATTGCGCCGGTTTTCTTCTTCCAGAACAGCAGCAGCAACGTCATCATAGACAAGTTGCTCTGTAGTTTGGTTGTTGGTTAGACTGATGACGAGATGAGCATAAGAATCTGGCAGACTTGCGAGTAGGAGTTCAGCACGATCGCTTGATTCTATGTTGCAGTCCAAGTCTTTGAGTTGGCCGAACAGAGTAACCATTTTGTTGATGTGCTCTGTTGCTGAAGAAGATTCATCCATCTTTAGAGCATATAATTTCTTCTTCAAGAAAATCCGGCTATGAAGCGACTTGGCTTGATATAGCTTATCAAGGTGATCCCAGATTTCCTTTGCACTAGTTTTTTTCCACGACGCTCGACAAAATATCATCTGCTAATGCGAGATGAATATTGGCAGTAGCCTTTCCATCAATCTTCTTCCATTTGGCATCACTTGTAATTCTTTCCGGTCTGCCAGTGATAGCTTCCAGACAATTTTCTTTGAGCAAAATTGCCTTGACTTTCACCTTCCACAGGGAGTAATTTTTTCCGTTGAATTTTTCAATCTCATGCTTAGCTGCCATTTTTTTTTCTCTCTCCCCCAGAAACTTTAATGGATGAATAGTAATAATCTAACAAACTTTCTGATGTGGAGGATCCAATATTATTGGCAACCACAGAGCATACGGTAAGTAGATATTATAAACACCCAGCCAAAGCTCTGATACCACTTGTTGTAAAAAGGGACAGTAAATATAAAGGGGACACAAGGAATTTACGTGGAAAACCCCAAAGTCGGGGTGAAAAACCACGGGCAAGGTAAGAAAATTTTACTGTGGGTAATTTAGGAGTTACAACTCTCTACCGTAAGGAGAACACTGCTCTATCTCTCTTACAATAGGAGACTCACCAACTCTCTAAATATTTTTCCTCACAATACTTGTATATACTGAATATAAGAAGAAGTTATTGTTTTCGATGATTTACAATGACTTAGAGCTAGCCTATTTATAGCTGAAGGTTTTAAGCTCGGACGAATCAGAGCTAGCCGCGTAGCTAGACACGTGGACGAACCAGAATGAGCCGCGTAGCTATATACGTGGACGAACCAGAATCAGCCGCGTAGCTATATTACGTGGACGAATCAGAACCAGCCACTTAGCTATGCTAAGTGGCCAAATAGAAATTTTACAACATGTTCTGTTATGTAGGAACAACTTGAGAAAAAGAAAGCCGAGTACATCGAGAAGATGAGGAACAAGGTCGCCATTGTGCATAAATCAGCGGAAGAAAAAAGAGCAATGATCGAAGCTAAACGAGGGGAAGATCTTGTCAAGGCAGAGGAAATGGCTGCAAAGCATCGCGCCATCGGTACTGCTCCATCGAAGCCGTTGTTGGGCTGTTTGTGAAAAAGCTGCTATACATTTATTTATCCAAATACTCAAGTTTGATGTTACTCATAAAGAACTGTGGTGTTTATTTGATCTGTTCATTATTATGTGTGCAGATATACTGTTGTGTCGCCTCTCCTACACTGCATATAGCTTTTGTATTGTTAATTGTGAACGTTCTTGGAAAGCTTGCGACAATTTGTCTAAATTCCCTGCTGTATGAATGTTCTGTTGTATTACTGCTGATAAGCATATTAACGATAACTTTCAAGTAGATGCTGGCCCAGAATGAAAACAATCAGCACTACAAAAAACATAACTGTACTCAATAATTAATCAGTAGAAAGAAGTATTGCCCATATGAAGTTGGTGTGACATTTCTCAAAAGATAAATAAGAAAGATCTTGCATTCTCAAAATCCTACTAGGAGCCATAAGCTTATTCTTGTCTTCAAATCTTGATGTTTAAGTAATCTTGATCAAAGTGGTGTAGTCTCACATAACCATCTTCACCTCCACTAGCGAAACTACAAAAGATTTGGAGGAAAATAGGTGAGCCATTCGACTGAAATGTATTAGTATGAGGCTACTAGCTAAGTTATATATGTTTTCCTTTAGCGTGGTATGAGCCACGTAGCTCAAAAAAGGGAATTGTCTCAACCCACAAAGTGTGAATTTAAAGAAAAACAAGAAATGGTGTCTCACCTTTTCCCATCAGGATTGAAGGCCAAGGCATTAATCGGCCCAAAGTGACCTTTTACACCGCCTATCTCTTCAGCGAGGATCTGATTGCAGAAACAAAGACCAATAAGAAGCACCAAAGTCAGGGGATTTTCATACTATATCTGGGTAGTGAATTATGACTAAAGCAGCATCTCATACCTTATCGTAAAATTTGGCTTCAAATTTTCCAGCACGATGATCAGTGGTAGTAACAGCAGATGCATCTTGACCACCTCCAAGAACCACCTATAAACAGGCAAGAGGAAGTTGAAGGGAGGACAACCCCACTACAAAACTTGAATGAATTTATTATTGTGTTTTAGTTCTTACATGATTAAGAAGCGGGGACATTGCAACTGCATTCACCGGGCTGACAGTCACATAGGTCTTGATGAGTTTCAAAGTCCTTGAGTCCCAAAGCTGATAAATGAAGTATTCGATCAGTTCAAAAGAGAAGGGCCATAATCACGTGATAAAGATGAAAGGTCTGCATATAATGTACCTTTGCAGATTTATCCAGAGAACCAGTCAAGAAATGTGAACAATCACTTGCTTTCGACAGTGATGTGATGGCTTTTTTATGCCCATCCTCTTTCTCCGATTCTTTAAGTAGTTTCCCTGTCTACAGGGGAGAATGCACCAATGTTAGGATTTGTAATCAATGTTTAGGTAGCAAAACTGCATAATGCTCGAGCCTATACGAACATCTAGACAATGTTTTCATGCAATATACAAACCTCAGAATCCCAGACGCGAATGACTGCATCTTCTCCGGCACTTATAATAGTCTTGTTCAGAGGTCCCCAAACTGCCCTATTAATTCTTCCTTGTGGTCCCTTAAGAACGAGCATTGAGTCACCAGTCTCTGGGACATCAAATCAACGCAATTCCATCAGTCAATAAATTAAGCAAACTGGCAACACCAATGGCACACAAGAGTCTAACATACATATGTCTAATGCTCAATAAAGTTGATCAAATATCAATCAGAAGACAGCGTATCACACCGATTTGAAAACAAAATGCTATGACAAAAGAATTCACATATGAAAGACTCACGATCGTCAAACATATCCTTGGCTATGCGTTTGACATGAATAGCAGAGGTCAATCCCATAAACGGATCTGTGGTTATCACAGCAAGTTTATCCCCAACAGCAAACTCAGTGGACCTAGCCGGCGAATCGAAGTTGAATGTGTAAAGTGGAGTCCCCGTTTTGACATCCCATAGCTTTGCGGTCTGATCAGCACTTCCCGTTATAAGTCTCGCCGAATCCCCTAAAATTAAAACAACAGCAAGTGAATTCATGATATTGCATCATCATCTCAAGACATACCCGAAAAGAAATTGAGGAGCTGTCATATAGTCAAAACATGTAATTGGGACTGTTTCGAGCTCTATCCAAACCAATACCTACATTCAAGAGATTCTACAAAATAGCCCCCAATACTAGAAAAAAGGAAGAAACTTCATGAAAAGCTTACTCGAAACGTCGCAGGACCAAACGGCACCATTGTGTCCGCGATAAGTGCCAAGTCTATCTCCGCTATCGGCGAACCATAAGGTAGGACTATGATCTTTCGCGCATGAGAATAGCAAGTCGCCTTCTCTGTTGTATTTAAGGAAAGTTAACGGCCTTTCATGCCCTTTCATCAAAATCGGCCTCATCTTCACCTGAAATTAAAGCACACAACAGAATTATTGAGGTTGATTCAGATGACGACGGCCGATTGGCGGTGCTCAGGTTTTTCCTCGGTGGCGACTGTGAAAAGAGACGAGGGCAGCGAATAAATAAATATAAAGGAAAACGAAAATTGACGGCCTATTTCTTCAGTTGGGCCGATGGATTATTGGGCCTATGGTATGATATGGTAAGATTATTTCCCGGGACATAATCTTTTCGTGTAAAGAGAAAAGAAAGATAAACATAGATAATTAAAGATAATTAAAAGGAAAATATGAGAAATATATAATTTCTTGATTTTCTAGGGAAAAGAAATATCGTTTTGAGTCAGAAAGGGCCTCCAATAAGTCAATAATACAATATACTACACTATCAGATATTTTATAGAGAGAGACCATTGCAGCGATTTTAGGCGACGAAAGCAAGAAAAAACTTTCTCCTTGAACGGGGCACTTTCTCTCTTTACCATCACACTCTCATCAATGGCCATTCAACTATGGGAGACCTTAAAAGAATCGATCACAGCATACACAGGTCTCTCGCCGACCGCCTTCTTCACAGCGCTCACTTTGGGACTCGCCGTTTATTACATAGTCTCGAGCTTGTTTGGTTCTTCTGATGATGGACATGTGCAGCAAAGGGCAAGAGGGTTTGAAGAAGACGTTCAGCCTCTTCCACCGCCGGTTCAGCTCGGTGAGATTACTGGTGAGGAGCTGAAGCAGTACGATGGATCGGATCCGAGTAAGCCTTTGCTGATGGCTATTAAGGGTCAGATCTATGATGTATCCCAGAGCAGGTATGGAATTTGTACCTTTGTGTGGTTTTGTGAGCTTCTGTTTCGGTAAAGGTTGGATTTTTTATGGTGATTGTTGTGTGTTTTTAGGTGGATTAGACAGCAGATTAGTGGTAACTTATATGAAGTTTCGTTGTTCTAGTGATTTCATATGCATATACTTGCGCTGTCTTTCGTTCATATGCATACTTGGTGTTTGCTAAAACTCCCAACTGAAAGATGAACTACATGTTGCATTCATTGCTTCACTTTACTCGATTGGCAGGATGTTCTACGGGCCCGGCGGGCCCTACGCGTTGTTCGCCGGTAAAGACGCCAGTCGGGCCTTAGCCAAGATGTCTTTCGAAGAGAAAGATCTCAACGGTGACCTGACGGGCTTAGGCGTTTTCGAGCTCGACGCCTTACAGGATTGGGAGTATAAGTTCATGAGCAAATACGTGAAAGTGGGAACTGTTAAACAAGCCGAGACTTCTTCTTCTTCTCCACAAGAACAAGCAACCGATCAGCCTACTGCTGAGGAGCCCGAAAAAGCTAGTCCTCACGGCGAAGCTTTGATCTCGGGCGAAGGTTCTTCGTTGGATAATGCTGCGAATGAAGCTAATATCCAAAATGTTGAAGCAGAGAAAAAGGAGTAGTTTCTTTTGAGTAAACAAAACATCACAGCTTGATTTGGTTGTGTTTTGTTATATACATCTACCCATCTATGGAGAATAGATTCTTGATATGTTCAAGAACTAGGCAGAACTTTGATGTTGAAGCATGTAACTGATATATAAGGGCTTGAAAAAGCTTGGCCATCGATGATTCGATGTAACTTTCAAGAAATTAATTCGCTATTATCTTTTTCTTTTTTTTTTGTATATTGGAGCATGCGCCTGCAGTGCCGCCTAATTACTTGAGAAATATCGAATTAACTGTCTATTAGGAGACAATTATGGCGTGAATCTCATCACGTTAAATGATTATTTTAATTCAATTTTTTAATGTTGTTGTTGGTCATATTTTCTCGGCTCGCCTTAATCGGTCATGTAATGTGATGTTGTTGAGCAAAGAAAGAGAGTTTGGCTTTGTCGAATTCCACATTTCCACTACCCACACACACACACACACACCTTGTATTGTAGTACACAAAGCCCAACACTTAATTACACAAACCATATTTAGTTTTTTATATTTGGTCATTTTCCTTGCTTTTTACTATTTTCTCTCGAAGTGAGGGGATCAGGGATCAGACTGATCGGCGCACGCGAAGAATTGAACTCCTACTGAGGTGGATTTCGTAATTTTGAGCTAGATAAAGCGGTTTTAGACGAATTGCGATGTGCTTGTGTTTTTTTTTTCCAGTCCTTGTTTCGCGGATTCCGTCTTAATTGATTGACCCAAAGTGTTTGCAGATTTCGTTGTCTCTCCTGATATGGGAGCCGAACGACCTGATTGGTTACCAGCTGGCTGGAAAGTTTCAGTGAAGACGAGGAGTTCTGGAAAGAAAGATAGGGTAAGAAGTCGTTGGATCTGATTCAATTGATTATGCATTTCTTTTTTTCTTTTTTGGTGCCGATTTTGATTGTCTGGGGATTGTGTTTGATCGATGATTGATTACAGCGATGGTGATACAGAAGATAGGAGGCTCTGTGTGTTTTATTTGGATTGTCATATCGGCATGTTGGGAAATGTTGCTTGCGGTCATGAATTGTTGCTTTTCTAGGGAATGATGCGTATGAAAGCATTACTGCTTTAAGGAGATTTGTTGTTTCATGCTTATTTGATCTTACATTAGATTGAAGCTAGTATAGTATCAGTAATGGAGAGCCAGGGATTGTGAATTTGGAGTGTTAATATAGCCGTTACTCTGTTATACTTCTTGCGTGTCTTTCAAACTTGTGTGTCTGATTATAACGTTTTCTGTTTGATCTAGTATTATTTCAATCCTTCTGGAACCAAATTTAACTCCAAGCCAGAGGTTCTCCGGCATCTCAAAATAGTCAAAAAAGTGCAGAAACCGAAGAAGAAGGTAAGAACTCCACTAGATAAGCTTGTCAAAATCATATGCGGGCACATTGGCCTGATGAAATCAATAGTTACGTTTATTTATTTCTGTGTATCTCATGCTTTCCATGTCCACTTTACCTTTTATAGTTAAGCTATTTTCTAATTTTAATGCCAACGCTGCAGGCAGAGGTCAAAAAAGCCCTTGTTTTACCTCCAGGATGGATCAAGAAATATAAAATCACAAGGAAGAAGGGATATATCAGGAAAGATCCGGTATTGACTTCTTTAATTTCTCTGGTGTTCTTATTTCGGAAACATTTAGTTGTCACAAATGTATATCCTTCTTTCATGAGAATTTTCATATTTTCGGAAGTATATGTTGAGCTTTTGTTTTTTCCTTCTGTCTCTCCGGGAATTACCTCTGCAACTATTTGATTATTCTTTGTCTCTATGTTTCTTATTCTTTGCAGTATTACATTGATCCCGATAGTGGTCGTCAATTCCGCTCGATTCCTGACGTTTATCGCTATCTTGGATCCGTGGATTCAGTAATCAAGACCACGCCAAAGCGAGATGTTAAAAGTCAGATATATGTGAGTTTGGCTCTCCAAAGTCATTTTGTTTCTAATATTGATCTTGGGGTACCTTCTTATGAAATGCTACTTCACTTCGATAGCCATCTACCAGAGCTGCGACAAGGATGTCAATCAGCAAGAAAACAGGTAAGTTGCTAATAAGGCATGTATGCCTAAAAAAACTGTAAATATTCCTGTCTGAATCTGAGAAATCACGTGGGCCCAGGATTCTTTGATGCTTCAAAACGAGGGTGTGGGCGTGTTTTACATTTCATCTTTCGATTTATTCCTTATACTTCTGATTGATGAGAATTCACATGCTACTATATAGATCGACATTATCCTCGGCCGTCCATTATCTGATTATATAATTTCTCCCATAAGTAGGATCAGGAAACGGTGAAAATTGTGATTCAGAAGGAGAGACTAGTCACTCCAAGCACGGCGAATTTGATTCTCCAGTGGATAAGCTTCCTGATAAGATGGAAAAACTCGTGGATAGAAAGGAACAAGATCAAAACCTGGCGTCTGAGAAAGTGAAGACAAGGGTTAATAACAGTCGTACATTAAGATCAGGTGGATTTTGGTTAAAAACTGCGTTTGATTTCTGGATTTCCATCTACATATTTACTTACTTTTTGTTGTAATGTTTAAAGATAATTCCTGTTTCGGCCTACGGCATGTATAACATATATACAGTGATGATTTATTGCAACTGCAGGATCTAAAGTTGCAGCCCACAAAACGATAGTTACTGCTGCGAAGAATACTTTGAAGCAGAAAAAGAGAAAAATTAGCTCTGTTACGGCAGACGACATTCCAAACGAGCAACCACGTGTAAAAGGAAATGAACACCACGAAGGTGGAAGACCCAAGAGCAAGAGGTTATCTGAAATTAATTTAAAAGATGTTGTCGCAGACAATGAGTCTTTACAATCAGGTGCCCCTTCCCCGTCGCATATGTTGACTTTACTGCTAGTTCTTCATTCCACCCTGAGATTATTTACATTTGAGCTGGATTAGTTATTTAACATATCCTCATTTCAGGCACAGAAAGCACAACAGATGCGATCAGTGTGCACGGACAAAGCGGGGAAGGAAACAAAACTAATAAAGAAAGCGAACCTGATGCAAAATCCGCACGTCCAAGTCGGAGGAAGATCTCTGTTAACAAACCGTCGAGTGACTCACCTTGTAGAAACCCAAGAAGCCATTCTGATTTGGGAGTTGATCCATCATTGGAAGTACCTAAACACAATATAGCCCAGAAAGAATCTACACCGCTGGATGGACCTGATAAAGCCAATATAAAGACTTACCGTAGAGTTAAATCGTCAGCTAAGCCCAAGATCTTACCTGCACCAGAATCTATGATGGGAAGCCAGTTGTTAAATGAAAAGAAGGAATCATGCCGAGGTCTTTCTTCGCCTAAAGTACATAGAGGTGCAGCTGTTGCTGTTGATAAGAATAAGGGACCTGATGCAGCTTTTACTGCTGATCAGAAAGAACAGTGCAGCAGCAAGCTTGCGAGTGGAAACAACACCGAGTCATCTTCTCTGAGCTGTCTTTTATTGGATCCTTGCATTGAATTTGCAATCAAGACACTCACAGGAGAAATCCCTATCGAAGACATTAATAAAAAGGCCAATGTCAACAGTGAAAGTCCGCCCTCATCTTTAACTCTGCCAAACCAAGCCTCATCTTCCTCTGCATTGTTGCCTTGTGGCGATATTTCGGCTGACCCTTGTTTCGAATTTGCAGTAAAAACCCTCACAGGTGAGGTGCCAGCTGGGAATGTATCGAAATTTCAGATCTCTTTAGAGCAACCTTGGAGCCCATTGATCAGTGGTGGCTTAAATCTACCGAGATTCACGTTAAATAACTACAGCAGCCCATCGAACCATACGCTGAGCCCAGTAGCTGCTGTTAAGACGGGCTGTCCAGGCCCTAACCACGGGTTCGTCGACGGGCAACAAAGTGGCACATCGTATGGTAAATTTTAAGTAACGTATGATTGTGTTGGTTGTAGAAAGTTTGATGAAGCTTTGGAAGCAGATAGTGTATGGATGGATTTTCACTTAGTAAAAGCTTATTACTGTCAATTGGGTACGATTGATCATTGAAGCTCTAGCATGCAAAGCAATGGGCCTACATGGGTCTCAAGGAGGAGACTGCATGAAGATAGACCAAAACGTTGACCAAATTCTATCTGAATTTGCTGACCACTTTCGTTTTCCTCCTAGTATATTCTGAGATCATATTTGCCTTTACGTCGCTAAGTTTCAGATTTGTAAATACAAAGTAAACCTGGAAAACGGGAGTCTGTTATATTACTCACTCACCATGATAGTAATATGAGAACCGTCAGCAACATCATTGTTTATGTTCCCACCAAACAAAAAAGATTGCTCTAACATCTGTTAACAAAACGTAAGAAGATCAAATCAAACAAAAGAAACAGACAAAGTGCCCATCTCAGCTGCGTTTCCTCGCTCAACTTATACCGACCCAACCCAACAGGCGCTATCGAATATATCAATATTATTTGGCTCGATTTGCATTTCAATCGGCGTTGATAGATGGTAAAAGAAAAAAGTTGTTAATGGATGAATAAGGCAGTAGTGAATTCGGAAACATTCTGAGTTCTCCCAGTTACATTTCAGTTACTCTCTGTCCATTAACAAAAACGATTTATACCATGTATTCGTATACTAACCATGATAAAGAAATATTCCTTGGGTTGGAGCTAGGACATAATTTGTTGAAATGATAATTAGAGTAAATCATGTGATTAATTATATAACTAATCAACTTTACCAATGACGACCAACTTTTTTGAATTATGCATTCTTCTTGTACGTTGTAATTTTTAACTAATTAAATTACCAATGACGATCAACTTTCTTGAATTATGCATTGCTTCTTGTACGTTGTAACGATAACATAAAAAAAAAAACAATTAAATTTGTCATCTTGTAATGTCAGGCCCGTTATAGAGAATCCTCACCGCCTTAATATATGATCGAACTTTTTGATCATCTCATGAATAAAAAGCAGTGCCTTCATTTATTTAGACAAATCTTAGAAACTCTTGGGACAGAAAATATCATATATGCTCTTTTATATAAATCTTAATATAGACCGGCTAAATTGATCGGTCAAACAAATACTGGTTTATCCTTAATATTTAGTTTATTACAGTTTTTCTTAGTTTGAAATTTTATAGTTTAAATAATTTCAATGATATAAATTATCCAAACATAAATGGAATTATAAAATCCTTTCTAATTACATAAGCTTTTTTACTAGAATTTATAAGCTTTCGTAGGGATTAGATACGAATAAATTATAAATGACTCATACCAGTTACATCGGTGTTGACTGTTGGATAATCTCAAAGTGGAAACACAAAGGAATAAAAGAACAATAAAAAAAACAAGGAAGTCACACGAAATATTTGGGGACAATTTAACATAAGGGATTAGTTTTTTAAAGAATTAAAAAAAAAGGGATTTTGACTTTTTCAATTAAATAAAAGGGAGTGAGATTGATTATATAACTAATTAGTTAATCTTCACTTAATTAATAAATATTTTAATTATCTATTTTCATTAAAAAGAAAAAAATTACTGTTCATCTTCTCTGTCGTCGTTCTTCTGTCGTTTTTTCTTTTGCAAATGGTTCCAAAAGAAAAAAACCCAGTGAAAATCCAACACTCATTAATACATTTTTCATCGTGCCGTCTCACTCTCAGAGATACAGTCGATAATTTCGTTTTTCAGTCGACGATTTCGTCTTTAATTATTTTTGAGTAATTTGTTTAAGATATTTGCGACCATAACTTTCGATTCAGAGAACCAATTACCCTGATTCAAGCTTTGTTGGACATAAACCTTGATTATCCAAAACTTTTATGTTTTACACTTTTTCTAGTTCGAATTTTATCGACTTCAAAATGTGTTTTTCAGATAGATAAGTAATTAGCATAAATAATTAGAATAAAATTAATTTGAATATATTCGTACCTTATCGAATCATTCAAATATATAATAATTCGAATTATTATTCGAATTAAATTCGAATTAAAGTCGAATTATGGCAATTAAGACGTTTTCGACCATAACTTTTGATTCAGAAACCAATTACCCTGATTCAAACTTTGTTGGACACCTAACTTGATTATACAAAACTTTTATGTTTTACACTTTTTCTAATTCAAACTTTATCGACTTCAAAATTGTGTTTTTCGGAGACATAATTTAACAAGGTATCAATATTCAATGAAGAGGTTTAATATGTGCTATCAATGTCTAACGAAGATGGTAATGAGTTGTACAATGCGATTAATTTAGTTGTAAAATTAATGAAGACATAAAATCATAAAACTCTAATAATTATAATCACATTACACATGTTTGAATCACAACAATTTCAACACAAATCGCATATGGCACATATATATGAATTATAAGTCGTATAATGTAATTTCAACACATTCGACGTGATATCTTTAAGTATGTCATCACGAAAAAATGAATTTTTGACAACAAAGTTAACTATCAACAACTTTTATTCTTTACTTTTTCTCGCATTCGAAGTCCATCGACAACAAAAATGAGTTTTTGATAACTTTTCGAATGCTTTTCGAATGTGCTTTCCAGAAATGGCTGTTAAGACATTTTTTTTCATAATTTTCTATAGAGACCATCAATTGTCCTGATTCAAACTTCAATGGACACCTAATTTGATTATCAAAAACTTTTATGTTTTACACGTTTTCTAATTCGAAGATTATCAGCTCGGAAAATGAGTGTTTTTGGCTAACGTTTCGAATGCTTTTAGATTTGCAGTCCAAAAATAATAGTTATCACATTTTCGATCATAAGTTTCGTTTCAGAGCATCAATTACCCCGACTAAATGGTTTTGGATAGCTAACTTGATTATGTTTTACACTTCTATGAATTCGGAATGTATCGGCTTGGAAAATGAGTATCCCATAAGTTGTCGAATTTGTTTTTAAAAAATGGCAGTTAACACATTTTCGATCATAACTTTTGATCCAAGACACCAATTACACTGATTCAAGTTTTGTTGGACAGCTAACTTAATTATTTAAAACTTTTATGTTTTATACCTTCTCAAATTTAAAGTCCATCGACGTCAAAAATGGATTTGTTTGGATACATAATTTGAATAAGAAATTCCAAAAATTCCAATAAAATAATTCGAATTTATTTGAATAATTCGAATAAATTCGAAAAAATTCCCAAAAAATAACATATTCCTGTAAAAATAAATCGGATTTTATTCGAATTATTCTAATAAAATTCGAATATTATTTGAATAATTCTAATAATATTCGAATTATTCGATAAAATTCTATTTTTTTGTCGAATATTTGAATAATTCGAATAAAATTCTAAAAAATACAAAACTAATTCGAACATATTCCAATAGAAATAATTCGAATTTTATTCAAAATATTCTAATATAATTCGAATTTATTCGAATTATTCTAATAATATTCGAATTATCAGATAAAATTCTATTTTTTTAGAATTATATTTGAATAATCCGAATAAAATTTGAAAAAAATTCAAAACTAATTTGAACATATTCCAATAAAATAATTAGAATTTTATTCAAAATATTCTAATATAAATCGATTTTTATTCGAATTATTCTAATAATATTCCGATTATCTGATAAAATTCTAATATTCGTAGTAATGTTATGAATTTTATTTGAATAATTCGAATAAAATTTGAAAAAAATTCAAAACTAATTTGAACATATTCCAATAATAATATTAGAATTTTATTCGAGTTATTCTAATAAAATTTGAATTTTATTCGAATTATTCTAATAATATTCGAGTTATCCAAAAAATTCTAATATTAATATTAGTTTTTTGAATTTTATTCATAAAAAAAATCAAAACAATTTTGAACATATTCCAGTAAAAATAATTCGAAATTTATTATAATTATTCTAATAAAATTCTAATTATTTTCAGTAATCGTATTGATTTTTTGAATTTCATTCGATTAATATTCGAAAAATTCAAAAAAGAAAATTGAAAATGGAAAATTAAAAAGAAATTGATTAGAATTTGAATAATGTTCAGATAAGAAATTCGAATAAATATTGAAGAATATATAGTATTAAGTACGTAATTTGAATAACTAATTTATTAAGAAATTCCAATAGTTATTTGAATAAATTAATTCGAATGAAGTTATTCGAATAGAAAATTCGATAATGTTCTGATATGTCTTCGAATAACGGTGTCCGAATAATGTTCAAATAAACGCCGAATAAAGAGTCGTGTAAGTAATTATGATTAGCTATCTTTAATCTTTTTTGAGTAAGGATATTTTGGTCATTTTGAACTCAATCCCTTTTAGTTAACAGCTTATGATGCGAGTCCCTTTTCTCAAAATTCTCCAAATATTTGAAGCAGCCAAAAAATGATCTTTGGGAAAGAAAAATATGAAGAAGACGAAAAGAAGAATCACGCCTAGGAGGAAAAAGTCTAAGATAAGATATTTGAGGAAGAAAAATGAGAAGAAGTCAGAAAAACAGATCTCATCTCCAGCCGCCTAAATCTACAGATTATGATATGATAAATTAGATGGTTAGTTATCTCTCACTCTGTATCATAAAACAACATTGACTACTATACTAGATTAGATAGGAGTTGCTCACATCGGTAATCCCCCGATCAAAGCCATTCGACGGAGCTCAAGATTTCCATCACCCACGCCGGCGACGACAGACCGAACCGGAGATACGGAAGACCCGAACTGACGACTTGAAGGGATTTCAGCGGCGACTCGACGGGCATCGACCGACGATTTGGTTGGCGACGACGGCTAGTGATCCGGCCACTTCGCCGACAAGTGGAGACGAGGCGGCTACGACCCAATGATTTGAGGTTATCAACTTTGTTTTTATCGTTGTTCTTCGATAGACTATGGAGGATGCTGATTTGTACGGTCCGAGAGATAATTCGGTGTTGGACTGGGAATTTACTCATCGTTATGATGATATAATAGATGGTTTGGAGGATTTAGAGGAAACGATAAAAGTTAGGTCGTTGGAACATGTAGTTTGGGGTACGCCAAAGAAACCCGTTATTTTACACGGTCGAGTGTTGGAGAAGTTAAATGAAATGTCATTATATGGAGTCTACAGTTGTAAGTCGCAAAAAGTAGATCCACATTTGATTACTGCGTTGGTCGAACGTTGGAGATTTGAGACGAACACATTTCACTTTCCTGTCGGAGAGGCAACGGTTACTTTGGCGGATGTTGGGATACTGTGGAGACTTCCTATTGACGGAGATTGTGTGACTGGAGAGACTCGATCGAAGTCGACAGCACAATGGCAGGATGACTGCGAAAGGTTACTTGGTTATCGCTGAAAAAATTAAGGGAACATCATTATCAATGAACGCACTATCTAATTTTTACGAAGATAATCCAATCACGGACGAGAGTGATGAGGTAAAGGTCGAGCAGGTTGCACGTGGATATGCTATGTTGCTTTTTGGTGCGGTCATGTTCCCTGATTGTAGTGGTAGCACTGTCTCGCTTACATATCTTCAGTTGTTGGAGGACATTGATGAGGTGCATAATTATAGTTGGGGCAGTGCGGTGCTCGCATTCCTATATAGAGAGCTTTGTTCGGCTTCTGTCCCGAATAAGCGTAATATTGGCGGATCTATGCGGTTGTTGCAGGTAAAAATTAATATACATATGTTTCTACTTAGTTATTATATTATCGTCTATATTTTTCTTGTAGGTATGGGCGTGGATGCGTATCGAACCTTTACGGCCCATTCGCTTAGCGCGAGGGCGACGCGTTGATATGTTGTGGCAAGGAGCCGACGGGATTCAGTTGCCGATGCCACCACATGCTGCGCGGTACTGTATTGTAATTACTTGTGATTTAAAAATAATTATTCTTTCCGTACATTATTAAATATGTTAATGTTTTGTAGGTGGAACACATGTATGCGTCATACTTCTTCGACGCGTTCAAATTTATGTGCCATCCGCAAAGTGATCGAGAGGATGGGGCTGCTCGAGTTTGCTTGGTCTCCTTACGACATGTCTTCACCGGAGATTAAGTCATTGCCTCCGGTGTGCCTACCCGAGACATGTCGTTCAACTTGTCCGCTTATTTTTTTTAATATCGTTACTTACCAATATCCAGAACGTGTGACTAGACAATTTGGCATGATACAAGAGATTCCTGCTCGACCCGCCTACCCACCTTACGGTTCCTCCCGCGATAGACGTCGCAAGCGCGCAACAATGGATTGGCGGACATATTATGATGACGAGATACTAAAGTGGGCGAATCGACGCAACACCATTGTTCCTGCCACGCCATCGCGTATAAAAGTAAGTCAGGATTATTACGAGTGGTTCAACAGGATTACACGTCGATACATATCTCCGGTGGCGATGCAGATGGATCAAGGTTTTCAGATGGGAGATGGCCCGTTGTTGTCCCGAATTGTAAGTCAAATATCTATCTATATTCGTAATATTTATTTATCTATTTAATATGTTGATAATTATTATTTGCATTGAAAATTGCAGGAACATCAGATTCATGAATGTGCGCAGTTGTTCAGGAGTAACGATGCCGAACAAGGTCAACGTCTAGTTTTTCAGATGGAGCAGATGTTTATTAATAGACGCCAGCAACCTAGACATGATAATCCTGATCCGCCGCTCTTCGGCGATAGTTAGCATTCGCCACAAAGTCGTCATGAAGGAGGTGAAACGTCTACCCAGCAACAAGACATAAATTGTGAGGCGCAATTTACGACAATTTCACCGCGACCACGACGTTCGAGAAGTCCATATAATGAAGATGAGCTTGGACTACGCCGAGGAGATAAACGGCGTAATTCAAGTCCTGGCGGTACTAGCGGTCATTTGTTCTAGAGATATTGTCTTTATATTGTATGACATTCTACTTCTAGCGTGACTTTTTTTCATTATAATTTTTATAATATTTTTAACCGAGGCACATTTTTCATTATTTGTTTTCATTATATCTTCTAATTATAGCGTTAACTTAGATAGATGTTTTCATTAACTTTTTTTGTTCTATTGCATTACATTTTTAACTTGTCACAATTTTTCATCTTTGAAACGAGAAAATTTAAGTCAACGTTAACTCGTTAAGTATCTATATGCATAATAAAAAAAAAGAAAAATGATAATGAAATCTTGGCAACTGACATACACAGGTTTCCGACACCATTAACAACGGCAGTCAATGACCGGTTTAAACGGCCTTTATCCTCTTTTGGTAGTAGTATATATATATTCATAGATAATACGTGGATGGCGCGCAAAGAGTAAGTTCGCCTGCACCGTGCGTGTGCAATTCTAGCTATTTTGTGATTATGCCTACGCTGTTAGATTGAGGATTACTAGATACCAAAATATTTTCGCATCGAGGATTATTATATAGTGAGAATCAAGGCTGACCAATATTAATGCAAACTTTATTCGATACGATTCTGAAGGTTCTAAGTCGTATTCATACTACTTAACCTATGAAGGCTTCTAATTCGTATTCATTGGATACGACTAAACCAACAAATAAGATATTTGATTATGATAGTGAAAATAAAGGGTCTGACCAGAAGTCTTTCTTCTAATTCGTATTCAGTGGATACGAGTTTCGTTCGACATTTAGCGGCACTACATACATAAGGAGCCTTAATTAGTTTATTGTATAAATTAAATATATATTTATTTAAATAGAGGAATTAATTAATAATTTTATTTATAATTAATGATGTATTTATTAATTAATACATAATTAATGTATATTTAAATATCATAATTAAATAATTAACGATGCATTTATTAATTAATATATAATTAACGTGTATATAAATATCATAATAATATAAATTATTCTTAATTAATTAAAAAGTTTAAATTAAAAAAAAAAAAATCAAGGCGGGGAGGGCCTGGATTCGTATGTATTGGATACGATTAACCTATGAAGGGTTCTAATTCGTATTTATTGGATACGCTTACCCAACAAATAGGAATTTTGATTATTATATAGTGAAAATAAAGGCTGACAAAAAGTCTTTCTTCTAATTCGTATTGAGTGGATACGAGTTTCGTCTTTCGTTTTCGTTTTTCGTTCGACCGGGACTACATAAGGGGCCTTACACTTTCCATCATTTTAACACTAAATATTTTAACTATAGGCTTCATCTCATATATTCTTTTGATCACACTACCTCTAACATTATATGGCATCAACAATCATGGCCGCCGCACTGCAGCTGCTGCTCGCGTCTGCGTTAGGAGCCTTATCGCAACTGCTCTTTGCATATGTTTTTAAAGCCTGGAAAGAAATAGCAAACTTCGAGGCGAACCGAAACAGCTTGAGGCTCACCCTCGAATCGATCAGCCTCGCTTTTCCCGACTACGGATCAAGCGCCGTGGCACAACCAGACTTCCTTGTTCGAATGCTGAGTGAAGGCCATCAGCTCATCCTCAAGAGCAGCTATGTAGTAAAGTGGAACGTCTTCAAAAGGCTGTACTACTCTTACGAAATAGCGAGCTTCGAAGCTTCACTCATCAAGCTTTACTTGACCTACACCCTGGCTTTGCACCTTCAAAAGGTAGAGAGGATCATCGAGGTCGAGATATATTTAAAAGCGAAAATAGACAAGTTTATGGAGATTCAGTCGAAGATCAAGATGCTCGTCGAGGAGAATGTGGGGGTAAGTGGAAACCCTGGTGGTGACGCCTCGTCGAATGAATCACAATATATAGTGTAAGAGTATGCTGTGGTATGTATGTTGTCCGTTGATGCCGTCTTAAGTTAATATTGGGCTCTGTTATTGTGCCTTTGCTTTGCTTCATCTACGCTTATTGTCCTTCAGACAGATTACTATTTTTGTACTTGTGTTTGTTGTCTACTTCATATCAAGTAAAATGATATTTGCCACTGCTGTTTTTAAGGATACATATTAATAGTCTACTTGTGTTTGACTACGTCTGTCTCTATACGGAAATCAAATATTTGCGGCCAGACGTGATATATTGTTTAGCACAATCCTTCTTTACATGAGAAGTTCTCTCTTGCAAGGATTTTCTTTAGATGTCTTCTGTTTAACCGCAGTTACCTTAGGTTTTTTAGTTTTCCAAACATGAAATTTTATACCACTAGGTACTGAGTTGGTCGATGTAGCACACCGACGCAGTCATATGAAAAGAGAGCGATGCTTTAATTAATTCACAGAATTTAGCTTTCACAATGATTAAAAATGAATCGTTGCGCAAATAAACCTAACGAAGGTTACGTGGGTCAATCCACGATCAAACTGGTGCAACGATCAAGCGTACATGCCCTAATTTGTAACATAACTCGCATAGCAATCACGTGAGAAATCACGTGGACCCAGGATTCTTTGATGCTTCAAAACGAGGGCGAGGGCGTGGTTTTATTGGATCCTTGCATTGAATTTGCAATCAAGACACTCACAGGGGAAAATCCCTATCGAAGACATTAATAAAAAGGCCAACGTCAGCAGCGAAAGTCCGCCCTCATCTTTAACTCTGCCAAACCAAGCCTCATCTTCCTCTGCATTGTTGCCTTGTGGCGACATTTCGGCTGACCCTCATTTCGAATTTGCAGTGAAAACCTTCACAGGTGAGGTGCCAGCTGAGAATGTATCGAAATTTCAGACGGGGGCCTTTCCGACCCATAACCACCACGGGTTTGTCGACGGGCAACAAAGTGGCACATCTTATAGGAAATTTTAAGTAATGTTTGGCTTGTAGAAAGTTTGATGAAGCTTTGGAAGCAGATAGTGTACGGATGGATCCTTCAGTTGGTAAAAGCTTATTATTGTCAATTGCGTACAAGTGATCAGTGAAGAAGCTAAGCTATAGCAAAAGCAAGCAAAGCAAAATGGTCTGCATGTAATAAATTTTAGTGCCGAAGAAGGGAATCCTATTTCGGGCCGGAAACTGTTCAATGGGCTGGATTTTGGACCTGTTAATGTTTAATGGGCATTATCGCCGGCCCGGCAGAATATTCAGTATGATTATGTAGGGGAAGATAGTCCAAAACGTTGACCAAATTGTATTTGAATTTGCTGACCTTTTTCGTTTTTCAGAATAATTTGAGAACCGTCAGCAACATCAACATCGTTGTTTATGTTCCCACCAACGAAAAAGATTGCTCTAACATCTGTTAACAAAACGTAAGAAGATCACAAATTAAACAAAAGAAACAGACAAGTGCCCATCTCAGCTGCGTTTCTTCGCTCAACTTATACCGACATTCTCCTCTCCCTATAGGCTATAGGTATAGTAACTTTAAGACGCTGCAGCTCTCGAACTCATCGACGTGTGGTAATTAGTGCTCCTATGTTTCCTGTAAGACGAGTAGACATCGTCGTACTGACTAGGCTCGTTAGGATCGGCAGTCGCACCGAGCCCTAACCTCCCAGCACCACTTCCCGCCCCAGGTTTACGCTCCACGCTACCATCGGGAAAAGTTCCAGTTTCAGGGTCGGGATTTAGGCTCGGGGGAGGAGGTATGCACGCCCCACCTTTACGAACCTGAGGCTCCTTTTCGTATTCATAATCTTCATAATCATCGCGAGATGCCGAGGAGCCCTTCATTGGTCCTTCGCATGGGTTGACCTCGCCGATGTCCCTGAAGAACTTCGACACCCTATCAAGAATTTCGGACTGTGGAACGTTTGAAGGCGGAATCGTCGTTGGTATGTCGAGAGGGCTGAGGGGCGAGTAAGGTACTCCACTGCCTATTTGCATTTTTCTGACCATGCCTGGGATGAGACCGGGCGGAAATAAGGGGTATGGTGGTGGCTTTTCACCGATCTTCGAAGTGGTTGGTGTTTGTTGGAGGTTAGATGGAATTGGGACTGATGGGGCGAACCCGCCTGAAGGGATTGGGGCTTGATGAAATGGAGGGGTTGGTAAGGGAATGACGTGTGGGTTCTGTACAATCTGGTTTGGAATTAAGGCTTGGTTTTCGGGTTGCCATTGTGATGAGGTTTGCGTACCCATCTTATGCAGTCCTACGAGATAAAGGAGGATAAAACAGAAACAACTAGTAATAATAGCTTCACATTTAAACCATATGACGCGATCAGTTTTGATTGAAGGAAAGGTACCTGAAGAAGGATCCCCTGATAAGGGAGATGCATCTGCACGAATAGTAGCAGGTGGCAGACCGTTCATCATTTCATTCTCGAGGTTGAAGATGGTGTCTTTATCGTACACTTCTTTGGAGGCCCAGAATTGAACTATTTTCTTGATGCGAGACTGGTTATCCTCCCTGTGATGTGGATTGTGGTATACTCTTGCCAGCATAGAACCCAAAACAGGCTTGAATGCGAGTGCCTCGTTATCCAGCTCTTGGGGATTGACTCGCCTCTGCAAGCTATACGTTTTAAATGTCAAGGCAAGGCATGATCGTCAAGTCGAATTGGAGGAATACCAATGTTCTTATTACTTAGTTAAGTCAGGGCAGTATTCGAACAAATGGAAATTTATCAGAAACCATGACAAGTAAAACACTTTGACAGCATGACAGGGTAAAATCACGATCAAGTTTATCATCTGTAGTTCCGACAACGAAAAATTTACCTGTCAAATAAAATATCATTGGCAAGGTAAATTATGTGCAACTGTCTCTCAGGATTTTCGGTTGCAAACATTCTATCGCGTAGCGCCTCAGCCAGTGCAGGTATCAAGGCCGACCTCTGCATAAACCAAGCCTTGGCGCCTTTAATCGACTCTTTAGTACCCGTGAGACTATTAAGAACACCATTCAGCTCCATTTCAACATCAGAAGGAAGAGGAGGTCTAGACACAGCTTCGAAAGGCGGTGGCCTAGGCGAGTTATCAAAGTCGCCTGGCCTACCATAACTGTGGCCCACCATTGGCTGACCATGATGAGGAAGCTGTTGGTCGTAAAATGGAGGAGGTTGCTGTTGCAGAAGAGAAGAACCCATAATAGGGGGAGGAGGAGGAGGCACACCGCTCGGGCCTGGACTCATCATAGGGTTTGGTGGATGCATCAACGGCGGAAACCCAGGGTTGAAGGGACTACCTCCACCCATTGGAGGCCTCGTGGACATCCATAGCTTGTAGCGGTAATAGCCATTCCCTTCTCCACCAAAAAGAAAACCATAAGCAGGATTATCTTGCTCTCTTTCACGCACCACGGCCTCAAACTCAGGACCATTCTTGATAGCATATTCCACCAATTTATCTATGCGTTTCTGTAATTCAGGGTCGGAAGGAGGCGGAGTGGGCGGTGGTGGTGGTAGTGGCGTGGCCTCGTATGGATAGTGATAAGGCGGGGGGACGGGAAGTGGAGGAAAGGAAGGTGGCTGTTGTTGAAGAATGTGAGGGTGTGGGGGTAAGTGTTGGTACATTTGGGGTGGTGGTTGCTGTGGAATTGGACGGGGATAAGGAAATTGTTGAAGAGTTGAAGGATGGGGCTGCAAATACGGCGGAGGACCGCCGTGCATCGCTGGAGGTGGGAACTGTTGCTGGGGATGAAAACCGAACTGTTGCTGCTGCTGCTGCTGTTGGGGCATGTTTGGGCCACCAAATTCGAGTGGCGGACGATCCATTGCGAGAGAACTTAATAGAAGCAGATTCAGCTGCAAATGTGATAAAAAAAAACCCTGCAATTGGAAAAAAAAACGTGATTATTCGGAACTCGACATTAATCGACAAAGCAAGCGTCCAACATCCAATCACAGCGATGGCGAGATCATGTCACACACAGAAATCTTAATTGGCTATATAGGGGACACCTCAAACCCTAATTATCGTGCTCAAATACAAAGTTGTGAGCATACATGCCTTAGAGAAGCTGATGGGTGAATGAGTACTTAGAACCCTTTTTCTATTCGAAGGAACAAATGGAAATTAGAGATCATCACCAGCATACCTGGGGGTTCGCTGACGAGTGGATTGGTCTTTCTTAGCTTAGAACTGAGAGATCGAGGAAATCAAATCTGCTATCCAGGAAGGAGACGGTACGGACTACGGAGTGTGTGGTTATATGGGCCTTTAGATTATTTGATGGCCCAATAATTCGCTTTCTTGCGGGCTTATATATCTACACTACCGATCTATACCTTTCTACGACCAGTGTTTTAAAACGCGTCGTGTTGCGCGCGTCGAGGCGCGCGATAGCGTGTTTGTCCATGAAAACGCGCCGACGCGTTTTTTATTTCGCGTTTATTTTTTTTTAATTTTTTTCTGTTTAGCGACGGCAAAACCGTCGCTAAATCCGTCGCAAAGTGTTTTTTCTTTTTTTTTATTTTATTTGTTAACTTCTTACTATCCGTCAGTAATGATTTTATTTTTTGTATTTTTATTCCTTTTTGTTTAAACTTCCACCCAATAATTAAAACGTTCTTATTTTGAGTAATTTATATGTAAAATTACATAAGCATATCCAATTTATTCATAATTTTATGACGATCATAATGACATGCATATCATATATTTTCTTATATCAATATAATTTTTGATAATTATAACAATTATTTTAATAAACTTATTTAGTTGGACTGATAGTATATTCAAACATGAATGATTTTTTAATTGATATGGTCTCTATTTATTGTTTGAAATTATATAAACTTCTTAATATATCGTTCATATATATTTAAATTTTAGATTTTAATCAATTATTTGTACCTTAATTTCATTGAGTTTCTAGAGATAATATTGATTATTTAGTGTCATAACTACAATAATAACATAAAAAATGACAATATTTATATTTATTATATACTATATCTAATTTATGTATTATATCTAGCTTATCCGAAATACTCACGCAATACGCTACGCTATTTACGCTACGCGCTACCGACACTAAAACGCGACACACTACGCTTTGCGCTTTTTAAAACATTGTATACGACATAACATAATTAAATAGTTAATTATTACTACAAACTTTAATTAATTAATAGTGCAAGCAAAATATCATTTTCAGAATCATAATATAAACGTTTGACATTTTCACTGGACTGGTGGTAATGATGGAAGCTGAAACCTGACATGAGTCGCTATATATCTATTTTCACCTCAGTCGTAGTTAATGCCTAAGTATATGGACGGACACATTAACTTTATATGATAAGTATTGAAAGTCGCCGTCGTCTGCTACTGTATAAACTTAACTACAAACTGCTTATTTTAAATATAATTTAGTTTGGATTCGTTTGTCGTCCGTCCCGCCAGCTGTCCAGTTATCTTCTTCATATCATTTTATATGCTTTTCTCCATTCGACAAAAGAAAAAGGCAACAAGAAGGTTTGAAACTACATTATATATTTATTTCCCATGGTCGTCGATCAGTGTTATTACAAACAACTCAAAAATACATAAAAATCTTTCCCATCGGTCGGGATGATCAGAAGGCCGAACATTTCACTACACCTTCAATTATTATTTAATATGATAAATATTATAATAGCAGCGGCAGTAGTACACACCTACCTTCTGCATCAGTACCTCTCAGTTATAAGCTGCACGAGAAAATAAAAAATACATCAAACCCTTTCGATCGGCAGGTTTTGATGATCTAATAAGTATATATATAATGTGTGTGTGTGTGTGTATACCTTCAGGCGCAACTGATAGGAGAGAGGTTGCATTGTGCTGGCATTCGAGAGGCTATCCTAAGCGTATTGCAGAGGCAATCGTGCTCAATCGCCTGCATAGCCGTGCAGCAGTCCATGCTCGGGTTTGCGTTCGTAGCTCCAGGAACAACATACGGCGCGCATACGTTCAAATTTGCAAGAGAGTTTGTACAACTAGTAGTACTCTGTGCATTGCATTGCTGCTCCACAACGACAGCTACTAAAAACATCAATAAACCAAAAACAAAAACCCTACTAATATTCATCTTCATCTGATCAATGTCTCACACGCTTGTTTTTGTTTGTGTTTTGTTATATTTATCTTCTCGTGAATATTGTTATTGCTATATATAGAGAAGCCCGCACAATACTATATATAATACTCTCTCTGTGTGTTGTATGATGATCTGCAGCATGAG
This sequence comes from Craterostigma plantagineum, assembly GCA_027422505.1. Lineage (NCBI taxonomy): Eukaryota > Viridiplantae > Streptophyta > Magnoliopsida > Lamiales > Linderniaceae > Craterostigma > Craterostigma plantagineum. The sequence goes on from JAPQWV010000019.1 coordinate 19,655,948, forward strand.
TGACCTAATTAGGTTTCACCAGTTTCGTGTGCTTGTTTGTTGCCTACCTTTAGCAGTGGTGCGCCAATACATGAATAAATAAACACAACAAGAAAACTATTTTTTTTTTATTTTTCAAAAGTAATGAGAGAACAAACAGTAGTGTGCTGTGTTGCTAAACAGAAAGAAAATTACAACAAAAAAAATGCATAATAGTGAACTAGCTAGGGTTTTCTCGTATCATTCAATTCATTACTGTTTTATTGAAGCAGATATTATTATTTATTAGGATCAGCTGTCCAATAGGATTTGATGGCAAAGAGAAGCTTTTCCCTAACGAATGGACCGTCTTCGTGGTCGACGATCCTCATCTCCCAATTCAAACCCTCGCCGATGCTCTTCACCTCCATTATTACGTCTACGTCGTCACGTATTATCAAACTTCCCTCTGGTCTCAATATTCTGTCCATTTCTAACATAATATCCTCCATTTCGCACCTACCATACATTCACAAAGAAGAAAGATGAAATCTTGACAGTAACAATCCCAAGTTTTATATGCATATTCTGTGTTTATAAAATCATCAATAGCCGTCTTACTTACCTGTCTTTGTAGAGCGTAAAAAGCGAATCTGCATGTATTAGGTCGTAAGTCCGAGGGTAAGTTGACATCGCTTCGCACCTATACGTACACATTTATGCATGCATGAAATGCAAGATCTAGCAGAATGATAATAATAAAAACATATTTTTGTTATATGCGATTAATTACCAGCTCTGGTAAGTCCCGATAAGTCCACGCTCGTAGATAGCACCGAGAGTATTAACCCTAGCCTCGACGGGCACAACGTTCATGACCCAAAGTGGATCTTGGATGAGATTAGCAGCGAAGCCTCCCAAGAAAGCGTTCATGTCTAGGATATTACGGTACCTCCCATGTTTTCCCAGTTGGTCGTTCACCTTCTTGTAGTAAGAAACCCTCTTCTCCCATAATTTCACGTCGCTCTGAAACGTATCGCTCGTAACTCCATTCATCTCCCCGCTGGCAATCCTTGGAGGGATCGCGTATAGCATCTCGGGCCAATTCTTCAACGGGCCGCCCGAGATTGATTCCAAGTTCGATACTTCGGGCAGTGGGGTCAGACAACTCTCCAAATTCGTGTACCTAAAATAATGAGAGTAGTATAGCGTGTGTTGTCTTCTGATAAATTACCGTGATTAATAGAGGAATAAATTGCATTGTAATAATAACACAACGAACCAAGCTTTGTCGGGGTCTTGTTGGGCATTGCAGAAAGGAGGGTTTTTGACGATTTTACGGTATTTTCTGCATCTCAAGTGGTTGGAGGGCTTCTGCCAAATGGCGATATCGTCCCTCTCGACGAGTTTTTTCCAGCACAAGGATTTCGTTACGTTCTCAATCTGCATCTGCTCGGCGCTTAGATCTTCCTTAGTTCTCTGCCATCCTCGATAGTGTTTTTTCCAGTTGATCGGTGGGCCAGAGAGGATCCAATAGCCGCCGGGCCTTAGAACCCTATCCACTTCCATTAAGTAAGCTCCATCTATGCAACAATACCATACCCATTATTAAAAAAAAAAAAAAAGAAGAAGAAAAAGATCAAACATCACTTTGCTGAAAAGAGAGAAGATTACCATATTCACCCCATGGAATGAGGCAGCGCGAACAGTGGGCCATGTCAAAAGCCCTCGAAGGGTAGGGAAGTCTTTTCGAGGCTATGACGCCGATCAATGCAGGAACACCGCGCTCGAGGGCGAACTGAACTTGTGCTTCGTGTGTGTCTCTTGGCGCAAAGGACATTGTAAGAATGTTTCTCGATAGGAGATAAGCTCCCCAGCTAGCAACCTTAATTTTCATAGTTACAAGATATTAATTATGTAAGTTTAGCTAGAGCATTTAGACAACATATAATAAAGAGAGGAATTAATTAATAAATAATATACTCACCCCGCAACCAGTATCTATGGCTGTCCTAATGGATCCATCCCTGAGATTGATGAGCTTACCAATATCATCAATATATGCGTCCGCACCATTAGGAAACATGGTCCCTCCACCAGGGAATCGAAACCTATCACCTTCGTAACGTATCCAATTCTGCACAGCCTTTTCAACGGTGAGCTCCTTGTGAGGAACGTTTGCGTACCAAGCCAAGTCCCTACTGATGGGCCACTTGAAGGGATTTCTGTAGCCGTACGGCGCAGGTATACGGCACTTTAAGATTTCCTCCTTTTCTGGGCAGTGTCTTTCTCTGTATATTAGCCTGTCTCGATCGTACTTGAGCGATCTCTCTGTGTCCTCGCATGGCGTGTACTCTGAGAATTTAGGGTTGCATGGTGGGTACGATTTGGGTTCGCCGGCGGAGGCGGCGGCGGGGGAGGAGTGGTGGGCGGAGAAATCTAGCGTCGCGGTGGTGGTGATGTTGAGGAGGTTTGCGGCTGTGGAGAGGCAGTTTCCGGCGGTGTTGTGGTGGAGGCCGAGGAGGTAGGCGAGGGAGGAAAGGACGGCGACGATGCATAGGGAGTAGAGTGTTTTGGTGGTGGAGGAGTTGATTTTGAGGAAGGATGTAATGGTGCTGCCGGCGGCGGTGGTTTGGGGCTTTGAGAGAGGTGTGTAGTGAGCTGGGTTTGGTTGGGATTGGCGGCCCATGGCGGCGGTCGGTGGTTTTGGGCGGCGGCGTCGACTTCAATTTTCTTATTTTTACTATTTATTTGTTTTATTATGGTTTTGGCTGTGTTTGTATATGGTGAAGTGACGAAATGAGGAGTGAGATTTGGGGTGGTGTAGGTTTATAGTTGTTGGTAGTTTTGGTGAATTATATTAATTGTTTAGCTTGGGACGACTAATTACAGATGTTATACTACGATTTTTAAATGTGCATTATCATTGATGTTATATAGCTGTCATGGACTCACTCATGGGGCACATGTAATCTTGCTGTTTTTATTTATTCTAGGAACAATCTCTTGATTTCCATTAATGAATATATCTTGGTAAGGACAAGTTATATGTTGTTAGTAATTTACTGTTCCCGTACATTTTAAGAGCAAAATGTGATTGCTTCAAAGTTTTTTTGACAAATTAAAAAAAGAGCATGTTGTTTTGGCTATTTTATTTTTCGGGTGACCAACTATAAAGAATAAAATATAGATGCATTATAAAAAATAAATTCAACGAAAGGGAATATGCGGGCCCCATTTAAAGATAAACACTGCCCAGATTGACAATTTTGGGTCGCAGGTCTTTGTAAAGCTAATTTCAACGCTTCATTCTCCAACTCCCACTTGGTTGTGATATAAAATCATCAAATATTTTGAAGATTTTTTGAATGAGATACATGCTCAAGTATAGCGAACGTTAGCTTAACGAAATTCACAATTATCATTACTGTTTTATTACAGATTTAATTTTCCTCGGTATCGAAGATGGAGTAGTAGACTCCCGTCTCCCAGATCTAATGTATCAAGAAACTAGAGAAATTTGATAATTGAAAATAGCGAACGTTAGCGTAACGAAATTTATTATGTTTGTTCTGTTATATATCTGTATATCTACATATATATATATATATATATATTTGTTTAGATTTCCCAAATGGTAGTTACATATTTAATATATATGTGGTAGTTTGCACCAAATAACTTCAAAATACTTGGCAGGCATGCAACTAGTATGTAACGTGTAGTCTGCATTGGTTCGACTAGTGGAGTAACATTTAATTAAAATAAAATGAACTAATGAGACACATTAAATGATTTCTTAATTAGTTCGCTAATCGCTATCATAGTAAGTAAAGTTAAAAAAAAAAACGTAAAAGAAATAATCAGTTGAAATTATCATGCGTGGTTTGGTTAATTCATAATAATTAATTATTTTTAAATAATTTAAGTACTTGGGCCATTTCGGCCCAATAGATAGAGTAGAGGACCTGCAAATTTGTATTTCAACTGGACTCGAATATCATCTTCCCACAAACTGTAAGATGTTCGAATGCTTAAAGCAAACGTTTCTTTCTCATTTGGGATTTTGGAGTATTTCCCTCTCACTTCACTTCTTTGGTAATGACAGGTTCATGACGTTTTACATTAATGATAATAAACATACTTAGTCGTGAAAGCGTACGTTTACTTTTAATTACGACACTCTTTCCCAATATTACATACTATCCTTTGTACGCCGTCAATTCTGATATTTGATCATTTTCAACTTTTATTCAGTTAGGTGTTTTTTCTTGTCGTGAACAAAGACATGGAATCAAGATTATCTCAACTACATGTCGAGTTTTCTTACGTACAAAACATGCCTTGTAATAGTAAATATGGCCGCGATACGCTTGTTGGAACTCTTCTCCTCCCATCTCCACTTAGTATTAATAATACACTTTCACCACAATCTTAACATAAATTGTCACCATACTTTTTTTTTTGTTGGCCAATATGTCGATCTTCACGGTTCTAGTCTTCATTCTTGCTCTACTACTTTTCCTAAAAAAATCAATATTGTATAACAGAAAACACAATATCCCACCAGGCCCTAACGCAATAGAGATATTCCAAAACCTTAAAGAACTAAAGAAAAATCCACACATTGCGCTGAAAAACCTAGCCAAAACCTACGGACCACTCATGTCCCTTAGGCTCGGAGGGCAGCTAGTGATCATCGTATCATCTTCCTCGGTCGCCAAACAGGTCCTTAGGACCCACGACAGCTCATTCTCGGGAAGGTACATACCTTCCATACTACACAAAGTCCCAAGAATCTCAGCATCGGCGATATCGATGGCCATAGATTGCCACGAAACGTGGAGGTTTCTCCGTTCTCTCAGCCAAGGTTCAGTCTTTTCACCAAGGTCGATCGAATCGGGCGCTCGTGTAAGGAAGGAGAAAGTGAAAGGACTGGTGAGTTATCTGAGGGAAAAAGAAGGCCAAGCGTTGGAGATTGACGATGTAATAAACACGACGATCGGTAATATTCTGAGCAGCACCTTGGCTTCTATGGACATGTTCGACATTAATGGCGGCGAACATCATCATAAGGTTAGGAGGTTGTTTCGCGAGGTCGTCGAGACCTTTTCCGCACTTGGGTTGGCAGATTTATTTCCGATTTTCAAGGGTTTTGATATCTGGAATAAGAAGGGCGTTGAACTCCTTAAAAAGTCAACGTCTTTGTGGGAGTACACTTTGAAGCAAAGAAGGGAGGCCAAGACGACTGATGATTCCACGAGCAAGGATTATATGGATGTTCTAATCGAAAATGGCCTCCAAGATATTGAAATAGGCTTTGCCCTCACGGTACTTTAATAAGAATCAGTCATCTCTTACAAAATATATTTCTTCTAATAATATTCGAATGGTAAGATCCCAAAAACTGCTAAAAAATTTTCATCAGGAACTTTTAATAGCTGGGACGGACACTAGCTCGATAACGTCGATATGGCTGATGGTAGAACTTCTAAGACATCCCAACTCACTGAGGAGAGTTCAAGAAGAAACAGCAAAGGCCTTCGAACAAGAAAACTCTGTCGTCGTCGACGAACAAACCCTAACGCAGTCTCCTTATTTGCAAGCTTGCATAAAGGAAACCCTAAGGCTTCACATTGCTGGGCCGCTCTTAGTACCTCACAGAGCAGTAAAGGCATGCAGAATCGACGGTCCATTCACCTTGCCGAGGGACACTATAATGATAATCAACGCTTGGGCAATCGGTCGAGATCCTAACCATTGGGGATCGGATTCTGAGATTTTCAGACCAGAGAGGTTTCTTGATTCTGTAATAGATTATAGAGGTTCGAGCTTTGATTTGATACCTTTTGGGGCTGGAAGGAGGATGTGCCCTGGGGTGAACTTGGGGGTGAGAAACGTACAGCTCGTCGTTGCTTCTCTGCTGCATTACTTCGAATGGAGCCTTTGGGACGGCGGCGGCGATTTTAGTAGGATTGATGTCACTGAGAAGTTCGAGACTGTTTTGAAGAACGAAAAGCCCGTGTATTTGGTTCCTCGGAGTAGAAGGCGATAGATAGATAGATAATAATGTATGGATGATATGAAACGTGTGTATGAACTTGGCTTATTGTATCACTACCTATTGCATGGTGCCGAAAACCTAAGTGACAGAAAACTTGTGAAATTGCGAAACGTTTCAATGCCGAAGACTCTAAACTTTGAAAAAGACTTCAGTGCCGAGAACTTTCCTGAAATAACGAAAACTTTTTAAAACACTGTATCAACGAGAACTTCAATGCCGAAAACTTTCGTGCAAAGATAAAAACGAGTTCTAGTTCCAATTAAAGATAATATTATTTATACATGAGTATAGACTTTTTTTATCTGATATAAAGGTTAAATACAAAGAAAGTAAAATTCGAGCTTATTAAATAGTTCAATTTTTGGTCGAGAATAAGCCCATTAAAGAAAATCACAATTTAAGAAATTAGGTTTTCTTCTACAGTACCACCTTCCTTCTTGTTAGGAAATAATCTTTATGATCAATTTTCCTTAATTAGATTAGGATCCATTTTCCTTAACTAGATTAGGAAAATATTATATTTAGATTATAAAATTTTGTTTTCTTTTATAGAGTAGGCTAAATCAGTAGCTTGATTTTAGGCATTGTTTCCTTGTAAACTATTATTTAAGGAGTACAGAGGCTACAGAAACAGTAGTCGATTCAGCTTCACAAATCAATATCGTGTTTCACTGTGTTAGCGTGAGTTTATTTCCAACAACTGGTGTCAGAGCTATGGGTGATGAAAGCACGAAAACGGTGGGTGATAAAAGCAACAAAGCCGATGCATCTGACGTCGTGATCCAGCGAGTGATTCGTGAGGTGGGGGCGGAAATAGCTATCCCGTTCTCACCAAGACCAATTACTTCGATTGGGCACTCATGATGAAGGTGAAGTTGAAGGCAAGAGGGCTATGGAACGCCATCGAGAAGGGCACTACCGATGAGCAGGAAGACATGATGGCACTCGATGCTCTGGTGAGTGCGGTCCCACCCGAGATGGCGTCGACCATCGGCTCAAAGGAGACGTCCAAGGAGGCTTGGGGCGCGATCGCGACCATGCGGCGGAGACGATCGTGTGAAGAAGGCAACGGCGCAGCAGTTGCGTCGCAAATTCGACCCCGCCACGTTCAACGACGGCGAGACCATTGAGGAGTTCGCGCTACGCCTCAATGGCATGGCGGCGCACCTCACCACGTTGGGGGAGAAGATGGAGGAAAAAAAATCGTAGCCAAGACGAAGTCTGTCTCCCCGCTTCAAGCAGATCGCGATTGCGATCAAGACCCTGCTCGATCCATCCACCATGACGGTCGCCGATCTCACCGGGCGATTGCAAGAGGCGGAGGAGGAGTTGAATGGACCCCCAGCGTCACTACAGCACGAAGGCAAACTGTATCTCACTGAGGAGCAGTGGGACGCACAACGAAAGAAGCGAGAGGCGGAGAACCACTCACGCAGTCGTGGCGTAAACAGGGGAGGCGGTCGACGCGGGCGAGGTCGTGGGCGAGCTGACGCCGTCGACATCGCCTCAAGGTGGTGGACCAGCAGGATCTGGTGGGGCACATGAGGTGGAGTTCGCCTTACCGCCGAACGACGTCGACGAGCACTTGGACGCCGACGCCCCTCTCCGGTTTCGAAAGATCGAAAACATCATCGGGCCGGCTTCGCCGCGTGGCTTCGCGCCACGGGCACTGGTGACGGAGGAGCTCCACGCCATGAGCTCCGACGAACCTGCGTCGTTCGCCGAGGCGGAACGCAGCCCCAGCTGGAGGAAGGCGATGATGGAGGAGATGGACTCGATTGAGGACAACCAGATGTGGTCTCTCGCCGACCTCCTGCCGGACCGTCGACCGATCGGCTTGAAGTGGGTCTTCAAGGTGAAGAGGGACAAGCACGGGGCGGTGTCCAAGCATAAGGCACGCCTCGTGGTAAAGGGTTACGCACAGTGGCACGGCATCGACTACGACGAAGTGTTTGCACCGGTGGCGCGGCTGGACTCAGTGCGCCTGATCATCGCCCTCGCGGCGCACGAAGGATGGGAGGTGCACCATATGGACGTCAAGTCGGCGTTCTTGAACGGAGACCTGGAGGAGGAGGTCTCGAGCAGCCACCGGGATTTGTTATCACCGGCAATGAGCACAAGGTGCTCAATCTCCGAAAGGCGATGTACGGGCTACATCAAGCGCCGCGCGCGTGGAACGCGAAGCTGGACAGCACGCTATTGTTGTTCGGCTTCAGGAAGAGCCCGTCGGAACACGCCATCTACATCAGGCAGAACGACGGTAAGCAGTTGGTGATCGGGGTCTATGTCGATGACCTCGTGATCACCGGCTCGAACGGCGGCGACATCGACTCATTCAAAGAGGAGATGGCGGCCGCATTCAAGATGAGTGACCTCGGCCTGCTTCCCTACTACCTCGACATTGAAGTGAAGCAGGGCACGAGGGGGATCTCATTGAGCCAGGGCGCCTACGTCGGCAAAATCCTGGAAAAAAGCGGAATGGCAGGGTGTAACCCATGTCACATGCCCATGGAACCGCGTCTGAAGTTGAGCAAGCTCAGCACAGAGCCGCCGATCGATGCGACGGCATACAGGAGCGTCGTCGGGAGCTTGAGGTACTTGGTCAACACTCGCCCTAGCGTTTGCGGTTGGCTATGTCAGTCGGTTCCTGGAGGATCCACGCGAGGATCACCTTGCAGCTGTGAAGCGCATCCTGCGCTATGTGGCTGGGACCCAAGATTGGGGACTCTGGTTCGGTAGGAGGGAGAACGAGGAGCCTTATCAGACAGGCTTCAGCGACAGTGATTACGCCGGGGATGTTGATACAAGTAAAAGCACAACTGACGTGATTTTCTTCCTCAGCGACAGCCCGATCACCTGGCAATCCATGAAGCAGAAGGTAGTGGCTCAGTCCAACTGTGAGGCAGAATATATAGAAGCTGCTAACGCTGCTTGTCAAGCATTGTGGCTCGCTCGTGTGTTGTCTAAGGTGTAGGGAACAACAGCAAGAGCGCGAATGTTGAGGGTGAACAACAAGTCTGCCATTGCTTTGATCAAGAATCTTGTACTCCACGGACAGAGTAAGCACATTCGAGTGAAATATCACTTCGTCCGAGAGGCTGCAGAAAAAAGCTTGAGTGGTGTAGAGTTCACCAGAAGCGCGGATCAACTGGGCGACATTCTGACGAAGCCGCTTGGATGGATCAAATTTCTTGAACTACGGGATAAGATCTGCCTAATCGACACCAACGGTGGACACAAGGCTTAGGAGGAGATTGTTAGTAAATAATCCTTGTGATCCCATTTTCCTTAATTAGATTAGGATCATTTTCCTTAATTAGATTAGGAAAGGATTACATTTAGATTAGGAGAAAATTTTGTTTTCCTTTATAGAGTAGGCTAAATCAGTAGCTTAATTTTAGGTATTGTTTCCTTGTAAACTATTATTACAGAGGCTACATAAACAGTAGAAGATTCAGCTTCACAAATCAATATCGTGTTTCATTGTGTTAGCGTGAGTTCATTTCCAAGACTTCTTCCCTAGCTGTCGTCTTCCACCATTCAAGCCACCACCACACCACACAGTTCGTCTCCGTTTACCTTTGTTCCACACGGTAAAAGCGACGTTTACGTTTATGTAGCAGGCTATTGTCTTCCGAATTGAAATTCTTGCCAGATTATTTGTTGACGTGGCATGGTTTGGTTTTTTTCATACCTTGTGTGATGTCCTTATAGACTTGGATCTTTAATCTACACTGTACGGAATTCTCATATCTGTATAGATCATATTTAGCGAGTTTATCATTTCTCTTTGTAAATTTCCAGTCAAGAGAAGTTTGTTAGAAATCCATGCTGTTCAAATTTTTATGTTGTGTATCTTTTAGCATGAATTTGGAGGCTTGCTTCCTTAATTTGTTCTATGTATTTCAATGAATCCATCCATCATGCTAATTTTATTCGTCATAAGTCGTCAGTCATTACATCGAATTAGGGCTTTCATTCGTCTTCGATTCGATCTTGTCTCAGCTCAGTACTCGGCGGTGGTCATGGAAACTCCACTGTTGACGGATCCTCGTCGGCTCCCGCAGTTCCCACTAAGTTCGCGTCCGTACAGAGGAAGTTCTTCCGAGGAGAAATTTGGTAAGGTATGGCTAGCGTGTTCTTGCGCACCTAAGGTCGAACAGGACTCCTTTTCTTATGGTAATGTCGTGTTCGCTGTGGATCATTGCCTGTTGTTGGTGGATTTAGACTCTGAGGAAAATGCAGGCGATGTTTCCGTGGAATCCCAACTTCTGCTTTAGCTCCAATAGGTTAGGTATATTGGGTTTCTGCATTGCTCGGTCTACCATCTACTTCTTCGGGACCGAGACGAAGCTCTTCAAATACGAGCTTCCGTCGTCTACTTCGATGCCATCATCGTCGTCCTCCACAGCCACTGCCCAGCTTCCACCGCCTCGAGAGGTGATCGCCGATTTGTTAGTCGATGTCTCTCGTCCAATGAACTTCCCGAAGGACAATCCAATGGCGTGTCTAACGCCCGATGGGGGACAGATGATAGTGATGAGCTTGAGGCTTTCCGCAAGAATGAAGAATTGCGGAAGATTCGAGCTCTTCGACTTTGCCAAAGAGAGGTGGACGATTCTCCCGGATTTGATGCCGCTGCTTCTCGCTCAGGGTACTAATTTCCACATCAGCTGTTGTTATCCTCATCCGAGTATCTGCATCTGTATTTGCTCTGTTTGTTTTGTGGACAACGGGCGTGAACTGCTCGTCGCCACGACCGTTAGAGTTTTCTCCCTGAAGAAATCGAAGAGTGGCGACTATTGTTGGTCGAAGGCAAGTAGGCTGCTGCAGTTCTCCGAATATGAGTATTCGGAGTTTATGCTATACAACGAGGGGTTGTGCTTTACCGATTGGCTTGCATGGCCAGGCGTAGAAGGTCATTTGTATCGATTGGATTCGTATCCGGGGTTGTCGATTATACCTCATGGCAACCGTCGCAACGTTGGAAGTGGAATCACTTGGCTGTCATTCGATACCTTCTGTGTCGCCCGCTGTCTTGTAGATCTCAGAAAGGGGCAACCTCATTTGGCAGTAGATGTGTGGAGAATATCTTCATCAGGTGTGCAGCCAGCGAGCTCAAGGTGGATCTTGGAATTGAGAAAGAGATTCAAGTTTGTTTTAGGGCCCCACTACAAGGATTGGGAAGATATATTCTCCCCGAGGTGTCTCTCCTCCATTTCATGACGTGAGATTGACCGTGTCGAAGGTTAAGGGACCAACCAATCTTCGTTTTTGTGCTAGAATATGTTCTCTTTTTGTATCTTAAAAGTCTTTTCATGGATTGATATGCTGTTTTTGTTGCTCGTGGTGATGGGGCAAGTGTTTATCCGCGATGAAAGGGGTGATTCGATGGTTTGACCTTGATTTTGTCTGTTCTTTTTTCTGCTATATATCTCATTGGTGTCAATACGTTCCGATGCTATAGACCCTTTGCTCTAGCATGATAAATAGTAAAAACATTTCATAAATTATATAGCAGCTGCTGCATTCCAGTTTCATTATTATATTCATAAAATAGGAATGGCCTAGACTACAATTAATTAATAATTCAAAAATGCTGCAAGAGAAAAACATCATCTGTAATTAATTATAAGACTGAACGTGCATTGATGGGCTCGACTCGACGGTATAGTTTAGGACTGAAGAATGAACATCATAAATGGGCTCGACGGTTTATAGGAAAAGTCAGTTCTATTATCAATTTCTAATTGGTCCAACGACAGACAGACTAGTCACAGTCTTTCCTTCCAAATCCAATTGTAAGAAATGAACAGTTGTTGTAGCAGAATTTGTAGCTCAACGGCCACTCCAAAATGTCTGTTGATTCATCGCGAAAAGTTCTACTTTGAGTCCAAGAATCATCGTTGCAGCATACGAAGATCATCATCCCTCGTTAAAATTTCTTGCTCTCAGAACACTAGTCCACAGCAGCAGCAGCAGCAGCAACTTAACCTCTCAGTTCTACGATTCACCCTTGGTAAGATTTTCACCTCGATTTCTTTATCTCGATTGTGGGTTTGATTTGCAATTTTTATATCCCCCCTATTGAGGATTGTACTGTTAATAGGTATACCTGGGTTGGACGAGTCATACTTACCAAGATACATTGGATATGCATTTGGGGCGCTTTTACTGTTGAATCATTTTGTGGGCTCTGATTCTTCGTCATCCATTACTCCTGCCCAGCTCGTAATTCGATTCACACGCACCTTTCGATCCTTTCTTATACGTTGCTATTGAGTCTTTTTTAGGGGTTCTTGCTTTGACTTCTTGATTGATTGTTTGATTCTCACTTATCTACTCTTTCTTTTGTGGATATCAGTAATTTTGGTTTGGATAAAGATAAGAGGATAAACTTGTAAATTAAGTTCGTTTCATTATCTTGAAACCCAAAAGGACTAAAATGGCACCACACTGGTTGGAATGGAAACTCAAGCATTCATCGTCATATGTATTATTTGTAGAGAACGGAAGCTTTAGGACTTTCTTTGGCTGCGTTTTCTGCACTTGTTCCATATCTTGGACGGTTCCTGAAGGTAATTTTTGAGTCATTCCCGCCTGTGAACTTTTCATCCTCATTAAAGTTCCTCTTTTTTCGTATGGAGAAAAGAAGCGATTAGTTTCCTGATACAGATAAATCTCTTACATGAATCGTCAGGGAAATGCACCTACTCAGCAGAACAGTATACGTGAAGGTGCTGAGCAAATCTTCATCATGTCAAGAAACATCGAATATACTTTGAAAGAAGATCTGGCCTGGGGTTCATATGTCCTATTGCGAAATACAAACTCAATATCAGTAGTCAGTGCAGTGATCATATATATACATTCTTTAGGCTGACTGACCGACTATATGTGTACTCTTGCCACAATTATAAACGCACTTAGCAGTCTATCATTCACTAAACATTCACAGCTCATCTCAGCCGAAGATGTCTTGTGCGTGCGCGGATATTGGAACACACCCAAAGACATAACCAAGGACCGCATAGCTGATTGGTTTGGACCAAAGATAGAAAGGATTGGACTTTCATTCTCAGACTTGAAAGAGTCTGCATATTTCGATCGATCCTAACAAGGGCTGGTATGATGTGAATTTGATATAGAGAGTTTCTCTTTCTTTTTTTTTTTTGGTTCTTTCCTCGAGAAATTAGCAATAACTAATGACTTGCTTGCTTGTTTTTTTTTTTTTTGTTAGGCTCGGAGTTGAAAGAGATGGTTCCTGAAGGGATCATCATCGAGTCTCTCTTAGTACAGCCCATTGGCGATGGAAAGAAGAATGGATTCGTAATGCTTGCTTCGACCATCGGCTATGCCTATACTGCTAAAGACAAAGCATGGATCGCTGCTATTGCAAACAAATTCTACAACAGGCACCCATGAAAGCACTCTTTCTTCTGTCTCTTTCATTTTTCTTTTTTTCTAAATGGAAAGCGAATGCTGTCTGCTCGTTTGTGTTACTAGCTATAAGCTGTAACAGACTGCTTTCTTGGTGGGAATTTAAAAGTTATAACCAATTGATTAATTAATTCTTAATTAAAATATGTCAAACATGAAGTGGGGGGTTGTATTGTACTGTACCGTCTTCCATTGGGTAATGTAATAATTTCCACGACGGAAAGTCACGTCACAACTGCCAAGCTCTGATCAGACGGACAATATTTGTCCACGTGTCATGATGCAGATCTTACGGTTCGGAAGTGTCGGTGGAGATGATAAGAAAATCACGGGCTTTTTATTGCTGGTGTTTAATAATGACGTATGTGCCATTGCAATCAATACGTGAAAATGCGTTATTTACAGAAATCTTTGCACCCTTTTTTATCTACCTTTTCAGTTTCGATATTGGATTTATTATTTGATTAAAAAAAATAATTGCCGGAGAATATTGAGCCGACCAGTCGTCGGTCGATTTAGATCCCGCCACCGGCTTTTGACAGTCATCCAATAGGACATCTGTTTGTTTGTCCTAACTCTCGGTGGACCCCACCTTCCATATTAACAACTCAATCATTGCCCATCATTTTACCAATTCCCACAAAAGCCCTTCGTACTTTCCACATCTAACCATTGTATGTAACATCAAAGTTACTACTTAAAACGGATGGAGGATGTCTTTAATCATTAATCGTAATAATTACTGTAAGATAATATAATTTGGCAGTAGAATTGTAATCCTGTCCCTAAAATTATTGAAATATTGGATTTGGTAATCCGATAGTATTTCAACCCTTACTTAGGACAGAAGCTTTTGGCGGCTTTTACTTTGTTTGGCTTGGCGTACCTACTCAACTCATTTGACGTAATAATAATTTCCATTTTCTTGATTAGCTTTCAAATATATATGATAGTAAATTAATCAATAATATGACCAAACCTTTGTTCGCTGTCCAGACAATAATTTATATTACTAACATCGTCTTCTCTCTCTAGCTATGCATCTCTTCTTGCTACAGCCAGGCAAGAAGATAGAGAGAGAGAGAGAGAGAGAGAGAGAGAGAGAGAGACGAATTAAAGCAAGAAGCACACAGATACACACATTGAAATCATTTTTCTGAGTTTTCTTTTCTTTATTTTTTTTTCCAGTTTTCTCATCAGAGATCTGAAGAAGATTTTTTTATAGGTTCCTTTTGATCTCCAGCCCAACCCATCGAATTATTTTCTCATTCGGCTGTTCTTGCGCGTCTTTAAGCAAAAACAGTCGGTTAGTTGCAGCTATTGTTAGAATTTTTCAGGTAGTACTGATTCTTTTTTACTTTGGGAAACCTATTATTTGCAAAGAAGAAAAATCTTACCTTCCTACTCTTCCATTACAGTTCTCTGTCATACCGATTCTTCGTATTATTATCTACTTTGATTCTTCGGTTATTTACACACTGCCGGCACCTTCAAACCTCAAGAAAAAACAAGAGAAAATGATGCGAATGAGAACTACGAACGAATCCAACGGCGGCGGCAATGAAAAGGAATGGGAACTCAGGCCCGGCGGTATGCTAGTTCAGAAGAGGTCCGACGAAGAGAATCGGGTCCCTCCACCCACCATACGGGTACGGGTCAAATACGGGTCGGTCTACCACGAAGTCCACATAAGCTCGCAAGCCACCTTTGGTAATTATCAAATCTGCTACCTACATCTGTTCTCCACCTTAATTTGTGTGTCTGTGCTTTACTTGTAATAACGCCGCAGGAGAACTGAAGAAAATGTTGAGTGGGCCAACTGGTCTGCACCACCAAGATCAGAAGCTGTTTTACAAAGACAAAGAAAGGGATTCAAAGGCGTTCCTCGACGTTGTCGGGATAAAAAACAAGTCGAAAATCGTTCTTGAGGAGGATCCCTTAAGCCGAGAGAAGCGTTACTTGGAGACGAAGAGGAGCACTGCAGTGGAGAAAGCTGCTGCCAAATTGATATCAGAAATTAGCCTTGAGGTTGATAAGCTTGGTGGAAAGGTAGGTAATAATAATAGTTGTCTTCACTTATCTTTATATGTTTTATTGCATCCATCCAATTAATAGTGGTGGATGTTCCTGGAAAGGTATCTGCGATTGAATCTGTTATTGCCAAAGGCGAGAAAGTGGTTGAGAAAGATGTTCTCGGCTTGATTGAGTTGTTGATGAATCAGTTGCTTAAGCTAGATGCAATCACAGGCGAAGGAGATGTCGTCAAGTTACACAGGAAAATGCAGGTTGGGAATAAAAATCTAATCTTTATTACAAGCAACTCTTGTTAAAAATCTAATCTTTACCAGCAATTCTTGATCAAAATCTAATCTTTATTTACAAGCAAGCAATATACTTGAATTCGATGTTAATGCATATACATGGGTGATTTAGGTTAAGAGGGTTCAGAAGTATGTGGAGATTCTCGACATGTTAAAGATAAAGAACGCTTCACTATCAAGCAGCAATAATAATGGGACTCATTCACATATTCAACCACAGAGATATTCGAATGTAAGCTCTTCTTCTTCTTCTTCACCCGCTCGAGCGCAGCAAAGGAATTCTTTTAATGCCCATTCGTTGATAGACGATTCTCCTATTAAACAACATCAATCGAGGCACTCGTCGAGCTCTTCATTCGTTATTACAACTCAATGGGAGACCTTTGATTCGAACATTGGTACAGTCAATCATGGCCCTTCGACTTCTGCGAATGAGACAAGCATGGCTCGTGGGGGACAACCTAGTTTTACGTGGGATTTGCTTTGATTGGAATATTAATAATTTGATTTGGAGATTATTTGTTTTTTCGTGTTCTTTTGATCAGTTGTTGGTTTTGGTATCTTTGTCTTCTCCATTCTTTATTGTGTAGTTAGAGGTTTGTTAGCTTTTTCCTTTTCTTTGTGTCCCTCGTGAATTGATGAGTTTTTAATGCAAATTTTAAATAGTATTCATGCACTTTTATATATTTACCTATGTATCATGTATGTATTGACTAGTTAAATAAGGTTAGGCTTATTATTTGCAATTATTGACAGAATGAATCGTCCTGCGTCCTCTTTGGGATACAAAAAGGCAGAGAGAGTCACCAACGCTGCCCAAATCACAGGACAAGTTTGATAATCATTGGGCTTCTTACTTAACTAATTTCTTTTTTATCTGCCAAATTTCATTGGCTTTCTTTAGCCTTGAATTGTAAGAAATTGCTAGACAAGGAAACCGCATGTTAATTCTTGCAGTTAAATTAAGATTGTTACGCCGGCAGATAATATATATATATATATATATATATTGCATTTCAATGTCAATTTATTCTATTGGGAAAAAAATGCCAATTTATTCTAGCTATTTATTTTTAAATATTAATGGGGTCAGACAGATCAGATGAAATGTTAGTTTGACTTTGAGTTCCTTCCCTTGGGACGAACAATATTATGGGTTTATGGGCTTTATAGAAAATGAAAAATGTTGGGCTTCTAAGCCCATGTTTTTTGTAATATCGGCTTAAGAACCATTTTCTTAAATAATCCCATTAGGATATCAGTTTTCATCTTTCTTTAGGTCGGAAAATTAACTTCTTTTTTCCTTCTTAATTATAGGTAAATCTATATAAAAATACCCAATTGGAAAATTTTTTACACATAACTACCCATGTCAGAAAATTTTATAGATAGGTACCCGATTTAATTTTACCAGTTTCTTTAGTCATATCGTACCTTCCTGTGTGTATATTGCGTACTATAACCGTTTATATAGGGTACCTAAATATAGGATACGTCGTACCTACGGGCATGCCTGTGTGTTACATAGGGCGTACCTAAATATAACATACGTCGTACCATTTTCTGTTATATAGGATACCCAAATGTGTTGAGATAGGGTACCCAAATGTGTTGTTGGTGTACTTTCGGGGATCGGGTACCTATGTGCAAAAACTTCATTCTGTTAGGTACCTACATATAAAAAAATACTGACTGGGTACTAAATTATAAGTTTTTTTTCCAAATAGGTACTTATTTGTAAAAACTCCATTATAAAGAGATTAATTTTTTTTATAGCTTTGCAATAATAAACAGCCCTCTGTGTCGTGATGATCGGTTAGAAGCTACTATATTCTATCAAGCACATGATCTGTTTCATCTATCTATTTTATTAAGCGTGATGGATTAGATTAAATTGCTTTTTTGTCTGTCAATTTCACCAAAAATTAATATTAAAATTAAAAAATCACCCACTAACTCTATTTACTATATTTAGTCATTTCCTATTTTTAGTTAATCTTTAGGGGGTGTTTGTTTCAAGTGATCCAACATTACGGTGATATGCACATCACGGTGACGTGGGTATCACCGGAATGTGGATCAAGGTGATATGTTATCAGTGTGGTTGTTTTAAGGTGATATTTTATTTTGCAGATCAACGTGAAATTGAACTATTCTGTTTTTTTAATCACTGTGATGTGTAGGGTGACATTGTATAAGTGTCATATTTGAACCTATACATATGACTTAAATAATGTGTTAAATTTTTTTAAGGTGATATTTTAATATTTTTAAATAACTGAAATATTTTTAAGATTTAATTATGTTAATCATGTAATTATATTTATAATGGCATATAAAGTAATAATGTTAAAATATGAGGGGTATTCACGTCCATTAAAAAGTTAGATAGATCACCTCATCACGTGATGTTGGATCACTTAGGTTTTTTGGGGTCATCTGAAATATGAAATATCACCTCATTTTCATCATCTAGGTGATCCATCATTCCGGTGATAACTCATCACCTAGAATAAATAAACACAGTGATAAGTGGTAAACGGAGGATCACGGTGATGTTTTGGAAGATCACCCCAAAACAAACACCCCCGTAATCTTATAATATATATTTAAATTATAGTTCCCAACTGAATATATAAAATTAAAATAAATTTAATATATTTTATTTATATATATAACACGCATATTTGGGTGTGCAAGGTGTACTAATGTTTATTAATGCCGACTTTCAAAACTTCGAGTTTTTTATTTCTTACATCAGCATTACATCGTGATAACGATAACGTAATGGTGGCAATAAATAAAAATTTGTGTCTTTTCATTTCATACAAAAGCCTCAATTGTTGACGTTGGGAATATTATTCATTAACTTTGCTGTAATAAACTTCATATTTCACTTTCATGCATCGCGTTAATTAATTTAGGTTTGCGTCTCCAAAGATTCCATTATATTGTTGTCTCCTCTTGGGGATGCACGCATTGCACCTCATCGCTTACATTTTCTCCATTGATGTCTGTTTATGAGGAAAAAAACAAATTAAAAACTGAAGTTTAGATCATGACGGGTCAGCGACGAGTTAGATATTAATGTACATATGTCACTACATATGCATGATTATAAGATATAAATAATCCACTTGTTCATTGTTGTCCTTTTAAAGTTACATTTTGAGTCGTTAATAAATCAAATTGACCCTTAATTCCAACATGTACATATGCATGCTTATATATCAACATAAAGCCGAATCTTTTATCTTGTTCGTGCACATATATACTTTAGATGCATATATGCTTATAGCTTGTTAATCAATACTTATCATTTTCATGTGTGCATAAACTCTTCTCAGGTGGTGAATTAACTGAAATAAAGCTTTGATTATCAATCATTCTTAGGTAAGTTTCATTATCATATTATTTGTATGTTTTATTATTTCGTCGTATTTTTTTATTTTTTTATTTTTTGTGTGATGAACTCAGTTTTATTAAGAAATGGTTCTTTATATATCATCCTGCTGAAGCCATTTTACTACTTCCTTGTCAATTGTTGATAGCGACGTGTGTAGTTGATTGAAGTAAAGGTGACGCATGATATAAATGTTAATAGATAATAGTCACAAGGAGTGTTTAATAATTGGTATTTCGCTATATCTTTTTCTTGGACGGCTCTGGCAGAAATACTATTATTTATACTTCAGTCGGTTGTTAAAATATGTGACGCTAATTAATTATTCACTCAAGTTAATAAATAAATACGAGTTTGTGAATGGGAAACGCAATATTGCATGATCACTTATCATCTAGGCAATCATTGTCATTAGTTTTTTCAAAATATTACATAAAAGTCATACGCATAGTAGTCATATATGATCGACCATGGGCGAACACTGGCTTTACAAAGTATTTTGCAACAACTAGAAATTCATTTAAACACGTAATACAGTAAAACCTCTATAAATTAATACTCTATAAATTAATAAACTTTCTAAAATAATAAAATCTTCCGGTCCCGACTTGGGCCTTTGTAAAAAAATCATCAAATTCGATAAGATAATAATATAATAATTTTTCGAAAAATCCCTTTATAAATATTATGTCCCTAAAAACTCTAATTAATAATTAATAAAAATTACAATTATAAATTATGGTAATTTGCTAAATAAGAATCTATTTGTTAATAGATTTTCTTAAATTATCTACTTGGATTTCATCCGAAACATTTTTAATTGCAGTCAATCCGATGTCGAGTTCTCTAACTGCAACAAAAGATTGTTGCCGCCATTTTGTCATTTTTGTGTTGCTTATATCACCACCCTTCGGAAAGTTGGTTGAACGATACCCCAATGAGAGCATTTGATATTGTATCTTGACTAATTTTCAAACGATATTTTTTCATTAATTCACACTTGTAATCGTTTGAGTACATACACTTGTAATCGTTTGAGTACATGAATATAATTAATGAAACATATTTGAATTTATTTATCGTCAATACATTCTAAATTGTTGAATTTAAAGAGCCTCTTTTTTAATTAATAAAATATTAATTTATCGATATATTAATATCTCTCTAAATTAATAAAATTCCCTGGTCTAATTGTTGACTTTTCAACAATGATAATAAGCAGTAGGAGATCAAATTGGTTTTTTCTTGTATTGAGCTAAGCAATGACGTGCTTTTGCTTATTTAGTGCCTATAAATAGGCATGGTTCCTCAATGTTTTAAGCACCCCAAATCCAAGAGAGAAAGAGAGCGAGGGAGAGAGAATGAGAGGGAAAATGAAAAGAAAAAAAGGGAAATCTTGTCCGGACGGATAAGGGTGAGAGCGGATTTAGTTTTATTGGGGTAGTTGGGAGTAGGTACAAAAATATTACCGGGTGGGTAAGGGTTCTCGGGTTTTGGGTGTAAACATGAGCGTTACTTTGTACAGTGTAATATTCTCAAATATAGTAAAACTATTGTCTCTCCGTGGATGTAGGCGGTATTGGCCGAACCACGTAAAAATCTCGGTGTTCTTTCGGTGTCATTTCGGCTTTAATTAATATCCTGATAAATTGTCGCGGGGTCCAAATACAACTACCGCTCGCTCGGAATTAAATATCACAGCGCAACCCCAACACTAATGTTATTAATTTATAGATGTTTTAGTGTTATGTTTGAGACAACAGCTATCCCTTTCAATAAATAAATTAAACCCATAGTGTCTCTAGAAATAATCGAAGCAATTTAATTATTTAATTTTGTTTTGATTCTTTCAAGGCTAAAGTGTCAACAGGTTCCGTGTGGTGTCTGTGACCTTTGGGGCAGATTTAAGTATACTCATGCAGATATATAATGTTCTAGTGGATTATTATTTGTCTTCTTTAGCAGAAGTTCTTAAATTAATTCCGACATGCTTCTGTTCAAGTATGTTGCTAATTTTAAACAGCCGAGCATCGTATATTATTACATAGGAAACACGATCACTATCAATCTCGATTAGTATTTCGTCAGCATGAAATTTTTTCTCTTATAGACTATAATATAAAACTTTATATACATATTACTTGATGACACTTGTAAATGGTTTAGTGCTGCTTGGCAGTTGGCAAGTCTGTCGACAAAATTGATCCTGGTGGTATGTAAGTTGAAATAACATAATAATAATTGTGCATTTTGTATATTAAGTAGGTGCGTATTTTTTTCTCATTATATATAAAATTGATAATTATAATCTCGGTTTTTGAACATAATTATCTAAAATCCATCTTGTTCCTTGTTCTAGGCTGATTCGAAGTTCATTTACAATCTACCCTTAGGACATCGAGTTTCGTTCAACCTAGCTAATGCGATATTGCTTTAATCGTTTCTTAATTGATATAGTGCAGGTATATAATATACGGATGAAATATGATTGCACTATAAACCATAGTAAACATCAAAAGATATTCATTTGACACGCGCGAGCGCGTGCATACTATGATGTTCGAGGCAAGGCAACATTGGGTTTTCTGAGGTTCATCGCCAGTAGTAGTTTGGAATCCTTCCTCCTTTCGGTGGGTCTTCAAGAATATCTTCAAATGCATATAGTATTTCATCAAAATTTATATTTTTATTGCCAATTGGTAACGAGATTATTTACATCACACGTTATTAGACTAGCTTAAAATCCATAATTAATTAGATCAACTAAAAGTTAAGCTCACCGATGTTTATAGCTACAAGTTAAATAAAATCGAGTACAGAAGTGAGATCAAATCAAATAAATTTTTTTTCCCTGCCAAAAAAAAAGTTCGTCTTTTTAACACAAAAGATCACATTTTTTTACATCATTCACTGTCGTCGATATATCACCATCGTCGTCGTCATCATGGTCAACGGTTCCATAATCTCCACCAGTCAACTCTCTTGCCCTTCGCGCCTCATATTCCCAATCGGTCAACGCCAGAACCACCACCATCGTCGCCATACAGGCTAATTGCGCCGCCAGAAGTCCGACCCATAAACCCAAAAAGTCCATATCGCAGTAAAAAGCCAGGCCGACGGCGACGGGCATACCCACGAGGTAAAAGCACCCAAGGTTGATATTCGCCGCCGCCTTCGGCCGCGCCGTGCCTCTCAGCACGCCGCAGCCCGTCGTCTGCGGGCAGTTTCCCAGTTCGCAGAGACCAATTACGGGCAGGACAAGTGACGTCAGCTTTATGATATCCTCGTCTTTCGTGAACATGCTGGCCCACACGTGCCTGACCGCGACGGCGAAGGATAGGGCCGTTAAGCCCATCACGAAGCTCCCTGCGAGGCCGACTATGGCTGCTAGCCTGGCTTTCGAGGGCATCAGCGCGCCTATTTCGTTCCCTACTCTCGTCGACACGCTGAAGCTTAGGGAAGAAGGGAAAATGTAGATCAGAGAAGTGGTTTGTATCAGTATTCCCATGGAAGCAACGGTCGTTTTGGGATTTGCAAGAATTCCACACAGCATAATCATTATCTCGTACCACCACCACTCTAGGCACACGGATACGCAGCTTGGAATTGCTAGGTTTAGCAGAGATTTCCAGCCCTTTAAGCACTCTAGGGACACGCCACACCACGTTTTTTTGTTAACTTTGAAGAAGACTACGTAGGCGATCAAGAATGAGACCACGTTGAAGTTTGTCCAGACGCTACTCAGTGCAATGCCCTTCATACCCATGTCGAGTTTTACGACAAGCAAGTAGTTGATGGGGACGTGCAAGGCAATCGAAATGGCTGCGGAGAAGGTTAGTGGCAGCGTTATAGACTGTGTCCTTAGAAAGATTCTCAGAGGATGTAAGAAGGCTTGGGCGAGTAAATCTGGTAAGGAGTAGAGCAGATAGGTCTGAGCGTGAGCTGCAATGAGCTCGTCTTGTTTGCAGGAGGTTAGTATTGTTTTCATGTTGATCCATAAGAGTGAGATGGGAAGTGAAGCGAACAAAAGTAAAAGAATGGTTCTTTGTAGTGTGAGGCCTAAAAGTTTGTATCTTTTGGCACCATAGGCTTGCCCACAAATAGGTTCCATGCCCATGGCCAAGCCAGAGAGAATAGAATAGCCAGTGATATTAGCAAAGCCAAGGGCTAGTGAGCCACCAGCTAAGGCTAAGTCGCCCAAGCGGCCTAAGAAAAGCATGGAGATCATGGAACGAGCGTAGAACAACAAGCCTGTTAGAATCATAGGAAGGGCTATCTTGGATATGGAGATTGATTCTTTGATGATGAGAGTGAGGTGTGTGGTTTTAATATTGTGGGGATGTTCTTGTTCTGCTGCGTGTTGGGTGATGGCCGTTTCTGTTGGGGTTTTGGGGATCAGACAAGTATGATGATATTCAAATGTGTCGGCTTCTTTGGGTTCCGAGTTGGCAACATACTGATGATCATCATCAACATCGTCTCTTGTTTGTTGGCACATGATTGTAATACGTGTAAGGAAAAAAAAAAGAAGAAGATATTTTTCCTTTTGGGAGTCTTTTATATTATAAGAAATTCGATCTCTAGAGAAGATTAATAATTTGGAAGATTTTCGAGCTAAGAAGGTGGAGGGGGGGTTTGAGCGATGGCGTGGAGAGGAGTTTATATAGTGCTCAAGGTACGGCATTCTTAGGGTTCCGCGTAAGACTTTTGGAGTTTAGTTATTGTCATCTTTTTCGCATGGGAGGCACAGGACAGGAGATCATGGAAAATACTATATTACATTGACCTATAAGATTCTATTATTTCTCTGATTCTCTATGTATATTATCATCATATTTGTATAGAAAAAGCCGACCAAGAAAAAGTTAACTGTGTTGCGGCACCGAAAGTGAAGGAGAAGAAAGACATGGCGGGCGCATCTTTGAAGAGAACAAGTGTCAAAAAGGCCAACAGTTACTACGACGACACACAAGTGAATTGATGATACTTTATGATGGCAAATTAGAGCAGCAACGTGCGTCTCTTAATTATTCTTCCAAATATGTTTTTTGTGCGTGTGTGTGTCTTTATGATTCAACGAATCAACAGTTGTGGGACAGCTTTTAAATTGGAGTGCGGTTGGTCCAATCCTTCCTAAATACTTATTTTTAAGACAAATTGACTTTGTCGCATATAAGTGGAGTTAGTGTATTGGAGAATTAGTAGTACTTTGCATTTAGCTGACCTGCATGTCAATTTTTTTGTTTCTAAACTATTCATTAGAATACGCACAACAACAAATAAGGCCGACTGAAAGATCTATAGACTATTTTCTTGGTTGTAATTATCGATTTTATTGTAAAGAAAGGATATTCATTTTCACCTAGCGTAGTAGCTCTTTGTTTATTTAGTTAGCCTGCCATGGCATTGGCGCATTTTTCTTGAACAAGCAGCAGCTGCCTTCTCCAAGTTTTAACCGTCAATTACTTTGACTATGTAATGGGACTACGAAGATTACCAACCACGACGACCCATATTCTATTGTTAAGTTTTGTAATGGTCATCCCAACAACCACTTTTTGCTATGTTCGGATGAAACCAAGTATGTGTGTTTTTATTTGACTTTTATTCCACTTATAGTTACGGCCAATAATTAGTTAAAAAAATGTTCCCTTTAATACAATATCAGCGCCTGCTGAGTGATTATGAGCAACCGTTTATTTTTCCTTTTGGACGACCATGGGCACATGAATATAATTTGTGATTTTGCGGACATGACATGCACACGTGCTCCACTGTGGTTATTCTATCTGCTTGTGTGAATGTGAACCCAAACTACCCTTTGTCAAAAACAGCAAGTTCTGTTACAAAAGTCGCAGCACGTGTGAACAAAATTGCTAATTATACATATATATATATATATATATATATATATGTATATATATATATATATAGTTTAGTTATGTTATCGTGCGCTTGCTTTTGCGAAAGATATATACAGCTATGCTCAAACGACGAATATAAAAGTAGCCATTTATGTATGTATACCCTACATTGTCCCTTTTTTCTAACAAGGAATATCTCATTAATGCACGATTATTGGAGAAAAGGCTTCATCTTATTATTGTATAATTTGTGTATATGGTTGGTCGTCCACTTAAATACATGAAAATGAAACTTCTTAAGGGTTTGGGTTCAGTGCGAGCACTAACATGGCGAAACGTGTCTTAAGATGACCACTGAAGACTGAGCAAGAAATTGAAATTCGACAGCAATTCCTACCAATGAATGAACTATTTCCCTGACTGCTCGCTCTACTATTAAACCTTTATATCATTTATTTTTTTCCGTAACTCAGGTCCCATAATCGTAACAGAACAAAAGATATAGTACTGAGTACTGACTATAATAACTATCTGGAAAATCACGAAAGGTGTATAGCTGTTCTCATAACTCTCGTGCAAAACATCACGTGCAAATATTCGATATATATTCTTGGGTAAGTACATGTTCCTACAGCATTTTAATAACCATTTCTCTTACACCAAGCAAACGGGGGGTGAGATATATCGTTAAATTGAAACATAAATAACGCCATTAATTAGTTTCTCACACTGTTATGTTGTTACACAGTCAAAGACAATTTTACGTCAAAACGAACCATACCATCCCATCCCAACTGCCGATCATAATACAAAGGGTATTCAACTCCTCGGCATGGTTTTAGTTGCCGTACTTAGCAATATTATAGTGTAAACAGAACCCAATGTAGGGAACTTTGAAATATTTGTCGGGCTGAAAATTCATGTCATTATTTTTGCAAAATATGTAGCATCGTCTTTATTGTTTGTGAATAATGCTGTAGTAACGTGTTAACTTATAGATTGCTTAACGATTCTTCATGTGGGCCAAAAGGACCTTTTTATTTATTGTGCCACATAGTAAATAATCATATGGGAGACCACAAGCTTACTAATAATGGGCCTGAGTTCTCGGTTGGGCCCACCAATTAAAGAACGCGTGTCTAGACCTGGGTAATGGGCCGAGTCAACCGGGACCCGGCCCAGAACCGGAAGCCCACGGCCCGATCAATTTAAATTGGGATGGGCCGGTTACTGTAATATGGAACCCCGAATTACCGGTTCCGGCCCAGTTATTTTATTATTAATTTTTTTATTTGACCGTTGCATTAACAATTATTTTATTATTTTTTATAAAAAGAAAATTAATATTTTAGTACCAAAAAAAACAAATAGGCCAAACGGCACGAAACAGGCCCAGAAATCATTAACGGCCCGTGGGTCCAACTCACGATTCCGTTCCGGTCCCAGAAAATTAGTACGGACAGGGACCGGAACAGTGCCGGAACTGGTGGAACCGGAACCACCGAAACCGGCCCGGCCCATTACCCACTTCCAGTGTGTTCTTTAAATGTTTTAAAGACAAAATTTATAATGCAAGAACAAAGAATAGACGTGCAAAATTACATGATGTATGAAGAGTAGACCACATGCATTAAGGGTCTGGTTAGGTATGTTATGTCTCAATTCTTAATTTGCATAGTTCTCACGTGACAACAATGTTAATTATATCTATACGAAAGTGCTGATGACATAAAACAAATAATAACTAATATTATATTCCTAATTACTTTCCATAAACTAGCAAATAAATATACAAACCTACTACCAAGACCACCACCCGCCGTAGCCACACGACATAGAAGTCGACACGTGTCCCATTCCAAGGAAGAAAAACCACGCAGCTCACGATGGAGTGATCTTTAGACACGTGTCTTCATCTCGACGGGTCATTCCTTCGGAAGAATAAAAGAAAGAAAGGAAAAACTCTCTCCTCACGCTTCCAGAAACTTCCTGCGAACACCTGGTCCAGAATCGTTTTCTCGTTTCAACGGCTGAGAATGCGCCACGTAAGCGTCCGACTTGGCATCTCTCTCTAGCTGAAATTTGATACGCACATGGCCATACTTTCTCTGTCCTTTGCTTTGCCTCCTTTAGTTTTAGGGTGAAACTATTCCTTTTTCCAAACTGAACACAGAGCTACGATAGTAACAACCAAAAAAAAAGGAAAATCAGCATTCGTCAGCTCTTCGTATCGTGCTAGGCGAATTGGATCAAGTTCGAAGAGACATACTTAGCTGAGGTTGTAATTAATTATAGGAATGAATGGGGAAGGAGGTGAAGAAAGTGTGAGGATGAGCTTGGAGAAATTAGTATTTATGTGGGGGTATTTGCCCGGGGCTTTGCCTCAGAGGACGCCGATACTGTCGCCGGTGATGGTACGGTTGCCTCAGGAGGGGATCGACTCGTGGCGGGATGTGTGCGGTGGTGGGTGCGGATTTGCCATGGCCATTACTGGTAAATCCTGGTCAAATTGTTGAATTAGCTGTTTTTTTTTTTTATTTTTTATTTTTATGTTTGATTCCAGAGAGTTTCTTTGGTGTGTATGATCTTTCTCTGCTTTACAAGTCTCCTTTTCTCTGTCGTCAATGACACAGAGGTTCTCTTCTTTACGTGTGTACTATTTTGCCTTCTGATTTTTCTTTTCCTAAATTTATAACAACTTTTGATGGAGATTTTGGACGGCTTGTGACTTCTGCTCAATGTATATAGCTGCGGCTTTTCCGTTTGCTCTTAGTAATAAATTTCTTAATTACTGCTTTGCAGATTCTGGAAAGCTCATTACGTGGGGATCAGCAGACGATTTAGGTCAAAGCTATGTGACATCCGGGAAGCATGGGGTACAAGAAAGAAGTTGATATGATCTACCTTTTTTTTTCTCAAGGCAAAATGTAACCTGATTCTTTCGTAATTTTTATCAAGGAAACACCAGAGCCTTTTCCACTACCTAATGAGGCAGTAATAGTGCGAGCTGCTGCTGGTTGGGCACATTGTGTTGCTGTGACAGGTTGTGGTTGTAGGCTATGTTTGCCACTGCTTGTAACATTTGATGGCTTCGAATCAATGGTCTAAACATCTCCATTGGTTTTTGACAGAGCGTGGGGAAGTATACACATGGGGATGGAAAGAATGCGTCCCTTCTGGGAAGGTGGTTGGTGAAACCTCAACAGCGATGGACATAGACAAGGTTGCATACGATAAGCAAAGAAAATTATCATCCGAACAAGGTATTGTATTTGTTGCATCCTGATTCAATAATTTAGCCTTATTTCATTACAGTGAGCCATTACACGGACAACTGTTGATGAGTGATTCCATTACAGTGAGCCCTCGTTCTCAGGGATCCAGATCAAGCAGTGGCTCGTTTTCAACTGGTGACAATAAAGGAGGAGATGAAGCTTCAAAGAGGAGGCGAGTATCGCCTGGTAAACAAGCAGCTGAGACTTCATCGTCTGGCGACGAAGCTCTATCAGCTTTGCCTTGTTTGGTAACACTGAACCCCGGTGTAAGGATAGTCTCTGTTGCTGCTGGTGGCAGACATACATTGGCTTTGTCAGGTGAATACAATCTGCTGTTTATGATAATATAAGAATACCACTCCCCTCATTTCTTAAAGAAGGTGAAAATATGCAAACAAGTTTCCCTTTCGAACTCTAGATATAGGACAGGTTTGGGGTTGGGGCTATGGTGGTGAAGGTCAGCTAGGTTTAGGGTCACGGATAAGAATGGTCTCTTCTCCACATCCCGTACCATGCATTGAGTCATCTTTTGGCAAGGATAGATCCATGGAGCTTTCTCATGGACATATGGGTCTCGAGAATCAGGGCTTTAGGGTTCATGGAAATTATATCAAGGCTATTGCTTGTGGTGGACGACATAGTGCTGCAGTTACAGGTATATACTTTCGGTACTTACTTTTTTGTCTAGATGCGACTGTGTTATTTTTGCAATCATAAGTTTGATATATATATATATATATATATATATATATATATATATATATATATATATATACACATACGCATATTGGTGTGCACTCTTACAATGCTGATGGAGAAGGATTTTTTCTCACACAGATTCTGGAGCATTGCTAACCTTTGGGTGGGGATTATATGGACAGGTTCCTTACTGTTCTTTGTCTGCCCTCTGGAGAATATATCATGGCATACATAATGCTATGTGATATCGCTACTCAAAGAGAGCATTGTTTTTATATATAGTCTAACTAAGCTAGAGGCTTCAAAACTAAGTTTCTTCCTTTTTTGTTGCTCTGCAGTGTGGTCAAGGAAGTACAGATGATGAGCTAAGCCCTACCTGTGTTTCTTCTTTACTTGGCATCAGAATAGCTCATGTAGCAGCAGGACTATCGCATACGGTGTGCGTTTCTGAAGATGGTGCTGTTTATTCATTTGGTGGAAATCAGTTCGGTCAGCTAGGGACTGGTGCTGATCAAGCCGAGGTACACAATGCTAGTACACAGTCTTGCATAGTATCAATGGTACGATACAATGGGAACTGTTCATGTTTTGCTTAGCTATTTATTCATTTTGTTTTTCTTGGAAACCAAAAAAGACTCTACCGAGGCTCTTGGATGCACCTAGTCTGGAGAATGTGCATGCAAAAATTGTGTCCTGTGGAGCTCGTCACAGTGCCGTGGTCACAGGTTAGTACATATGAAGGTATTGCAATCTTGTGTAGAATATAAGGCGCATATGTGTTTTTCATAACTGTGACTTTACATTCATTTCTCAACTTGTATGTTATTTATTCATTGTTTCTTCCATGAATTAGAGGATGGGAAGACATTCAGCTGGGGATGGAACAAGTACGGCCAGGTATACTCAAAGGTTATTTATTATATGTGATCTTGCTGATGAAATACGTACAGTTCTTACATCTATTGATTTTATATTCTAATGAAACAGCTTGGTTTGGGTGATGTGATCGACCGGAATATACCGTCCCAGGTAGCAATCGAAGGATGTGTTGCGAGAAACGTCGCATGTGGTTGGTGGCACACGCTTCTATTGGCTGAATCCATAACCTGAAGAAGGACTTCCGTCATATACATATTGCTGGTTGGTAATGTTTGGCCACAGTTTTGATAGATTAGAGGTACGTGGAAATTAATATGTTGGACGAGATCCATCTCCGTTCCAGGTTTTACATGAATGCATATTAAGTGATTGTGGATATATGCATGAGATTTAGAGTAGTTGTGTTCATCACTCATTCTTTAGTGGTTGAGGTCTGAGATTTTGACTGGTGTTTTTCTACCTATTATCTAGAAAACAAACTTGGTCGAATCATTACATTGACTACCACCGTCGTCCGTCCATGTACCCATCTATGTTGTAAATACATTTTTTTTCTTCGTACAAGAGCGCAATCAAGAATATCCCCATTTATATGCGTTTGTTTGTACATAAATATGCATATATTCGGTGTTGTTGTTCTTCACAGGGCCCACATGTATTGTCTAACCCAGAATCAACCAAGAGTAACACTTAGGGTTGTCAACGGGGCGGGTTCGGGGCGGGGATCCAATCCCCGTCCCCGTCCCCGCGAGGCAAACGGGGACAAAATCGTCCCCGTCCCCATCCCCGCGGGGATCCCCGCCCCGCGGGGATTCCCGCCCCGTCACTATTTTTGTAAAAAAAATTCAATTTATATTATTTTAAAATTATGTAAACTATAGTTTAATATTATTTATATTATTTAAAATATATTTTAATATTATTTATATTATTTAAGCTATATTTTAGTCATATTTATATTATTTTAATATTTTCAAAGTATATTTCTATATTGTTTATTTTATAATAATATTAATTGAATATAATATATATTACGGGGACGTGGCGGGGAACGGGGCGGGGATATCCGCGGGGAAAATTGTTCCCCGTCCCCGCCCCGCGGGGGTGGCATAGCGGGGATTCCCCGCCCTATTCGGGGCGGATCCCCGCGGGGACGGGGAATCCCCGCCCCATTGACAAGCCTAGTAACACTTCACATCTGCCACCTTCATTTCTCAATTCTCACAACATTAATAGCTTGTACCATTCAAAGGGCAAACAAGATGCATTCACAAAAGGCACATTTGTCCTAACCAATACAAAGAGGTTCTTCTCTTAAAAGACATTTAAACAACAAAAGCCGAACCCAAAAGAATCTGAAAAAAATGGTGGCAGGATCAAGCAATAACACTTAGAGCAACCGACGCAACTCTTGCATTTCCTTTCGCAATAATTGGATCTCTCTCATGATCTCAGCTTGATTTTCCAAGACAGATCGGATAGCTTTGGACGTTTCCATCTGCAATTTCGATTCCATTCAGTAAGTACCAGGAAAACATACCACTTGCATCAATGTACATAAACATACCTCTTGCATGTGAAATTGCCTCAATACTTCGATATGAAGATTGCGCATATCTTCATGAATAGAATTTTGAAACGAAGATAGTGTTTCTTCAAGTTTACGCTGAAATAGCTGCAGCGTAAAAGAAGCTCCCTGCTGTGAGTCCGAGTCTGAGGAAGTCTTGTGCAACCGTGACAATCCACTCTGGTACATAGAAACATGAATAACATGTAAACAATGACGAACAAAAGAAAAGACAGATGGAGTATCATAAAATAACATGACAAAACTGTCACCTATACTAGGGTCATAAAGACTAAAAATGCATAGATATGCTGTTGCGTACGTTTGTCAATAGTGCATTGCCTGCTCCAGTTGAAGATGACACCTCAGGCTTTGACAGGAAGCTATTAAGAAGCTCTTCTCGAGTTTCGATCCCCGTCTTCTTAGATTTTGGTGAACCCACAGATAAAGGTGTTACATCATTAAACAAAGGCATGCCACTTATTCTCTCAGCATAACTTGAGAATCTTCTGGGATGAGACAAAGCTGTACCAAGACTATCATAATTACCCAGTCCTGTTATATTTTTCGTATTATTCCCTAAGGAGGTTGCAACCAAAGCCTCAGAAGATGGTAATAAGGTTTCCATATTTGACAGGCCAGATGATGCTAAGCTGCTCGTGGTATGAGTTGTGACAAGGAGACTATCTTGTGATGTGGACAACATTGTTCCAGATGATGATGTACTAGTGGAGGTGTAAGTTGCGAAACGAGAAGGCATGTTCAAAGGTTGGTGGCGAAGGTGAATCAATTTGTCTGAAAATCTCTCACCACCCCAAGCCTCCGGTGGTGTAATGGAGGAAGAGTCATCAGCCTGTGTAGATGCAGGGTTAGGCGTTAACTGAGAGAAGGTGGCACGGGAATCATCCTGTACAGTAGATCCAACCATATCAGGTATGCCCATCCACGGACAAAAAAGATTCGTACAGGAAAAGCAAGTGATATAAGGCATCAGCGATCAATGGTTCGAAAAAATGATATGATTTTAAAGAAATATATGACGGAAATACCTGCTTTGATGAAGAGTTTGATTTCCAGTCGGAAATGGGTTTATGATCACTACCATCATCCTCTGAAAGACCATACTTTCGAGAAGACAGAAGATAAGACGGTTTTCGGTCAAGATCATTTTTAAGGCCATCATGATTATCCCAGAGTTTGTTAAGAGAGGGTGTTATGGGTTGAACTTCAACAAGGGGAGAGAAAACTTCCATATCATCCTTAAGGTTATAACTTCGAGTCGCATGCAATCTTGGCAACAAGCTGTTTCGAAGAGGAGTCTCTTCTGAAGAAGGTAAGCTGCTAACGGCAGTTGACGCAGAATGTCGAGATCCAGACACTGATGACGGCAGTGATGATGCCTTAGAAGGAAGTGGGTCAGGCATAAGGACAGAATCTCCTACATCACCAGCTACCAGAACTCTGTCATCTGTACAGTTTTTTTCGCTTACTATCTTTGGTTTTGATCTCTGCCAGCATAGATTTGTTACAGCCTGATGAAGATCAAATTTAGAGTTTGGATAAATCCTCCGACAATGTGAGCAGCAGTAAAATTACTATCTAAGAAATTTTTACCATTACAAAATAGACTTTCAAAGGGATGGATAGCATGGAAACAGAGGTTGCAAACAACAATGAGAGCTTACATATAATCAGCTTGTAGTAAAGTTCGGCAGTTGTTAGGTTCTAAAGGCTACGTCTTAACTCTCAAGAATGTTGTTCTAATATAAACACTGCCACCCACTTCTAATATAGACACTGCACCCACTTCAGAGAAGGACGGATCGAACAATGTTAAAAAAAAAAAAGATCACCTCAGAATTCCCATACGACCGCAGGACAGTTATTGGTTGTGGCTTCCCTCGTGTGTCATAGAATAGAATCTGACCAGTACTAGTTCCAACTGCCAAGGACAATCCATCGTCAGTGAATGCCAGGGAAGAGAAGGGTGCCTCATACGAAATGCTAGAAGATGGCTTCCTTGATCCTGAATCAAAAGTGTGTAGCTTCATATCGAGTCCAACGCTGGCAATAACCTGTTAAGATGATAATGGCATGAGCTCAACTACACCAACCAAAAACATCCATTTTCATTTATATAAACCACCTCATCGCATGGCACGTGTCTATGTGTGTACCTTGTCACTAGATGGTGAAAAACTAACACCAGATGTTGGTGCAGAGTGCTGCTTCAACCAAGAAGCCTGGGAAAACAGCAGTGTAAGCATACATAATCAAAGAACCTATAGCTGAACTAACTTCTTTGATAGGGATGGGAAACACATAATCATTATCCGCACCTTTGGACTACGACCTGTGGTATCCCACAGGTGGATGGACCCATCATCACCAGCTGTAACCAAGAGATGCCTGCTCATCCGAGAATAATCAAGTGCTCCCAAAACCTGAACTTGAAATGTTTGGGGAAAATAGTAAAGCAAAAATATATCATAGAAGACCATAAGAAGTTGTTTTCTAAGAATTGGGTAACTTGCTCGAAACACTTATAAGGAACCTGGCCATTGGGGTCCCTGAGTTCAGTGGCTTTTGCACCAGAAGCAAGGTTGTGAACTATCAAGTTTCCTTTACGACTCGCAGAAGCTATATGCTCATCTTTGCAGTTGTACATTGCAGCTGTAACTGTATCCGTATGGCCTTTTAACCACTTCACACAACGCTTGTTCTGCAAATCCCATATCCGAACAACTTGGCTTGTTCCAGACGAGCAAAGATACCGAGACCCTTTGTTGCTGAAACTGATAGTTGATATAGACTCCGCTGGCTTGATAGTTAAATGGGAAGGTAGATTCAACGGAAGCAAGGGTATCAGGTTATACCGAAAATTCGTAAAAAAAAAAATCCTAATACATCAGCGACAAAATTGCAAAAGTTTAAATTTTTTCATTTGAAAAAAAAAACACAAGATGGTTAAAGCGAAACATCTAACAAAAACCCGGTCCAAGAATATAAAGCAAAACAAAAGAGATAGTTTGTACGTACATCAACAGGCAAATTCCACAAGCTACGCCCATTCTTCCTCCAGAGCGATATCTTTCCGTCTTCACCCGCACTCGCCAAAACCAAATCTAAACATGAAAACAGCTGATAAGCTGCTTAGGGAATTGCATAGCAAACCCAATAAGGATTACTGAGTGAAAGTGAATGTGAGGGAGGACTTAACTGTTGTGATTCCACCTCACCGAATTGACCCGCGAACCAGGCGATGGGGAGTGTGTGAGAACGCAAGGGTTTTGATTTGCCTCAGCCGATACATCAAACAGCTTGACGGTATCGCCTCCGCACGCTGCGAGCAGCAATTTCGTCGATTCCCACGAGCTCATGATCGAGCGACTAAATTTTGAAGATCGCTTGTTTAGTGGCCAAAATTAAGGTGGGGAGACGAAATGGTGGTGGTTTGCGCCAATTGGTGCTCTCAGTGTGTGTGTGTAGTGTGTGTGTGTGTGTGAGAGAGAGAGAGAGAGAGAGAGAGAGAGAGAGAGAGAGAGAGAGAGTGATTTGAAAAGATTGGTAAAGCGAGGGCGCCTTTAAATTTCAGTGCAACGAGGCTGAAATAAATTAGAACTTATATGTGTAAAAATATGAAATTTTATGTAGTATAGGATAGGAGCTTTTTTGGCATAAGTTCAAACGTATTTATTTTGCATCATCAATCATCATCAAATAAGATAGCTACTAGTGCGAGTTCCATCAAGCCGTATGTATGTAATGTATCTTATTATATATGCCAAAAAAGATTTTTACCCATCCATTCTTAGTTCTTCCCTTGACACTCGGTCCAACACTGTCAATCTTATTAGTCCTTGTTCAGAGGTCGTTTGTGTTTGATATCTCTAACTTCGATTTAATCATATTTCCTTTCAATTATATTCTTATTAGTGTCTTATTATACATAGGAGGAGTAGGACATGGATCCTAAAACTAAACCATGAACAACTGTCGACACGTCTTACTCGATTTGATCATCAAAACAATACGATACGATCATCTATTCACATCAATCACATATATATATATCTTCGTTCCATGGCCGGAAAGAGAAGGATAAATAAATAGATATAAATAATATATATATCCCAGCTACGCCTCTCTAAACATTGTTATAACCGATGCGCTTCGACAGTCATCAGAAGGCGGACAACACTATCATCTTTCTTCTACTTTCGAAATTTCTCCCTACTATATAAACGAGATAGTCCCTCAGTGACATTGTTCATGCAATCTTACAAACCATACAAAAATACATACACACACATATATATACAGAATAAGCTGGTTGGTAAGAAGAAATAAGACATGATGATGATATCATCAGCTATGAAGACTATTCGCGGCGGCGGCATTTCTCCTTCATGTCTCCTCCTCCTCCTCATGATCGCACTCGTCGGCCCTCTCTTCATCAGCTGCAGCGCAACCTTTCAACAAACTGATCAAAAGGCACGAACAATAACCATTGTCAAATATATATCTTCCGACTCTAATTTTTCTTGAGAATTGATTACGCAGCAGTCGTACATATTCTACATGGGAGCTCCTCACAAAAGCGACGATATCTCTGCAACTGCGCATCACATGAGCATGCTACAATCAACACTGGGTAGCAGGTTCAACTTTTTTGACCAGAAATTTGTTATGTTTCTAAAACTGATCTGATGATTCATTTATATCGAGTAAGTGGCATTCATGTCGTCCGTCTTGTCTCGATTAATATCCAGCAAAAGGGCATCGGAATCGTGGCTCCACAGCTACAAGAGAAGCTTCAACGGCTTCGTCGCCAAGCTCACTGAGGAAGACAAAGATAAGCTCGCAAGTAAAGCACACAAAACACCCTTTTCGTCAATCCGTTCCCAATTTGATCTTATATAACCTCAATACTAAAAAAAAAACGAAAACTATTCAGGCATGGACGGAATAGTCTCCGTAATTCCCAACAAGAAGCACCACCTCCACACGACAAGATCATGGGACTTCATAGGTTTCCCAACAAACGTCAACAGATCACAAACCGAGGGTGACATCATCATCGGTATGATCGACACGGGAATTTGGCCCGAGGCCGACAGCTTCAGCGACCAAGGCTTCGGCCCTCCACCAACCAAGTGGAAGGGCACTTGCCAATCCTCCTCCAACTTCACCTGCAACAAGTAAATAAAAGCCACTCACCATTCCCATCACTCACCTTCCCACAACTCTCACATCTTCTTTTCTTTCTTCAGCAAAATTGTAGGAGCGAGGTATTACCACAGCGATGGATCGATCAGCCCACCCGACGGCCCATCTCCGAGAGACTACGATGGGCATGGGACCCACACTTCGTCCACAGCAGCCGGCGACGTAGTCTCCAACGCCAACCTTTACGGGTTGGGCTCGGGCACAGCTCGTGGAGGGGTGCCTTCGGCTCGAATCGCGGTCTACAAGGTCTGCTGGTCGGATGGCTGTGCGTTCGCCGACATTTTGGCAGCGTTCGACGATGCGATAGCAGACGGCGTTGACGTAATCTCTATCTCACTCGGCGGGGACTCTGCTGACGATTACTTCGACGATGTCGTAGCGATAGGGGCGTTCCATTCTATGAAGAATGGTATACTCACGTCGAACTCTGCTGGGAATAGCGGGCCCGATGCTTACTCGCTCGCCAATTTATCGCCTTGGGCTCTTTCCGTGGCAGCCAATACTATAGACAGGAAGTTCTTGACCAAGCTGCAGCTGGGCAACAACGCGAGTTATGAGGTAATTTTGATCAGTGAGTAACTCAAGAGACACTATTGATTCCCTTGCGTGAGTGTCTGATTCTTGAAACACTACTTTTTTTGCAGGGAGAAAGTATAAACACGTTTCTCCTCAATGAAAGTTACCCACTTGTCAGTGGAGGGTATGGCTGCATTTTCTTTCTGACTACAAATAATTATCTCCATTCCTACATGCGTCTTCTATGGGCATATGCTTACTATAGATTAATCTAAAAAGAGAAGAAAGCATGAAACAGGGATTGCCAGGAAGATTTGGACCCAAAACAGGTGGAAGGCAAGATAGTCCTATGCGATGAAGTGAGTGATGCAGAAACAGTGGCCGCGGCTAATGGAACGGGGGCCATAATACTAGCCGACGAAATGTTTGATGCAGCCTTCGTCTTCACCTTACCAGCAACAGCACTGAACGCATCCAACGGTGCTGAAATCTTCGATTATATCAACAAAACAAGGTTATATACACATAGATTAATGCCTATCAAGTATGCAACACATCAGCTTATGTAAAAAAAACTTGAAAGATTACAGTTATGTTTTGTTCTTGTGCAGTACGCCAACAGCAACTATTTCCAAGAGCACGGAAGCTAACCTGACTTCAGCTCCTTACGCCATATTCTTCTCTTCGAGAGGGCCAAACCCCATCACGCCCGACCTTCTCAAGGTAACAAATCATCAGTCAATTCTCGGCGTATCGACTTGGGAATTTTTCAAAGTCTCATCTTAACACCTCACCTCATTTCGTAGCCCGATCTTACCGCCCCTGGAGTGGACATCCTCGCAGCTTGGTCCCAAGGCACGACCCTCACCGGGGACGTCGAAGACAAAAGGGTCGTGCCGTACAACATAATCTCAGGGACATCCATGTCTTGTCCGCACGCCTCAGCTGCAGCAGCTTACGTCAAATCGTTCAACCCATCGTGGACCCCATCTGCCATAAAGTCAGCTCTGTTGACAACTGCCACGCCCATGAGCCCAAGTAAGAACGCCGACGCTGAGTTTGCTTATGGGTCGGGTCAAATCAACCCACTGAAGGCTGCCTCGCCTGGCCTCATCTACGACATATCAGAAGCAGACTATGTCAGTTTCCTATGCGGTCAGGGCTACGATGACAAGAAACTGAAGCTTGTCACAGGGGACAACGAGACATGTACCGCGTCGAATAACTCAACGGTGTACGACTTGAACTACCCGTCCTTTACATTGTCCGGTTCGCCGGGTCAGTCCGTGACCCGTGTGTACAACAGAAAGGTCACGAATGTGGGGTCCGCCACTTCGACTTATAAGTCCACTGTGGTGGGCGACTCGGGCCTTGACATCTCGGTGGACCCGAGCGTCTTGACTTTCACTTCGATTGGAGAGGTTCTGACGTTTAAGGTCACTGTCGCCGCGATGATTGGTGATGGGTTGCTTTCGGGATCTTTGGTGTGGGACGACGGGACTCATCAAGTGAGGAGTCCAGTCGTGGCTTATAACATAACAAGCTAACTGTTATTTAGCTAAGAAGTTAAGAACCTTCAAATTCGTCCTGTTTGGGATTGATCTCTGAAGTTTGTTTGCTTGTTATTGTGACCTTTTGCTTCATGTATTGCCAATAAGAACTCGGCAGATTGTACTCAAAAGAATGATTGATACCAAGATCCTCTTCATTCGATATAAATAGCAAGTACAAGCAAAAAAAATCATCTCACAGAGTGTGCAACACATGAAGACTAGAGAGATCGTAGGATCAAAAAGGAAGGAAATGGCAAATCCACTCATACATGATAAGGATACCTGCTATTACATTCTTAAATTAAAGTTTACATCTTTCTTATGAACTTAATTCATCATCTGGTAAAAGCATAGAACACAGTGCAGACATAGATGAGCAGACCACAAGGTACTAAGATAAGCAAGGGGATCACGGCAGCGTACCCATGATTGTTGCCTCCACAACCGAAAACCCCAAGCTTCACCTGAACCACATTCACCAACGCCAGCATCAGAAACACCGAGCCACATACGGATCCCACGGCGGAGACGACGTAGCCGACCCGAACCACCGTCCTGTTGACCCGAGCCACGTCGAAGGACAGATTTTCGACCCAATGCGCCGACGGCGGGCGCAGGTGCATTCTCAGGGCCTGTTTGATGCCCAAGGCGACGAGGCTGGAAAACAAAAAGCAGCTGAATGAGTAGACGTGGAATGAGACGACATTCTCGGCGACTGTTTGGTCAGGGGAGCAGTTGGGCTGGTCGATTAGCGTTTGGGATGGATCAGTTGGGTTCCATGTGAGGCCGATGAAGACGGCCAGCGTGAAGAGAGAATTGGTGTTGACGATGCCATCCAAAGCCGTGATGTGGATGCGAGTTGCAGAGGACATGCTCGGATCGAAGATGACGGAACTCTAGTCTAGTGCTTTTCTCAGGTTTTGGTCGGAGAGATAAAAGAAAAAGGGTCTTGAGAGGGATCAATGGTGTTTCTTTTGCTTTTCTCACATGGACATTAATCACTGCAGACAGAATAAGTTCTCAATTTATCCATAGAGACGCTTATAGAGTTGTGGGCATTTGGTCTAGTGGCATGATTCTCGCTTAGGGTGCGAGAGGTCCCGAGTTCAATTC
Organism: Craterostigma plantagineum; assembly: GCA_027422505.1. Classification (NCBI taxonomy): domain Eukaryota; kingdom Viridiplantae; phylum Streptophyta; class Magnoliopsida; order Lamiales; family Linderniaceae; genus Craterostigma; species Craterostigma plantagineum. The sequence continues at coordinate 19,695,829 of JAPQWV010000019.1, forward strand.
TCGGAATGCCCCTATTTATTTTTGTTCTTTCGTTTTTTGTTTTGACGATTTTTACTGTATATACTGGGAAAAGGATCTTTGAAATGAAACACTGTCATGTTAAAAAGAAAAACAACTTCTTCAACCAACAAATCAAAGAATACTATTTTCAAACGAGGCAAACCAATTCATCACACACACAATCTTTGGACTTTGATCCTACAAAGAACAATCATATCCTATTATACCACCTGTTAACATCAGTAACAACAACAACAACATTACAACGATGGAGGATGACCCTTCGATCCTATGCTCCGACGAGAAGAGTTGTTCATAGCCCTGTTCGAAACAGAGCCAGCAATCTCCTCGAGAGCAGCAGCATTCTTGACTTTCGCATCGCCGGCGAGATAATTCGTTAGAACCCTCTTCACTCCCAATCCACGGCGCGGAGGTTTATTGCTGCTGCTAAAACCGTTGAAAAACGGAGTTCTATCAGCTCTTGCCGGGCTCGTCAATGGAGCTTTACTGAAGCTCGGGCTCGTGTAAGCTGTTCGATAAGGCGTGCCTGAGGCAGACACGGGGAATGGGTTCGATATTCTCTTGTGCGAAACTACGTTAGCTGCAGATAATTTATCAGAATGCTTGTTTATGTCGTCGACAAAGAGCAGATCCTCGATCCTCGAAGTGATATTGTACGCTAAGCTTTCCAAGACCCGAGAGTAGCTCTCAAGAATGGATTTCCCAACGTCCTACGCTCAATTCGAAGGAAGTTATAGATGTTGTATCATTTATTTTTTACATTTTCGACAACAAGTCATACATACATATTACATACCTTGTTGCATTGTATCTTGCTTGCATCTAATGTTGTCTGAGTCAGACCTGGGAATCGCAGCTTCAAGCACCGTAAGAGGCTTTCGGCCCTCTCAGAAAACAGCTCTCTCTTGTCTCCTCCATCTATCATCAGATCCTTAACCACCTCCCATGATGTTTTCGTGGTAGGAGGTTTTGGGTGCTGCTGCCTTCTTCGCCACACGTAAATGGCTGCTTCCACTCTGTTTGCTATCTCCAGAGCTACGTGCTCCGATGAAATATCGAGACAATCAAACAAACATTCCGAGGAGAAATGCTCAGATGTGATGTAACGGTAGATGACATCACCTAAACAAGTCCGGCCATTCTGTTGAATTGAAGAAGAACAAGTCACAGTTTTTCTCATTGAACATTTGCCAAATTGATTGGTTAATACCTTTGGAAGAGTTTCCAGGTAAGATTCAGGGACATCCATCTCGGACAAAGCTATGGTGTTGATGGAGACAGCAGCTTTAAGTATCTGACTAGCGCATTCCCGTTTGTGAATTAGGTGCGTGCGTGTGGCCTCGGGCAAGCCGCCAGGCGGGACCCGAGGCACGGGAAGCCACCATTTATCCTCCTGACGTCGAACGACTTTCCTGAACGAGCCCGATCCATCGGGCTTTTCTTGTGCTATCACAACGTTGTCCACGTACCAAAACTCCGTACTAGTGAAGCCATCTAATATTTCCTAAGGACAACAAAAATAGGATGTATATATATGCTATTGTGTATTGTCTAACTGCTTTGATGGTACTGAGGGAGAGATGATTCGAAATTTTACAAGTAGCATGTTGTCGAGTTTGCGGAGAGCAGGCAGATTGACAACTAGGTCGGATCTCGGCTGACATGTCATGACCTTGAAAAAGAATGACGATGAAAATACAAATTAGATCGAGTTGATGGTTTGTTGTTATGAACTGAAGAGAGCATATGATTTACCTCGAGCTTGGTTCCATCAGGTAGCGTTTGCCAACAAGGTATCATTTCGACGATATGGTCACTCACACAGAGAAGCCATTCCATTTCTCTTTGCCATGTAGATTTCTTTTCGACAGGCAACGGCTCTAATCTCCACAGCTGCCCAAATACGGACGCTACAAAGGAGATGGAAAAACCGTTATCATCATAAAAAGGATTGATAGCTTGTAACATTGATCGATCTTCTCCGGAAATTGCTGGCTGTTAATACCACATAAGTTAGTGATGGCGTTTGAGATGGCCAACGCAGATGAAACTCCTCTGCCACTCCCAGACATATCTTCACCAAGCAGCAGTTTAGAAAACCTCTCTTTCATCATCTCCACTTCTATTATTCAAGTCAAGTCAAGCAGCAGAAAATAGTCAAATTGATGAACTAAAGGGCCAACTTTAAATCCCAGTCAGGTAATAGGGAACACAAACCCAACGGCCACTACGCAATACAGAAATGATGATTAGAAGGATAACCTGAAAATTTCGAGCCCTCCTTGTCCAATTTAAAATCATCATCAGCACTCAAATGGGGCTTCGCTTTGACATCATTCGCTTCATCCACCAAACGAGGCGTAGCTTTTGTAATAAGAGGCCAACGTAGTTGAGCTTGAGCAAGAGCTGAGGAAGAATTATCAGAACTCGGTTGGCTCTCACAACTACTGCTGCTGACTGACTCGTTAGGGAGTGATTCGTCACTGAACAAGTCAGAACCAGTTTTATTACCCTTACTCTCCTCAGATGAACCTTCCATTGATTATCTAACAAAGCAATAGGGGACTATCGATGGATCGATCTCCAAGAAGCTTCAAAACTACAAGAAAAATACGAACTTTACAGGGATTTTTTTTCTGGGATTTCAGATTTTATTTGCCGTCGCACTTACTATCCTACTGTGGTACTTGTAGAATATGAACGAACTGCGCCAAGTTGCTAGCCTACAAGGCACAAAAACAGCGTAACGTATACTTTGTGAATCTCTTCTTCGGAGTCGTCGTTCAAACCAAAATAATGATTTTATAATCAAGAAAAAGAGGATGCAGGTGTGATGACAATGAAATCATTAAGGTTCAATGGGAATAAAATTGAAGGGGGGATTTTGAACTTATCAACGGGTACAAACTGTAAGTCGAAGGAAAAGTGATAGATATATGCTTTTTAATTGTAAATCTTGTCATAAGTTTCCTATTTATTACATACAATACAATACATGAATACAGATTGATTTTGATTTATTACTGCCGTTATTTGGTGGTGGGTATGCGTGATTAAACTATGTTGTCATAAAAATTATATTAGAAGACATAAGACGAGCGAGGCCGAGCATACGAACGAATTAAACCAAGACATCACGCATGATGTCTTTAATGAATGAATATATATTAATTGAATCTGTATTTCTCAGCATGCGTGGAGCCTCTCAAATAAATTAAATAAATAGGCCAGCACATGGGACCAAAAATTGACTTTATTAAATCATTAATTCCACAATTCGTATGTTTGCAAGTTCATTTGGAAAAAAAAAAAATTAGTAAGCCCAGTTTTAAATAAGCGCAACGTGTATTTAACACAAGGGAATTTAGTCAATACAATTCATTTGAAAGAGGCAAGTAAAGAACAAAAGATATTATAATAAGCACTAGGTAAAATGGCAATTAAGGAATTACACACTCCACCAACTTTTATTTATTATTTATTTTTGACAAGCTTTATCAATTCGAAATTCAAATTTAGTGTATGTTTTGTTGAACTGAAAAGGTAAAGTTCCTTAAATGGTCCGTGGCTTAGATGACAAAAGTTTTAAATGACCCAACGGTGGGTTTCATATTCCAAAGATAGTGACAAATATATTTTGAAATGCATGCAATCCATCATACAGTCTTGGAGCTACTGCAAAATCATTTTGTCTTCAAAGCTAAGGATAGGTTCGAATTAATATATTCTCTTTTTCCTCTTATTATTTTTTTTGTGACGGCCATTATTTTTTCAGAAAAAGTAAATCTTTTCAAGCTGTGAGAAAGATATACGTGTTCATGGGTCTCTGCTTATGATCGTTTTTTCTCTTATTCTAAAGCAAAAAATGTTTCTTTTTACCGTCTTTTTTAGTCTTTGAGCAAGTTAAAGAACATCTTGCAACGGTACAATGGAAAGAAACATATACTTCTATTTTGATTTCATGTCACTGCAAGACAGTGGCGGAGCTAGAACATGAGCCCAGTGGGGTCCAATTTATACATAAAAAATTTTCATCTCAGTGGGTCGTGTCCTTAATAAATAAATTAGATATGACAGTGGGGTCCATCCCCTTATTTTCTTGAATAATACGTTTATTATTAATTTACTAATAAGAAACACAATAAAAAAAACCAGACGTGGCTCCGCCACTGCTGCAAGAAAACTATTATTATAAAATAATAATATAGTATTAGTATTTACCATTTTGAAATCTCGTGTGAATACAAAGGAGTGTTTTTCCAAATTGTGGTCCAAGAATACAATCACAGTCATTAAAACTTATCAATGTTGGGCCCTAACACCATGTACGTGACTTGGATGGCTAAATAATGTGAGTTCCACATAGGGTTGCAAATGAACCGAATATCTTCAGTTCGGTTCGAGATTCGATTCGAAATTTAAGATTCGAATTCGAAATAAACGAATACGAATACGAATACAAATACTTTTTCTGATTCGAATAATTTCGAATACGAATAAGAATACGTCTGTATTCGATTCGAAAAATTAACGAATATTCGATTCGTTTAATGTAATATATATTTAAATAATATAATATATTATGTATTTACAAGCGTGATGATCGAAAGCAGGCTAAGAAAGAAATGTTGTGTATTAAGTAGTTCCCTCGTTAGTTTTTCTTCACAATGGAGTTGTTTCTCTGATTTTGTAATTTTTCGGAACTATTTTGTAGTTATTTTGTAATTCTAACAGATTTTATGGGGAAAAACTGAAATTTTCTTTCGAATATTCGAATATTCGAGTATTCGCGAATATATTCGAATATCGTTATCGAATCGAATCGAATCGATTTTTAGTATTCGAATACGAATCGAATCGAATACGAATACTTTGAAAAATTAACGAATACAAATTGAATATTATGATATTCGATTCGATTCGGTTCGTTTGCAACCCTAGTTCCACATGGTTAGGGCTTGGGCTTGAAAATGAGAGAGAGAGAGATTTTGTAGGGCAGAGAAGACATATTCCATTGACGACGTTTCGTCTAGTCTAGGGAATAAAGTGAGAGGTAGATGGAAATAAAGTTGAGAGGTAGATAGATATGCATTGAAGAATATTATATTCGAACCAATCAGAATTAGCCTCGCATGCTCCAGTGCTGTGTGGCCTTTACCAATACAACAGTGATATGTTCAGTTCAAAACACCACACCTTGTATCTATATTCTTCTTCTTCTTTCTTCATTCTTCCATACTAAGAAGAATACCATTTATATGATAATCTCCCACCATTGCTTAAAGCTGTGTCTTCGTTCCATGGGTACTAGGGCTATTCAAACATGCAGCAGCACCAGCAGCAGCAGAAAACACAGACTAGTTTTGTTTCCATTGCCATTTCAAGGCCACGTAAATCCCATGATTCAGCTCGCTCACATCCTTCACTCTCAAGGTTTCACCATCACCTTCATACACACTAACTTCAACTTCCCCGACACTTCCAATTACCCTCACTTCACTTTCCACGTCATCCCTGACATTGAATCCGTTGAACTCGACGGCAAACCAGTAACTGATCCTGTCACGATAGTCAAGATTCTCAACACGGTTGCCGTGGAGCCGTTTTCGAGATGCTTGCATCGGTTGTTGTCCGAAGACGGAGACGGAAAAGTTAGGTGCTTGATAACCGATGCTAACTGGTTCTTCTCCCAAGATGTTGCTGATAAGTTTAAGATTCCAAGGGTCGTGATGAGGACTAGCAGTATCTGTTCCTTCTTGGCTTTTGCAGCTCTCCCCATTCTTCGAGAAAAGGGCTATCTTTGCAATCGAGGTAGGTACTCATTATTCGTAATTTCTTCGCCTGCATGGTGTTTGAATTAATGCTTTATTGCGTGATCGTCCCAGATTGTAAAATGGAGGAGCAAGTTGTTGATTTCCCACCTCTTAAAGTGAAGGACATTCCACTTATCGACGTGTACGATCAGCCAGAAGTCTCTTTCAAGATGATAGGAAACATGGTCCAAGCAACGACGAAGGCTTCAGGGATTATCTTCAATACTTTCAGAGAACTCGAAGAAGAAGAGTTAGCCAAGCTTCAACGACAGTACGTCACGCCAGCTTTCGTAATAGGCCCTTTCCACAAGTGCTTCTCAGCTGCCTCAACTAGTTTGTTCGAACAAGATCGAACAGCCATCACATGGCTGGACACGCAAGCGCCCAAGTCTGTGCTTTACGTGAGCTTTGGCAGCGTAGTCTCAATAGAAAAGCAAATGCTGCATGAGATGGCTTGGGGCTTAGCCAATAGTATGCAGCCGTTTCTATGGGTGGTTCGACCAGGACTAGTCAGCGTCGACTCAGAATGGTCCGAGGTTCTGCCGCAGGGATTCATGGAAGCTGTCGGCGACAGGGCTAAATTCGTAAAATGGGCTCCTCAGCAGGAAGTTCTCTCTCACGGAGCTGTTGGAGGATTTTGGACGCACTGTGGATGGAACTCCACCCTTGAAAGCATATGCGAAGGCGTTCCCATGATTTGTTCTTGTTTCTTCGGTGATCAGATGGTTAATTCCAGGTACGTGAACGATGTTTGGGAGATTGGTATTAAATTGGAGAAAGGGTTTGACAGAGGTGAGATTGAATGCGCAATAAGGAAGCTGATGGTTGAAGAAGCAGGGGATGAGATAAGGAAGAGATCTGTTCATCTCAAGGAAAGGATAGATCTTGGTTTAAACTCTGGGCTGTCACTTCATAGCCTAGTTGAATTCATTACATCTCTCTAATCCAAGCCAACAGTGAACTCATGTGTCTTAATTTATATGTGTTATGTGTGATTATCATCCGTAGCATGCAAATTCTTGAAAAGTTGAGAGAAACAAATCAGAGTAAATAAAAAGGCTCCTGTCTATACTAATCTTGTGGCGCAGCATTCAACTTCATCAGCTTGATGTCTTGGAGCAGACGATCGAAATCCTTGTAAGAACTCCCACCCACGGTTACACTCTCCTCGGCCAGCCTCGCCATTCTATCACCCCTTTCCAAGAACTCGCCTTTCCTCAGCAGCATCACCTCTCTTATCATCTTCTCAACCACAACTCTGTCGCACGTATCTTTCATGTCCACACCGAGGCCCCAAACCTCGCTAACGTACCTGCTGTTGACCTGTTGGTCAACGAAAAGAGGCCAGCAAATCATGGGCTTTCCTTCAACTATGCTCTCAATGGTAGAATTCCAGCCACTGTGTGTAAGGAATCCACCAATCGAAGGATGAGCCAAGACTTCTTGCTGTGGAGCCCAGCTCACAATGCAACCTCTCTCTTTAGTCCCTTGGGACAGTTCTTGAGTTATCATCCCATCGCTGTCGTGATTATTAGTATGTCCAACGATCGAATTTGGCCTTTGGACCCACAAAAATCTAGTGCCAGAATTGACCAGACCGTGCCAGATCTCAAAAAGCTGTTCTTTTGTCATTACTGCCAAGCTTCCAATGCTGACATATACAACAGATTTCAATGGCTGCGAATCGAGCCAAGAAATGCAGCTTCTATCCTCTGCCCATATGCTGCTAGACGTAGCAGGGATGGTCTCGGCTGATGCGCCTTCGCCTAGGCGAGCTTTCAAATGGGTGTGAAGTGGACCTACAGCGTATACGTTGGGGCATATTGACCGCATTCGAGAGAGTATTGGGGCCTCGAGTTCTTGAAACGTGTTGAAGATCAGCCCTTGTGCTAAGGGGATTCTTTTGTCTTCTTCGAGGACTATTCGGACAATGGAATCATTCGTAAGGTCTTTGATTCGACAAAAACTCGGAAGGTCACGGCGCCTCATGAATCCCTCAAATCCTGGTGCGTTTCTGACTAGCTCGTCCAAGTTGTCATCTACAACAACAAAAAAAAAAAAAGATTCATGCGGACACAACTGTGTAAAGAAAGTCAAACCTTCGAAAGAACTAACCTTTGAAAGGCACTTCACCAGCTTCAATAAGTCCAGGCAAACAGAGATAAGCCCACAAACCACAAGGACTGATGGTGTCAAAGTACAGCAAAGGAAGGCCAGCTTCTTTAGCAACATCAGTAGCAAAAGTGAAGAGCCCATCAGCAATTAAGCAAGTCACGGGCTTATCCGAGCTCATCCCACTGCCCACCATCTCTCGAAAAATAGGCAAACTCACAGCTTCCATAGACTGCATCAAGTTGGGAATTTGATCCCCTGTTCTCGGATTCTCTTCGGGGAGTCCATCTGGGATCGTTTCGAAGCGAAAGTGTGGGTATTTCTTGAAGTAATCTTCGGTGTTTGTGGATACCTTCAAGCGTTGTTGAATGTGCAGTGTGTTGAGAAAGGTAACTTGGATTTCTTGGAGGCATAAGAGCTCGGCGAGCTTGAGCATGCACTTCACAGGGCCTTGAAGAGGTAAAGGGAATATGAATACATGAGGTGATGATGAGATTGGTGTTTGCTTAGCCATGTTGGTTGTACGAAAGAGTTTTCTTTCTTCTTTGTACTTTAACTAGTTAGTCTTCTCTTTTCGAGACTGAATTCTTCCTCGATAGCCTATTATATAAATATATAAATAACGAGCATTATTGTTGTTTACAGTTGGCTGATCGTAGCTTGTGAGGACATTACATTTTTAGCCCCCGTGGGGGTATATGATTAGTGGAGTAATTGGATCAAGTGTAATAATAGAGGATAAATGCATTGAAATATGGAACTTTCAGGCTATTTTCGTTTTACTTATTCTCCTTCCATGGTTTTATTTCCTTCAATGATTTGTTCTTATTGAGATTAATATACTACAGATAACTTGTATGGATATCTATGTTGTAAGGAAAGGAAATACAGCAGATCATTCTTTCATGAATAAGAAAATCATTTCCACCTTAGATATTTTGGCAAACTTACAATTATAGGCCAAGCAAACAGAGAAGTTTTAGTAATGACATAACTTTCGGTTTAGGTAAGATAAGATCTGCTTACTGTAAGTAATTTTGTAGTGTTGTGGCATTAGACATAAAAACAAGTTATTTACCCTTAAGTTTATGCATGGATGAATCAAGAAGCAGATAAAGCCAACTAAATCAGAACCTTTCTTTTCTACTTTATCTTTGATTATAGTGCCAAGTATTTTTTATTTTACTACAAGGAAGACCAAGTACGACATATCATAAACAGATAAAGATATGGCTATCCGATCAAAAAGGAAAAAGAAAAAAAAAAAGACTTTTGCGTCGCAGTTAGGGAATAAAAAATCCTGAAACTGTTTTTATAAGTCAGTCAGTCTCAGTCGCATCGTCACGAGTCTACCTCAAGATGTGTTTTTGTTCGTTCTCATCTGTATAAGCTTTTTGTCTTTTATGTTGTATTTGGTCCAAGATTTTCACGATCTTCATAGGTAGTAATGACGTTGGAACTAGTTATGGATGGACACACACACTTTGCCAGCGAATTTATCTTCGCAGGTTTTCTTCTAAACAAGGTTATGTCTTTGGTCAAGTGGGTTATATTTTAATCAAAGAAGAATATTTTGCAGTAGATTGATTAGATTCTTGGACCCAATACAAATTTTACCTCCACGCCCATCATGCAAGCAAAGCACCCACTTGTTCCATGATCTCTCTCTCCAAGAGATCTTTCCACTGTTTCAATGAATCACAAGACAGTGATGTGAAACATTAAAAACTATTGCTTCTGAAACTAAAATCCAGAGTAGGTGAATTTATCTCCATTCTCTCAAGCCCAGCTATAGATTTTCCCAAGTCAATGAAGCCCAATACTATAATGATCATAAATCAAGTTACACAGAGTTAGAGCCATTGTTCTTCTATCATGATTGCTGCTGCAGCGTGGATTCGAGCTTCCATCATGTCTTTCTCAGACATGTAAACACTAACTATCCTTAATACTTAACTGAGGGGTAACTGTAAGGTAATAATAGTCTTGCACATAATAGCTCACGGTACAAGAAGACTACACACAACAATCTCATCTCATCTTTGGAACGAATTCTCCAAAGAAGTCCGAAAACGAAACACACTCAAATTACTGCAATGTCGTTACATAAGAAACTTACATATGATTCAAGAATGGGGAACAGTAACTGCTGTGCGTTTCACGGAAGCTGACTTGATGAGATGATTGTAGCTTCCCTTCTCTTTGAAGAGCTGCGAGAAATGAGGCTTGCAGTACAATATCCCGTCTAAAGCTGCATAGTTCGAGGGAGACAACGAGCATCCACCGTGTGAGCACTTGAAGCATGACTTGTGATAGCTTTGGTTTTCCACCGTCACCTACCGATAATTTATTAGGACAAATGAATAACGAAACTGCAGACACATTACAGCAAAAGTTTTAATTTTTAATGAGGTGATCGATCATACACCTTCTCCAACGGGTAAGCAGTTTTGCCACAGGTAGCACATTTGTCTTGTGTCCCAGAAAACATACCAGCAGCTTTGCTAGGCGACCTTGTCTGAATGATTAATGTTATTTTAGACAAATTTTGAGATAGCAAATCATCATTGGACTACTACGATATAAGGGGTGGAGAAAGCTGACTTACCAATTCTGGCGTTACCTTCTCAGCAGACTTTACAGCTGCAGACAATTAGGTTCTAATCAAATCAATGAAAAAACTAAAGCTTTGGAAATATTAGGAGTAAGGCAAAGAGAACTGTATATATCAGATTAGATGCACATACGGGATATAAAGTTCTTGCTGAAATTTCCAGAATCCTTGAAAAGCTGCTCATAATGAGGCTTGCAGTAGAGGACTCCTTCCACTGATGAATAATTGCTTAGCTGATGAGGGAAGAAGAGCAATCAAGTATGAGCTAGATCATCATGTAATATATTGTAGAAATAGCCAACGGGTAAGATAGATCTACAGATGCAAAATGTTTGTAGTTATCTAGTCTACAGGAATAAGAAAAGATTGCAGATCAGATCATCAAGCAAGCACGCAACTAGGAAAATTTAGCCAAAAAAAAAATAGGAAAGCAGCAGAAGAGAATCTGTAAGAAACTAAAAGCATTAGTGGACTAAGCAAACAAATGAAGGAAATCTCAGAGGCATACATACATACCTTGAGAGTGCCCTTGCAATGAAAGCATTTGAAACAAGATTTGTGATAGCTGACTCCATCAGCAGACAAAAGCTCCATAGGGTAAACAGTCCTCTCGCAAGCCTTGCATTTCTGTTGTGTCCCAGTAAAAGACATGTCTCACCACTTTCTCGAGAGAAAAAGATGTAGTGTAGGTAGTAAACGTTCAGCCTCGACTCTGCGAACAAAACACAAGAAAACGATAGGAAAACAGATCCTAAGCCGAAAAGGTCATAAAGCCCCTAGGGTTATAAAAGACGTACCAATCAAATCAGATTTTCAAATAAAGATCTTCATCTGTCTTTGAGAAGCAGCAAGAAAAAGGACAAAGCTAACTAAATATGGTGGATTATTAAGGCTTCCCACTTAGTCGATCCGTAGAAGTACCAAAACGTGCCGATAGTGAATGATTATTATTAGGCTGGTGGTGGTGGTGTAATAAGATAGATAAAGAAAAAAAAGTAAAATCTACTTTGACGGACTCCACTATGAATTTGAAATATTTATTTTTAAATAAGATAAATAAAGTCTGTTATTGGGTCTTACAAATGGGGTCATCTCCCATCCAATCCAGCCCAATAACTGATGCAATGAATGATAAAATGTATTAAAACTAAACCCTGAAGAATAGATTATACTTGCTGTTCTTGGTGTTGGGGTTGAACGGTAATATTTCGGGCCCAGCGGAAGGTTGATTTTGGACTCGCGAATATTTGTTTGGACAATATAAAACCGAAATGACGCTGATAGAGAACACGAGTTTTTTAAGTGGTTCGGCCAATACCGCCTACCTCCACGGAGAGCACCAGCTTTACTATATTGAGAATATTACACCGTACAGATTAACACTCGTGTTTAAACCAAAACTCGAGACCCTTACCTACCCGGATAATATATTTGTACCTATTCCCAACTACCCAGTAAAACTAAAACCCGTTCTCACCCTTATCCACCCGGATAAGTTTACCTCTCACTATTACTCTCTAACTGAACTTCTCACTTGATTTGGGATGATAATAACTGAAGAATCCTCAGCCTATTTATAGATGTCTTCAGCTCTTCTGGACCACTCGAAACCGGTAGCCAGGAATCCGCCGCGTCGCTCAGTTGTGGATCGCTCGAAACCGGTGGCCAGGAATCCGCCGCGTCGCCAGTTGATATGGGCCGCTCATTCTTTATCTTTAAGATTTTTCTTTTTCTTTTATATAAATAAAATAATATTATAATATTATATTAATATTATTTTATTATTATTTTTTTCCTTTTTTTCAGCCCTGGCGGCTGGCCTAACAATTCTCCCCCGCCAGCCGCATTTGACACCTACCGAGCACCGTCTTCAGCACCGTCAATCACTCATCCCAGCGAGTCTGTCTGAGAGTAACCTATTCGTAAGTACCACGAACGTCCATTGGCCTTCCTTGTACCAGCTACACATAACCGAATCAAGAATTCAGGTCCTACCAACTTGATTCACCCGCGGCCAATCCTATGTGCAGCTACCGAACCGACTCTACCCGTCGATTCCGAAGAGGGACTTCGACGCAACCCCTTCTCCAGCAGGACTTTCCTTCTCACAATCGTCTGCCTTTCCACCACGCGCGCGTGATTTTCTTGAACCCATCGAAGTAAGAGTGTTTTGTACCACACTCCCTTCCAGACGATACAAACCTCCACGCTCTTCTCCCTTCAGTAGGACTTTTCCGCCAAGTGTGATTTTACAGACTCCCCCTGCTATGAAACTTCCATAGCCTTTGGAATCTAACTGGCTCAAGGATATTAAATTCTTCCGTAACTTTGGGACAAAGATCACACCACCCAAATCCCGCACCGCCCCGTCAGTCATTTTGATCTTCACAGTTCCAACACCACGAACCGCATGACGGTATCCATCAGCAATGGAAACCGAACCTCTTCCTATCTTCTGGAACGTATCAAAATATTTTCTTTCGGAGCAAATATGATATTTCGACCCTGAATCAAATATCCATTCATCCTGAGAACGAGCGTCATCGTTGTAGACTGTGAGAACGTCTACAACATCATTCGTATCCTGTGCTATCATGGTTGTGGATTCTCGCCGTTCTTGTCCTTCCTCCAAGTCGGACAATTCCTCTTGGTGTGTCCCGGCTCACCACACTTGTAACACACAATGCCCTTCCCGCCATCCTTTGATTTGGACCTGCTGCTATCTACAATATCCTTGGCGTGAAACCTTCCTCTACGATTCTCCCCGTGTATAGCCAACGTCGAATTTTGACTATCCCCATAATTTGATCGTCTCCTCTTTTCATGCGCCAAAAGAGTTGACTGTACATCCACCATCTTCACCGTCGTCTTTCCGTACAAGATGGTTGTGACCAAATTATCATAAGAATCAGGAAGCGAGGTAAGAAGTAAAAGGGCTTTATCTTCTTCCTCCAACTTTACTTCAACTTTTATAAGTTGATCCACAAGTCCGTTGAACACGCTAATATGATCCATGAGATTCACACCTTCCTCCATCTTCCGTCGGTACAGCACCCGCTTCAGACCTAACTTTGTGGTTAAATTCTTCCCGAGATGCAACTCCTCCAACTTCGCCCACAAGTCTGGTGCAGAATCCTCATTCACAACATTATTAATAATGTTATCCGCAATGTACAGACGGATTGTGCTGACACATCTTGACCCTAAATCCTCCCAGTCTTCTTTCGTCATTTTCTCCGGCTTTCCCTTTTCCCCTTTCAAAGCCTTAGCCAAACCTTGGTGAACAAGGATATCCTTCACTCGTCTCTGCCACAGAGTGAAACTCCCCGTACCATCAAATTGCCGTACTTTGAAACTGCTTTCTGTAGCCATTATCCTTGCAGAGATTCAACAGCTTTGGCCCGACACTGGCTCCCCCGTAACAAAGCTTCTCAATATCTTTTCTGATGTGGAAGATCAGACAAAGCTGCAACCACAGAGCATACTCAGAATATCAATTAGGCTTGGCTCTGATACCACTTGTTGGGGTTGAACGGTAATATTTCGGGCCCAGCGGAAGGTTGATTTTGGACTCGCGAATATTTGTTTGGACAATATAAAACCGAAATGACGGTGATAGAGAACACGAGTTTTTTAAGTGGTTCGGCCAATACCGCCTACCTCCACGGAGAGCACCAGCTTTACTATATTGAGAATATTACACCGTACAGATTAACACTCGTGTTTAAACCAAAACTCGATACCCTTACCTACCCGGATAATATATTTGTACCTATCCCCAACTACCCAGTAAAACTAAAACCCGTTCTCACCCTTATCCACCCGGATAAGTTTACCTCTCACTATTACTCTCTAACTGAACTTCTCACTTGATTTGGGATGATAATAACTGAAGAATCCTCAGCCTATTTATAGATGTCTTCAGCTCTTCTGGACCACTCGAAACCGGTGGCCAGGAATCCGCCGCGTCGCTCAGTTGTGGATCGCTCGAAACCGGTGGCCAGGAATCCGCCGCGTCGCCAGTTGATATGGGCCGCTCATTCTTTATCTTTAAGATTTTTCTTTTTCTTTTATATAAATAAAATAATATTATAATATTATATTAATATTATTTTATTATTATTTTTTTCCTTTTTTTCAGCCCTGGCGGCTGGCCTAACAATTCTCCCCCGCCAGCCGCATTTGACACCTACCGAGCACCGTCTTCAGCACCGTCAATCACTCATCCCAGCGAGTCTGTCTGAGAGTAACCTATTCGTAAGTACCACGAACGTCCATTGGCCTTCCTTGTACCAGCTACACATAACCGAATCAAGAATTCAGGTCCTACCAACTTGATTCACCCGCGGCCAATCCTATGTGCAGCTACCGAACCGACTCTACCCGTCGATTCCGAAGAGGGACTTCGACGCAACCCCTTCTCCAGCAGGACTTTCCTTCTCACAATCGTCTGCCTTTCCACCACGCGCGCGTGATTTTCTTGAACCCATCGAAGTAAGAGTGTTTTGTACCACACTCCCTTCCAGACGATACAAACCTCCACGCTCTTCTCCCTTCAGTAGGACTTTTCCGTCAAGTGTGATTTTACAGACTCCCCCTGCTATGAAACTTCCATAGCCTTTGGAATCTAACTGGCTCAAGGATATTAAATTCTTCCGTAACTTTGGGACAAAGATCACACCACCCAAAGCCCGCACCGCCCCGTCAGTCATTTTTTCAGCCCTAGCGGCTGGCCTAACAGTCTGTCAAGCTTTGATTAATTGATTGAGCAATGTAATTTAACAGCCTCTTAATTCTGTCAACACAGTCCTTGAACATAGAAGTGTAAGGTTGGGACTATTCGACTACGTATTCCAAGCACAATAACGTTCGGACATGTAGACGTACATGTATTGTGGTATTAGTCGTATGTCAAATATTGTAATTAAGTTAAAGGACCCATTCGGTGATCAATTAAATTTAAGAGGGTCTGTCGCAATTTAATAAGATGTGTGGGGTTAATTAATATATGTGTAGAATTCCTGGGGGCTGAAACGTAAATATCTGATGGGCTTATTAACGGGCCAGCCCATTATGACATCTATAAATATGGGTGTGGTCCCTAAGTGCTGTACAACGAAACACACAGCCGTCGTCTCATAAAACCCTAGCGACTGTCTAAGGATCCTTGAGGTACCCATCTTCCCCGAGCTAAAGGTTTCGCGTACACGTACTTGGAAGATCCACATACCCTGTTCTCGTTAAGAACACTATGGAATTTACAGGTACGCTTTCTATTTCCGCTGCTTTAGTTTATCGCCTTAATTAATCCAATCAAGATTAAACTTTTTCGGATCCATACGGTCAAGGATCCCAACAAGTGGTATCAGAGCCTCCTTGATTTGGATTAATTAGGGTTTTATGAAGCAAACGTAAGGCAGTTATGTGGACTAAGTTGGACAGAATTGCTCGGGTGCGATCCGATTCACCGCAGCGCCGTTGGGCGTCGCATTCGGTATTTGTAGATCGGGGTCGTTTGGCACTGATTAGGGCTGCAAAAACCGCTGAAGGGCAGCGCCGTTGGGCGCTGCAGGTCACTGCGCGGCCACAAGGCCGCAAAGCTGTGTAAGACAGCATTTTGGACGCCGTGTGCCGCGCTGCAGTGCCGTTGGGTGTCGCTGGGCTGTGCGACGGTTGCTGAGCGAATAAGCAGCGCCGTTGGGCAATGTGTTGTGCTGCTCCAACGACGTCGCAAGTAGCGCCGTTGGGCGCTGCGTCGGATTTTGCGATTAAGCGGCCGTTGGGCTGAGGCGTTGACGGCTGTTCGACTTGTGGCTGTGCGGCTCCACAGCAGCGACTAGGTGGCTGCCATACAAAGGGGACCGTTGGGTGTTGTGTTGTGTGGCGGCCTTGGTGGCTAATGAACGTCACATGGCTGCCTAGAGTTGTTCTGCGGCTGTTATTTTCTGTAATGCAAGGAGGAGCAGCTTAGGGTTTCTATAATGGGCTCATTGGGCCAACTTTAGTTTGTTTTAAATTGTGGTGTATTTGCCGTGCATATCTCTTCAGGGATGGCTTAGGGTCAGTTAATGGTTCAACTTTAGTTTATTTAAAGTACTTCTAAATACATGTGCGTTGATGAATTATTAGCTGCCTAGGACTTCATGCATTACTTTTCATTTGGTGGGTATATTTCGCTAGGGGTAAGTTAGGTTTGTTAATAGGCCATACTTGAGCCATATCAGGTTATTAATATATATGAATATGTGGGCCATTTAAGTTTTCCTTTGGGCTTCATAGACTTTAATAAATAGACCACATCAAGTTAAGAATAATTTTAGGCCCACTTCATATTTGGACTAATTTAATTTTATTAGGTCCAATAAATGTGTTATTAGTTGGCTATTTTCCGTGACTATTCGGGGTGCTTTTAATGTCAGAAGTATTCGGAAAAATTGCGACTTTTAACGGACAGTGATTATTAAATTTAATAACGGCATAAAGATGCTTATTTAAGCATATCGATTATTAGAGATATTTTATTGAAGCAGTATAGTCACCTTCGTGACCTCTGCTGTGGAGATTTTATAAATCTAATAGTCGGAACGGTGGCGTAACATGACGCATGCGGATATTTCGACCGGCCCTTCGGAAGGCGATTATCTGGCAGTGGCTTGTGTACGTCTGTGACGGTAAGCTGAAGTACCTGAAGGTTTTTCCATTGCGAGTAGTTGATCGGCCCTTCGGAAGGCGACTACTTGGCTGGAATAGGGTACAGACGCTTGATCGTTGCACCAGTTTGATCACTCGTGGATTGACTACCTAGCCTTCGTTAGGCTCTTTTGCACAACGATTAAGCTGAAGATGGGTTGCTATTATTTAAATTTTTTAATCATTATTAAGCTAAAATTGTGAGTTAATTCAATCATCGTTCTCTTTTCAGCTGAGATGGTCGGTGTTGCGACTACGAACTCTGCCGTGAACACAATATCAACAGCTAATGGTACAATATTTGATGCTTGGAAAAATAAAGTACCTAAGGAGACTGCGGTTAAACAGAAGAAGCCTAAGGGCTCTGATAAAGAGCATAAAGAAAAATTAATTCAATGCTTCTTCTGCAAGAAAACTTCTCATATAAAGAAGGATTGTGCCAAATATCATGCTTGGCGCCTAAAGAAAAATTTGATTTTTGTAAGCGCTGAAATCAATTTGATTTCCGTACAGAGACATACTTGGTGGGTTGATTCTGGTGCTACAACTCATATAAGTATGTCTATGAAGGACTGCCTAAACTGCCGAAAGCCCAGTGATGCCGAAAGATTCATCTATACGGGGGCTGGAGAGGCAGTTGAAGTTCAAGGCGTCGGGACTTTTAGATTATTGTTAAGTTCAGGGTTCTTTTTGGATCTGAATAACACTTTTGTCGTTCCATCGTTTAGACGGAATTTGATTTCGGTTTCTGTTCTGGACAAAGAAGGTTATATTTGTTCATTTGGTAACAGAAAGTGTGTTATTCATTTTAAATCTTCGGCTATTGGAACCAGTAACTTATCTGAACATGATAATCTGTATCTACTTGATACAGTAAACTATGGAGAGTCCCATAATGTGGAAACTAGAGGAATTAAGCGCAAGTTACCATCCGAGAATTCATTCGGTTTATGGCATAAGCGTTTGGGTCATATATCCGAAAGGAGAATTGATAAGCTTGTGTCTGATGGAATTCTGGAAACACTTGATAAATCCGGAGATCATTTATGTATCGAGTGTATAAAGGGTAAAACAACAAATAAAAGAAAATTAAATGCTGAGAGAGCTAAGGAAGTCTTAGAACTGATTCATACGGATGTGTGTGGTCCATTCCCTACGGCTTCTTGGAATGGACAACGCTATTTTATCACGTTCATCGACGATTACTCTCGTTACGGGTATTTGTACCTAATTCATGAGAAGTCTGAAGCACTTGACGTTTTTAAGGCGTTTAAAGCCGAAGTCGAAAATCGACACGGCAAAACGATTAAGTCCGTCAGATCCGACCGTGGAGGAGAATACTACGGGAGGTATGACGGATCAGGTGAACAACGTCCAGGAACGTTTGCTAAGTTTCTAGAGGAGTGTGGGATCGTCCCTCAGTACACCATGCCTGGAAGTCCAAATATGAACGGTGTTGCTGAGAGACGAAACAGAACCCTTCAGGATATGGTGAGAAGTATGATTACTCGTACGACTTTACCTCACTCTCTCTGGGGCGACGCATTAAGAACCGCAGCCTACATTCTTAACAGAGACCCTACTAAAGCTACGAACAGTACCCCTTACGAGTTATGGACGGGTAAAAGGCCCGTTCTTAGGCATTTACGAGTTTGGGGATGTCCTACTGAGGCACGGCCTTACAGGCCTGGCGAAAAGAAATTGGACTCAAGGACTGTTAGTAGCTACTTTGTAGGTTATCCGGAAAAATCACGAGGCTATAAATTTTATGATCCCACATCAAGAACATTTTTCGAGACAGGAAATGCCAGGTTCTTTGAGGATCTTGAGTTTGGGGAGGATAAGGATAATCGAAACGATTTTCTATTTGAGGAAGAGGGTTCAGAAATTCCTCTTCATACAGCTCAGGTCGGTCAGGACGAAATTCTTGTCCCTATGATTATCCGACCTCGAGATATAGACGAGGATGAAATCGTTCCTCCAATGGATCAGCATACTTCACCTGTAGCTGTTCATCATGATCAGCCTTATGAAGGTGAAGTTGAAGCAGATCATCAAGTACAAACTCATGAACCTCAGATCGAACCAGCGCCTCCACGGAGGTCAACGCGAGAAAGGAGAAATGCAATTCCGGATGATTACGTTGTATTTCTTCACGAGCATGAGGATACCATTGATTTAGTGGGAGATGATCCCTTTACTTATCAAGAGGCAATGGAAAGCTCTAAGGCTCACGAATGGACCAATGCCATAAATGAGGAAATCCAATCCATGAAGGACAACGACGTTTGGGATCTCGTCTCGTTACCTGAAGGCGTGAAACCGATTGGTTGCAAATGGGTATTTAAAACCAAACGGGATTCACTGGGTAACATTGAGAGATATAAAGCTCGTCTTGTCGCAAAAGGATTTACTCAGAGGGAAGGCATAGATTATAAAGAGACTTTCTCTCCAGTTTCATCGAAAGACTCTTTTAGAATTATCATGGCGCTTGTGGCACATTTTGACCTTGAGTTGCATCAAATGGACGTAAAGACAGCTTTCCTCAATGGAGATCTCGAGGAAACTATATATATGTTGCAGCCAGAGGGCTTAGCTTCGGACAAATCTAGCCCACTGGTCTGTAAACTAAAGAAATCCATCTACGGACTCAAGCAGGCTTCTCGTCAGTGGTACCACAAGTTTCACCAGACTATCACCTCTTTCGGTTTTGAGGCTAACTCTGTTGAGGACTGTGTGTATCACAAATTCAGTGGGAGCAGGTTTATCTTTTTGGTCTTGTACGTAGACGACATTTTACTAGCTAGCAGCGATGTTAATTTACTTCGGGATACCAAGAGATTTCTTTCGGGTCATTTTGACATGAAAGATCTTGGGGAAGCTTCTTTTGTATTAGGGATCCAGATTCACCGTGATCGCTCACGGGGAACTCTTGGGTTATCACAAAAGAGCTACATCGAAAAGGTACTGCAAAGGTTTAGAATGGAAAATTGTCGTCCACATGACACTCCAGTTTCAAAAGGTGATAAGTTCAGCCTCAAACAGTGTCCGGATAATATTTTGGAATCCAAGCACATGAAGGATATACCATATGCGTCGGCAGTGGGAAGTTTAATGTACGCACAGGTTTGCACCAGACCTGATTTGGCGTTCATCGTAGGAATGCTTGGTCGATACCAAAGCAATCCGGGTAGAGAACATTGGGTAGCAGCCAAAATGGTCTTTCGATATCTTCAAAAGGCGAAGGATTATATGCTCACATACAGAAAGTCAGAGTATTTGGAGATCATTGGGTATTGTGACTCTGATTTTGCCGGATGCCTGGACAGCCGCAAATCGACATCTGGTTACGTTTTTATGCTGGCTGGGGGAGCGATTTCGTGGAAAAGTATCAAACAAACACTTATCGCTTCATCTACGATGGAGGCAGAATTTGTAGCTTGCTATGAGGCCTCCAACCAGGCTGTTTGGCTGCGCAATTTAGTGACAGGACTCAAAGTTGTCAATTCTGTTGAACGACCAATAAAGCTATTCTGTGACAACAATTCGGCGGTCCTGTATTCCAATAACAACAGGAGCTCTTCCAGGTCTAAGCACATAGACATTAAGTTCCTGGTTGTGAAAGAACGAGTTCAGAGTGGATATATAATCATTGAGCATATAGGAACAGATTTTATGATTGCAGATCCACTTACTAAAGCGTTAGCGCCCGCTATATTTCATGGGCATGTTGCTCGTATGGGTGTGACGAATTAAGTTTTATGTTTATCGTGGATTCTGTAAATTCTGTGTTTAATGATTATTTAATAAAGTTTCTTTAATACATGTTATGTCATGACATTTGGGTTTATCAGATATCCATTAGTTTATCTCTGAACTCTGATCTCACTAAAGTAGGACCAGTTGGAAATAGGCATGCATGATCAACTGAGCATGTAATTTCCATGCTACACGTCCACACTTGATCTATGTCATTCGATGGAGTTGGTGTTCGTGATTATTGTGGGTTGAGTTACGATATATGTATAACGACTACCCCTTTAGTTCTTGCATCGACAATATTGATGGACGAGGTTGATTTCATATGCGACACTTTGGTTATAGCTATATTCGGTACGATATTTAGTATACGACGAAAGGTGCTTATTTGATAAATACAACGTCTTATAGTCCAGTGGGAGATTGTAAGGTTGGGACTATTCGACTACGTATTCCAAGCACAATAACGTTCGGACATGTAGACGTACATGTATTGTGGTATTAGTCGTATGTCAAATATTGTAATTAAGTTAAAGGACCCATTCGGTGATCAATTAAATTTAAGAGGGTCTGTCGCAATTTAATAAGATGTGTGGGGTTAATTAATATATGTGTAGAATTCCTGGGGGCTGGAACGTAAATATCTGATGGGCTTATTAACGGGCCAGCCCATTATGACATCTATAAATATGGGTGTGGTCCCTAAGTGCTGTACAACGAAACACACAGCCGTCGTCTCATAAAACCCTAGCGACTGTCTACAGTCTACTGCTGCTGCTGCTATGGTTCATAAGTAAAAATGCATAGCAGCTCTCGAAGGAAGAAGATGTTTTGCCTTGCAAGAAAATCACTTGGACTTGAATGGAATAGCCGTGATCACAACCAGGTGGTATAATGCAGCGAGCGCTGCACCAATGCAATGAATGGTCCAACCCAGAATACCCACTGTGCAAAAAACCCCACCTTTTTCTTATTAGATTTATGAGTAAAAATACATATAAAGTTAATAATTTATGAAACAAAAGTAGATGATAAGGTTTTGAGGTTACGTGATCATGCCATGCTCGGTCGTGGTTGTATATGATGGCTGCGCCCAGGCTCCTCGCCAGTTTAATCCCAGTGCCCGTCCATTCTTACCTCAAACTAACATGTTTTCAGCTTCGTCTTATTCAATGAGTGGTTAACAGATCCATTTACTTGTGCCTTTGGTCGGCTGCCTACGATCCTATCTGTCGAATTCATGTCCATAACTTTTTTCTGCGTTTAGAGTCGTCGTCTTTCGACAAATAGTGGCACGCACGCCGCCCACCCTTTCATGATGTTATAATTATTAGATTTTGTTTCGATTGTCAACTAAGCTAACCATTGATATGATTAATCAAAAGACCTTAATTAGCCCATTGGGTTATCAAGGCCCATTTGGCTTCAAAATGTTTGTAGGCCAACCAACACTTTACAGAACAAATGGGATATAATAATAACATATAAATGGTGGTTTTTTTCCTCCAAAAAAGATTTGAACTAAAAGTCCAAATATTATATTACTACAGGTACAAGGTACGCGACTGACGACAACTCAAGCGTTCGTTCGTTTACTATAGCTCGCTAAGATAGAGCGTTTGATGAATTAAGACTAGTCCACCATTCTCCAAGAAACGTCTTGGCACCATCCAAGCTCGGAAAATACGTAGGTTCCGTAAAAACGTCGGTCAACACATCGCCGGCGGTGCTGCTCTTCACCTCCAAGCTCCCCATCACCACGGCCAAAACCTGCTTGTACCCAAAGTAGAACCTCTTCACCGACGCCTCCACGGCCTGCATAGCCTGCAGCAAATGAATCTTCGCCGCCGACTCCTCTTTCCTCCGGCGGTACAGCTCCATGGCCGAGTCCTGTATCCTGGGCCCACCCGTGGGGTCCACCTCCACGCCCAATATCTCCGGCACCTTGTGCTTCAGATCCTTGGAGGAGCGCGTGACCTCCACGAGCCCCCGCGATCTGAAGCAGAACAGCTCCGCCGCCTTCTCCTCGTGGCTCGTTTTGATCATCAGCTGATTCTTCAGGCGGAGGAAGTCGTCGGGGTCCATCAGTAGGTGGAGGTTCTCTATATGGCTCAGCAGCGACCACACCTTCTCCAGGACCCAGCAGTCCGTCGAGGCTCTGCGGTGGAGACCACGCGCCGCCGCGTCTCCGATCCTCTCCAGCAGGTGTTTGGCCGCGCAGATCCACGACTCCAGAATCTGGTGCGTGGCGCGCAGGGTTCGGTCCTCGTGATTCTTCAAGTGATCGCCGCCGCGGATGCCGTCCATCTTCTTGGTCAGCGCGTGCACCGAACTCGGCCTGCAGAGCGCGTCGTAATCCAGGCTGGGTTTTCCGGCAAGGTTAGGCTCGCCTAGGCCGAGGGTACAAGACCGACACCTCATCATCTGACATTCGATTTGGTGCTGGATTCTCCTCCACACGTCCTCGTGCTTCGTCGTCGTCCACGTGGCTAGTCGAGGGAGGAGGCTCTCCGCGCTGACGTGGGACACAACAACCCTGTCTTCGCCGCCGTCGCTGCTGCTCTTCCAAACCTCGGCGGAGCTGTTCTCCCTCGACAGCACGCCGGGAGTCGAAGTAAGATCGACGATTGGGATCCTCCCGCGTGTCTCGTCATCCTCCTCGTCTGCTTCCAATAGCAGCGCTACGATCTCGGCCTGGCCGCCGATCAACGCCTCCAGCCGCCGCGTCCACTCCCGCTTGTCGGAATACGGCCGGGGGTCCGACAAAACGGTCGAGATGAACCGAAACGTGATCTCTAGACCGGTCAGAGCCGGTCTGAGAACCGCCTCAGTCCTCCAATCGGGGAATTCTGTTTCAGCCCATAGCTTCCTCAGCTCGGGCAGATGAAGGTATGCCTCGTAGGAGGAGCAAGCAGAGTCCGACGCCGGCTCAAGCTCCGACCGGCGGGGCATAGGGGCAGGAATGGAAATTTGGAGTTTGCTCGACAGCCTCGGAGATTTGCTGTTGCTTGGGAGCTTGCTGCAATCTAAATCGACCATTGTTTTTTTTCATACAACCTATGAATGCAATTTGAATTTGTATGTGTGGTGTGATGATGCTTCGACTTTTCGTTTATTCTTTTTGATGGTTTGAGAAGAGACGATGAGAAAGAGAGAGCGTATATATAGAGAGAATGTTATATGGGGAGACGAGCAAAGGCGTGTGGAAATGTTTTGTGAAAACACGGCGGTGTTGGAATTTTTTTTTATTCAATAGTTGGTGTATTAATATTGGAATTTAAATATTTTAAGGAAATAGAACTTATCCATAGACACGGACTGGCTAAATACAGCTAACGAAGTGGTGTTAGTAGGTCTCGAATTATTATGTTGACGAAAGTGTCCATCGTTTTCAATTAGGTTTACTGCTTGGAGAGGGAAGATCAACTACCATCTTTGTATGTAGGACGATTTTTATGTGCCACGTGTCCTTTTATTTCAACCATGTGAAGTTTAAATTATTTCAAACTTTGTTTCTTGGTTTCGAAGATAAGGCTTTGTTATTGGTAGGATTTAGAAGTATATATCAAGTTTCGAAATATTTATATCAAGATATATATTATGATTAAATCTGTAGAGATATTTATACCAATGAACTTGGAACATATACATATATGGAAAAAGGATAAAATGAAAACATGGAAAAAATATGTTTCCATGTTCTAGGGAAAACGACCGAAAGCCATCATCTTTTCAAACGGGTCATTCTTTGGAACTTGAGTTAAACTGTATTCTTGTGTTGGCTATAAAGTCACAAATTTTTTATTTTTATTTTCTGTTGTTACGGCTGAGCATTCATTTCAAGTATAGTAAATATGGAATGAATTAAGGTTTTAAGTGTCTTTATAACATCAACATACATGACCAAGGAGGATTTGATAAATATACAAAAAACATTGAAGGGCAGTGACGTCAATTGATTTATGTCTGACTGTAATATACAACATTCAACTCACCAATTCAAACTAAAACATTCGGCGGTCAATGGTTAAACAAGTCAACACATTCTTTCATTCCACGTGTTTCATGAACTTAATCTTTCTTTAATTTATTTCTTATATGGATATATGATTCCCACATGCATTAACAACATTACATGTTTATCGATCGTTGTTTTGAAAAAAAAAAAGGAAAAGAGCGCTGTTCGTGATGCCAACTATAAGGGGCAACCCTAATTTTCCCAGCTTTGAAAAGCACGTGACTTATCCCCCAATGTTCGGACACAAGTCACGTGGAAGCATGCACTTGGGTTGACGTTGTCCTTATTTCAGATCCAATAAATAGAGTTTTTTCGTTGTTTCACACGTAGATTTTACAATTTTATTTTAATTCTCTTGTGGTTTTATTCGTTTTACCTATCTGCAATAAATTAACAACAATCGACTTACTTATCTGACTCGTAAAACAACGGTGATGCGTTTGAAACTGTCAATCGACCTTGCATGTCCCACTCTTGATAAAACCATGATTTACGCCGAAAATGAATCTCTTTCCTGATAAAAAAAAAAGATTAAGCCAAAGACCAATGAGATTTTGGAGAAAATTCTGCCAACCAAACCTGAATATATCTATCTAGAAGATTTAGTAATAATCAAACGGATAACTCCCACTAATTGAAAATTATTCCAAACTTATCATATTTTGTTGGAAAGTCAAACAAGGTTGACTTTGCAAGTGTCAATTTGAGCATGCTTTTTGGTGTGTTGGTTTCTTAGGGAGAAATTGCATTGCAAAGTGCAAACCAGTGTCGGTATGTATCTTATCTAATTTCAATTGTTATAAGCTCATCTGCTCTTGATTGGTACTTATCCATATTTATTGATTATATTTTCCAACTCAAGTAATTCATATGACAATTAAATTTATTTTCTTCTAAATAAGGAGGGGGTCAGCAACTTATTGCGATATGTTTTTGACCTGATCGGTAATCGCGCGATTCTTCTATGACATATGCATTATTTCACATAAGGTCAAGCAAATAACTTTCATTCTATATCTGGTTTATTACAACATCACATGCAAGCCATCAATAAGCTTTAGCTTTGTTGGTTATTGAAGATACAGAAAAACTCTGGATCTATCTTAGTGAAATCTCTGAAATAGATCTATCCTATCTTACAGTGAATAATTGAAAGTAAATATCTGACGTGTGTCAGCAGACTTTGATAAAATGGAGGAGATAAGGTTCCAATCAAATCATGCAAATTTAGGGTTTGGCATCATATACCCAGCATTGGATAAAATATATTATTTTCACATCACTAATAAAAAGATTATTTTCACAAAACACCAAAGTATAAGCCAATAGAATGTATAGTATAAGCTGGCAAACCGCCAATACTTTAATTCAAATGTAAAGGTGACCCTTACGAAAGCCCATCACCTTATTTGGGCCGTTGTCCATACAGACACACTAATATAACTCAAACTCAGTTGGATTCAAAGTGACCTTTTTCTTGTTTTTGATATTCGAAGGAAAGGATGAAATAAAGATCTATATTGTTAGGAATATTTTATTGTGTTCAATTAAATCAGGTTATCTTAATCTTGTAGTTTTATTCTGCTCTAAGACCTAATTGTAAATATACCTAACTTGTGGGTATATTAGTTAACTTGGGCCCGATATCCCATTAGGGCTTATATGTATAAATACCCTAAACGATGTATCGTTTAGGGTTGCTGATTCATTAATAGAGTTGACGAATTTGCTGAAGGACACGTGCGTATCATCGTTCCAACTCTACTATCCGTCTCGTGGTATTACTGTTTTATTGCTTCCGTATTTCATCGTATAAGGTAATACTAATCCTATGAATCAGATCAAGGTTGGATAAATCGGCCTAACAAGTGGTATCAGAGCTAAATGCGCTCAGATTTGAGAAAAATTTTCGAAATTATATTTTTTCTTCGTGTTCTTCATAATTTTCGAAAATTTTGATTTTACTTTTGGTGATTTTGGTGATGCTTGAGTATGTGTTGAAGATATAAGTGCTAACATCATTATCCAGACTTTCGCAGGTACTGTGGCAATTCCCGGCAGCTTCTAAATATTTATTAAAAAAATCACTGTAGCAGTACTCGAGATCACTGTAGCAGTTCCCGAGATCACCGTAGATCGAAATTTCGAAATCACTGTAGCAATCGCGAAATTATTGTAGCTCGAAATCGTGAAATCACTGTAGCAATCTCGAGATCACTTTAGCAATCTCGAAATTTAAAAAAAAATCTCGACAAATTATACTGCTTAACAATCTCGACATCGTTCTCGAGATCTATCATTAATTTCAATCTGTGCTTCTCGACATCTAGGGGTGGGATCGGGTCGGGTTTTTCGGGGTTCGGGTTTTTCGGGTCGGGTACCCGATTTTTTCGGGTAGTGAATTTGATACCCGAACCCGACCCGATCAAATGCGGGTACCCGAAACCCGTCGGGTACCCGCAGGTCGGGTTCGGGTTTTTTATATTTTTTATTTATTTTTTAATTAGTTAAAAAATAATGACAATTTGGGAATCGAACCCACAGCTTGGAAAGGGTAGGAACTTATGTCTTTAGCTTCAACAATTCGGCCAACTGAATTTTTGATTAAATTCTTACATAAAATCTACTAGTACTATCCTTAGCTCAGTTTCTTATGGGAAATTCAATTGTCCCACTCGGATGTTTCATTTAAATTATGGGTGAAGTATTTCTATATAAACCCATACCTCACACTACATAAATTCTCATATTAAATTAGTGATGTAACCATTTAATTCCAGTGGCACTTGCGGGTGCAAGCTGGAATATTTTTAATTGAAGTTTTTATATAAATAAATAATTTAATGGTCAATTAATATTATTAACTGGTTGATTAGGTGATTTAATTACAGTTTTTTTTTAATTTTTTAATGTCGGGTACCCGATCGGGTTTTTCGGGTAGCATATTGCTACCCGATACCCGACCCGATCTAGACAATTGGGTATCGGGTTTAAACCCGACACCCGATTTAAAACCCGAATTCTCAATCCGATCGGGGAAAACCCGATCGGGTCGGGTCGGGTATCCGAAACCCAATCCCGAATACCCACCCCTATCGACATCTGCCTTCGAAATATATCTCTCAATTTCAAAGTACTCGAAATCTGATAATTGTCATCTCCTTTTCGAAATCTCTAACCAATCACAATTCATTCCCTTTAGTCATCATTGCACCGTCATTTTCTCATCATCATTTATCATTATATACTCAACCAATCACCATTCATCACTTGGATCTCGAAATCCTATCACTAAGACATATCGAAATCCTTTCACAAAGTCATCCACGTAACCTTGCTCATCATCACTCATCATTTGTCTTTTATTTCTCATAATTCTATAATCATTACATATTAATAAAATATACATATATATTAAATTGCAGAAGATTATTTTTGAAACAAGATATACGAAACATTCTTCGAAACCTATTTGCGAGAGCTTTTTCTCGAAACATTTTTTGCGACGGCCTATTCTTATAGAAACTCATGTTCTCGAGACCTTACCTATTTTCGAAACAAAAAACATAATATTTTTGGCACATTATAAAAAAAAATTAGTATCTTTTTCGAAGTTTTCGACTTTACTTCAAAACTTTTCGGTGTACACCAAAAAGTTTTCAACGTTTAAAATTTTGAAAACTTCACCGTATTTCACGAGATACAGATTTTTCAAAAGCCAAAAATTCTCAAATCTACAAAGCGCGTACGATCATATATCCAAAGATCGACTTGGGACATATTTGACAAATTATAGAAAAGGTTTTCGTAATTTTCACAAATTTTTCGAAATCATCTCAAAATTTTCAGGTCCACACCAAAAATTTTCGACGCTCATAATTGTTTCGAAACTTCACGGTATCTCCAACAAAATCAATTTTTTTTCCAGAACTGAACTTTCAATAGCCACTTTCAATATGTCGTATCATTGGGAACAAAAAGCGAATGAACAAGCTAAAGAAATTAAGGAATTAAAGCATGAATTACTTGAGCTAAATCATCTAGAACTCATAGCAAGTGAGTGGAATGTAGCCGCTCAACAATATGAGATTATTTTTAAATACCTCAATAAATGGTATACTAGACCTATCCCTTTAGAGACAATTATTGCGAAGCTAGTCGACCAAAATTCTTTTTCGGCGCTTGACGGGGAAAACGACTTACATTGTAATAGACCTATCTCGTGGTTGGAAATTCCGGAGGTTGCCAGTAAAATTTCCGAATTAAACGCAACCCTGGAATCGGAGAGAGTAGGCTTTCGAGCGGAGAAGGAAAAACTTTTAGAGGAGATATCAAAACTCAGAAATTCGCCGCCCTTACCTGTCCCAAATAATCCTTTTATAGATATATCATTGTCTAAGCAGGATAAGGGAACTCAAATTGACGCTTTTGTTCCTAAAATTAAAACAAAGAAAACTTTTACGAATAATTCTAAGTCATTATTGACTGAAGCTGAAACGTTAAGTAAAAGTCGAGCTTTAAAGATAGCTAAGGAAGAAGTGAAAATTAGGAAGGAGAAAGGAAAAGCAAAATTATCTGCGAAAATAAAAGTCGAAAATGTTCAAGAGTTTTCCTCTCCCATTCCTATCAAAAAAGAAGCTTGCAAAGAAGAAGTTCCAAGCTCAAGCAAACAGATTTCTCAAGCCTCCAAAAACATCTCTTTCTTTAAAGAATGTTAGATGTGGAATTGCTTACCCATCCAAAAATGTTTATCTTTCTAGTAAGCAAAGTTCTAAGAAAAATCATCATTTTGATGTGAATCGTGTGAACACTTCACGTAGGAAGAACATTTCATACTAACAATGCCCGTAATTCTATATGTTCGTATGCCTTCCTGAAATATTCAGTCCATGTTAAGTCTGAGAAACATCTTATGCGACTGGCTTCGGAGAAAATTTTTAAATCTTCTTCAAATAACACGTTCACCTGTGCTGAAATGTCATACCCGTGTCAAATTAGTCATAAATGGGTACCTAAAGCTACATTAATGGCTGATTTAGGACAAGATTTGACCCCTAATGTGCTTAACCCGTTTTCTGCTAATAAGGGAGGATCCATCCAAAAATGGGTACGAAAGTCCCGATAATATTTTGCAGATGTTCCAGCATGAGTAGGTACGAAGAGAGCTGCTCCACACTCATGACTGGTATGCGACGAGGGCAGCCAAACATCCCAGCGTGTATGGCATCTTGAGTTGCTCCACAGCCACGACTGGTTAGTGATGCGAGCAACCAAACGTAGGTATATTCTATATGCATCCCATAATAAATTTGGCATGCATCTCGAGCTGAAAAGACAATATGCCTACTTTTAAACCACACGAGGGTACATTAGAAACATGCGTGATTCAAAAGAATTTTGAACTTTTAATTTTAGCATGCATATGAGCTGAAATGATTAAATACCCTCGTATAGGTACGTTTTCATTATGCATGCATCTTAAAGAATTTTCGAGCTTAAATTTTTCTGTATGCATATGACCTGAAGCACAAAATACCTATTTCAGCTTAGAGCGATAAAAACGTACATTCTAATGCACTTTTAAAGAACAATAATTCTTTAGTTTGCATCTGCTCTGAAAATAAATTAATACGTTCACGCTTATTTAATTGGGAGATAATTTACATGTTTAAATGTGCATGCATTGAGGGGGAGTATCACTCCATATTTACGAGGAGAGAGTACATTTTTAGGGGGAGTACGTCTTAGGTGCACGATTTGAGGGGAGAAACTTACTTTAACCCATATATGTATATTTATATATATACATTTATCTATATCTATATATATACTTATATAAAAAAAAAAGCGCAAAAAAAAATTGCAAAAAAAAAATTGCCAAAAAAAAAAGTTCGCGAAAAAAAAGGAAAAAGAAAGAAAAACCCTCTCAGGCGCTTGCACCTCCCAAGACGGACTTCACCTGAAAACTCAACCCTCAAGAGTTCAAGAATTCCAAAAGAAGTTAGGAATTTATATTATTTTTATACCCTGTAAAAGCGTGTTTTCGATCGTTATTTACCTAAAATTTCCTCGATATCCTATATTTATTTTCATATTTATTTTTTGACAGATATCCGAGCAAACAAGATCACTTGTGGAACGATTTGAATCTTCGGGGATCCTCTTGCAATTTTCTATAATATCTGGGCAGCCATGCAAATTTACTAGACTTTCCTACTATATGAGCAGCTATACACGTGAAGATCAAGGGATAAAAGGCTATTTTTATACCTAAGATCACGCATACTAAAGTGGGAGTCCATCAAAGAAAGTCAAAGATCTTATTTGGGAGATACGAATATGATCTAATATTGGACCTAGTTGCTTAAGTTAAGTCGGCTGGTTTTTCTATAAAAAGGGAGCAGACTTGCGATTAGAGGGATCATCAGCGAATAAATAATAAGAGAGACGAGCTTAGCAGAGAAGGGAGAGCTTTGAGCAGCGAATCAAATACGAGCCTTGACAGCAAAGAAGAAAAATATACGAGCAGACCTACGGCGAAAAATAAAGAAGCTGCGAGGCGAGACGTTCCATCCGAATAACCGAAGTTTTATAAATTCTCTACTATGTCTTTGAATATTCTGCGTTTTTATTTTATTAATATGCTAGCTTAGATTATTTTGTGATTAAGGCCATAGGCCGAATAATGACTACGTATTAATAATTTCTTATCCTATTTGATCGTGTGAATCAAGTCATGTGTTCTTTGTTTGCGCTTAATGCTTGTGTATGCCTGATCAACATATGCATGTTTATTTGATTGGTTTATGAGACGGACAAAGTGATTAGACCGATTAGAACGATAACGTCGAACATCACTACGTAAAACCGACCAGAGATAGAATTCGGTTTCGTATGTGTGGTTTCCGAATCCTTAAGCGCCGAAAGCGTTTGAGATCGGGGAATTTCATAGAATGCATGCGTGGAAACTACAATCCTATAGATATATACGGGTTGGTTCTCTATCGCATAGGATCGCTATTGCGGGATAAACGAGTAGCGATTGTCTTAGGAAATTTTACCTTGACTGAGATTCATGATGGTTAGATAGGATAGATTTTATGAAACGTAGGAATTATTTGTGCTGAACATGTGCCTTAGTCACTCGTCGTCAATTGATTTTTATCTCATCTATTTTATTTGCGTCTATTTTATTATTTGCGCTTTTATCTTATTTAATTAAATCATTAAAACTATAAAAATTCTCTTGGTCTAAATTAGAATTAGGTTTATATCTTAGAATTAATCAAGCTATCTTCGTGGATCGATACTCGGACTTCGTCCGTTTTATACTACTTGCACGACCTAGTACACTTGCTAGTATTTGAGCGTGTCAAGTTTTTGGCGCCGTTGCCGGGGATAGCTATATCATTAATTTTAGGATTTATTCTGAGTTTTAGTTTAGACGTTTTATTTCTCATTTATTATTATTATTATTATTATTATTATTATTATTATTTTTACTATTTTTGCCAATTTGCTTACGCGATTTTTCATCTTTTGCAGCTAATTCGTATTAGTGCATGACACGAAGCTCAAGGAACGTACCATTGCTATTTGACGCAGAAATCGAAGCGACGTGTCGACGTAACAATCGAAATCGTAGACTAAGAATGGACAATCAAGAACACGAGGAAGAACAGATGGTTCCTCCACGGCCCACTTTACTAAGTCGAGCGCTTCCAGGAATTTTCGATGACAGCGACCCGATTGCCATCCTGCCGGGACCAAATAATCATTTTGAGATTAAACCCGTTACTATACAGATGGTGACAGGCTCAGCACAGTTTCATGGGCTTACAAACGAGGACGCAAATTCACATATTTTGAAATTTACTCAAATCTGCAGAACTATTAAGTATCCAGGCGTCTCGATGGAAGTAATAAAACTGACATTTTTTCCCTTCTCTTTGACAGGTAAGGCGTCTGAATGGTTCTCATCATTGCCACATGCATCTATCACTAGTTGGGAGCAACTAGTGGAATGCTTTCTAGGCAAATATTACCCATTGTCAAGGACCAGCGAGATTAGAAGCCTACTAGTGAACTTCAAACAAGAAGGTGGCGAATCCCTGAGCGATGCATGGAGTAGATACAAGAGCCTTCTGCGACAATGCCCGAACCACAGCATACCCCTGAGCGTCCAGATGCAGTCATTTTTCTTAGGGCTGAGTAAAAAGGATCGTCGACGGTGGATGCACACGAAACTTTATGGAGTTAGGCGACGAGGAAGCACTCCAGGCCATCGAGTGAATTACAGCCTACCCAGCAAGATACACTGAGCATGACCTGGATCGACGAACGGCTGGAGTACATGAGATAAGTAGCTCGTTGGAGGCGCAGCTCGAAGCCATACATAAAAGGTTAGACCAAATACACTCCATGGACCCTGAGGCGGTGAACTACATCCACAATAGGCAAAAGAATGCGTACTCCAACACATACGACCCAAGCTGGCGAGGCCATCCGAATTTGTCGTACGGAAACTCGCACTACTTAAAGCCTCCAGAAGCTCAAAATCAACAGAGTGGGCCACCAACAAAACAAAAAGCTGATTGGGAGATAGCATTTGAGAAATTGGCGGGCTATCAAGGCGATCAGAGTCGTAAGATAGACGAACGATTCAACAAGATAGAGAACACAATTCAATGTCCGAGCGCAAGCCAGGCACACTCCCAAGCGACACTGAAAAGAACCCTCGAGAGCACGTTAAGGCCATTCAGCTGAGAAATGGGAAGAAGCTTGAATCAACCAAGGAGACCAAGGTTGAAGAAGAAGCAAAGGAGACCGAAAACGACGATGAAAGCAAGGTCACGACCAAAGACGCAACTCATCACGACCATAGGAAGGACCAGCGGGATGAAGAAGTGGAGACCGAGCTAGATTCTCTCGCAGTGGAAAAGAAGGTCGACCCACTCCCACCTGTCAAGATTCGACCTCCATATCCCGCGGCATTACGAAGAGGAAAACCGGATAAGAACTTCGAGCGCTTTATTAATATTTTTAGGAAGTTAGAAATTAACATCCCTTTTTGTGAAGCTCTTTTACAGATTCCAAAGTACGCCAAATTTTTCAAGGAGTTGCTATCAAACAGGAACAAGCTAGAGCAATATGGGACGATAGCCCTTAATGAAGAATGCTCTGCGGTGTTACAAAGGAAGCTACCACCAAAGCTCAAAGATAGGGGGAGTTTTTCTATTCCTTGTTCCATAGGCTCATTATCATTTACTAATGTCCTTTGTGATTTAGGAGCGAGTATTAACTTGTTACCCTTTTCACTTCTGAAAAAGCTAGGGATAGGTGAGCCAAAGCCTACATCTACGATTCTCCAACTAGCGGATAGATCGATCACATACCCACGAGGAGTAGTGGAGGACGTGCTAGTGAAGGTTGGAGAGCATTACTTCCCAGCCGATTTCGTGGTGCTAGACATGGAAGAAGACACCGACATGCCTCTAATTTTAGGAAGACCGTTTCTGAATACGGCAAGAGCCCTTATTGATGTTGGTAATGGTAAGCTCATCCTACAGGTTGGGGATGAGAAAGTTATATTTGATGTTTATAAAGCAATGAAACACCCTCCAGATGATGATTCGTGTTCCTTTATTGATAGTATTGACGCATGTGCTCTGGAGTATTTTAAAACTTACAGGAATAAGGAAAACTTGGAAGCATGCCTAGTTGGAGACGAGTCCGAGGAAATGGCCGATACCGTAGCAAGCTTAGAAGCGAACCCACCTTATCGGAGGTCGGCCAAGCCCAAAGTAGAGCGTCTCGATCGGTCATCAGCCACGCAACCTCGACCATCAATCGAGGACCCTCCGATTCTAGAACTTAAACCTTTACCTAGTCATCTTAAATATGTTTACCTTGGCGCCCTTGATACTTTACCCGTGATTATTTCTTCCACGTTGACAGATCTAATGGAGGAAAAGCTAGTGAGGGTGCTAAGAGAACACAAACGAGCATTCGCATGGAAAGTTGCTGACATCAAGGGAGTAAGCCCGACCGTTTGCATGCACAAGATTTTGATGGAAGATTCTTACAAACCGGTCGCACAACCACAGAGGCGCCTAATCCCAGCGATGCAAGAAGTGGTGAAAAATGAGGTAATTAAGCTTTTGGACGCAGGTATTATCTACCCTATCTCTGATAGTGCGTGGGTTAGTCCGACCCAAGTTGTTCCTAAAAAGGGAGGTATGACCGTTATAAAGAATGCCTCTAATGAGTTGATTCCCACGAGGACTGTTACGGGGTGGCGTGTATGCATAGATTATAGGAAATTGAATGATGTCACCCGTAAGGATCATTTCCCCCTCCCCTTTATTGATCAAATGTTAGAAAGACTAGCTGGACATGAGTTTTACTGCTTTCTAGATGGTTACTCAGGTTATAATCAGATCTCTATAGCGCCCGAGGATCAGGAAAAGACTACTTTTACTTGTCCTTATGGTACTTTTGCATATAGACGCATGCCATTTGGATTATGTAATGCACCAGCTACTTTTCAGAGATGCATGCTCGCTATTTTTCATGACATAGTTGGGAAATTTATGGAAATATTTATGGATGATTTTTCTGTATTTGGGTCTACATTTGATACATGCCTTGATAATTTAGCATCTGTTCTATCTCGTTGTGAAGAGACTAACCTTGTCTTAAATTGGGAAAAGTGTCATTTTATGGTACAGGAAGGTATAGTTCTCGGGCACAAGGTATCGCATAAAGGAATTGAGGTGGATCGAGCCAAGGTTGATGCGATTGAGCAGTTGCCACCACCTACGTCAGTGAAGGGGGTTCGAAGCTTCTTGGGACACGCGGGATTCTACCGACGCTTCATAAAGGATTTTTCAAAAATAGCTAAGCCTTTATCTAATTTACTTGTTAAAGATGCTATTCTTAACTTCACTGATGATTGTCTGCAGGCTTTTCGAACTTTAAAGGAGAAACTCACCACAGCCCCAGTGATGGTCGCACCGGACCGGACACTCCCATTTATATTGATGTGCGACGCTAGCGATGGTGCTGTAGGTGTGGTTCTAGGACAACGCAAGGATAAGGTATTTCAGGTCATTTACTACGCTAGTAAACTCTGGACGATGCCCAGAGGAATTATGCTACTACTGAGAAAGAGTTGCTAGCCGTGGTATTTGCAGTAGATAAATTTCATTCTTACCTAGTGTTGAATAAGGTAATCATCTACACTGATCATGCTGCACTTAGATACTTATTTGCTAAGAAAGATGCTAAGCCTAGGTTGATTCGCTGGATTTTACTACTTCAAGAGTATGACTTAGAGATTCGTGATAAGAAAGGTGTTGAGAATGTGATAGCTGATCATTTATCTAGGTTAGATAATTCGCATGAGCAGGATAAAGAGCTACCTATTGACGAATGTTTTCCTGATGAACAATTATATGCTTTAATCGATACATCATTACCTTGGTACGCGGATTTTGCGAATTATGCTGCTACAGGTGAGATTCCCTCAGGCTTGAGTTTTCATCAGAAGAAGAAATTTCTCTCTGATGCGAAACACTACCTGTGGGACGATCCATTCCTATACAAGATCTGTTCTGATCAGGTAATCCGGCGATGTATACCCGCCGAAGAGGTGAGCTCGGTTTTATCTCATTGTCATGCGGGGTTGACGGGTGGACACCATGGACCCACTAGGACTGCATTTAAAGTATTACAATCGGGTTTGTTTTGGCCTACTTTGTTTAAGGATGCGCATGCTTATGTTACCTCATGTGATCGTTGTCAGCGTACGGGTGCTATGTCTCGAAAACATGAAATGCCTTTGAATATCATGTTAGAAATAGATGTGTGGGGCATTGATTTTATGGGACCTTTTCCTAGCTCGTGCTCAAATAAGTATATCTTGGTAGCAGTAGATTATGTGTCTAAATGGGTAGAGGCAGATGCATGTAGGACCAATGATGCACGCGTAGTCATTCGATTTCTTAAGAAGCATATTTTTACTCGTTTTGGTACACCTAGGGCAATAATTAGTGATGGCGGTACTCACTTCTGTAATAAGTTATTTGCTAATTTGTTGTCTAAGTATGGTGTGAAGCATAAAGTGTCTACCCCATACCATCCTCAGACTAGTGGACAGGTAGAAGTTTCGAATAGGGAGCTGAAGCAGATCTTGGAAAAGACGGTGAACGCCTCAAGGAAAGATTGGTCGTTGAAGCTAGATGACGCACTATGGGCGTACCGCACCGCATATAAAACTCCAATAGGGACTTCGCCGTTTCGTCTTGTTTTTGGAAAAGCATGCCATTTACCTGTAGAATTAGAACACCGTGCATATTGGGCTATTAAAAAGCTAAATTTTGATTTGTCTGAAGCAGGTAAAAATAGGTTGCTCCAGCTGAACGAGATGGACGAGTTTCGTCAACAATCGTTCGAGAATGCCAAATTATATAAGGAGCGAACAAAGAAGTGGCATGACAAGAAGATCATAAAAAGGGAGTTCAAAGTCGGCGATCGCGTCTTGCTATTCAACTCAAGGCTACGTCTCTTTCCAGGGAAGCTAAAGAGTAAGTGGGTAGGCCCCTACATCATACAGAAAGTGTTTCCATCTGGGGCCGTACAAATCCTTATCAATGGGAAGGACGAGCACACAGTTAATGGGCAGCGCTTGAAACTCTACGACGATGGGGAAATGGGCAAGCGAACTTGGTATTCCTTGAAGAACCTAGTGCTATTAATATTCCTGCTTTACGTTGTTCTGTGCCTTTCAGGGACACCTCGTCTGGAGAGAATACCAGCGAGCTGAAGGACCTCCAGAAAACCAAAGCAAGCCTAGACACCAAGCCACCCTGATCGTCTCGACAGTCGAGCTGACGACTTTAAAAACAGCGCTTCTTGGGAGGCAACCCAAGTATTATCGATGCATATATATTATATTTAGTCCTATTATTCTAAGTATTATAATTTTTCTAATAAAACTCGCTTTCACGGTGCGCCTAGTCATGTTTGTTTCGCAGGCTCATAACTAGTTTGGGAGTTGCCCGTTCGCGATGGTTGCTTGCGTACTGCGAATCAACAAAGTCTTCTACATCGATCGGCGTAAAATTCAGGGCAGTGTCACTTCTACTCTTTCTTTGCTTTTAATTTACACATTGAGGATAATGTGCTATTTAGTTTGGGGGTGGGATGTGACACATGCTAGATTTAATATGCTTACATATTTAGGTGTCGATGCACTTCGGTCTTTTAGTGGGTATAACTGATGAAGGTTGCGATTTGAATGTCATCTGTGGAATCTCCTGTCAATGATGAAAAATTTTAAAATTTTACCGTGTCGTGATATGATTCGATGAATTGAATGAGATAGTCTTACATGTTGCAGTGTCGTGATATTAGCATGATTATTTGGCTATATTGACTGCTTTAGGAGAGTATTGCGTATCATGAAGCACAAACCCAGCTATATATGTGAGTTTTTGAGCCTTCAGAGATTAATTCAGAGCAACTCATTATGCTCGGTGTTTATTCTTGTGTGACACGCATGGACTGAATATTTTCGAACTTGCTCTGTTATGCATGTCAATGGTTACTATGTGGATTTTATGTGCGAAAATGAGAAGGGCACTAGGATTGAGTCATTGGCCTAAATATTTCCCTACCTTACATATTTACCACTTAGCGAGCCCCTTTGAGCCTTATTTGACTTATTTGTTGATTTGGAGCCCAGATATTTAGCCTGATTACCTCAAATTTAGCCTATACGACCCCTTATCAACGTGTTAAATCTCGATATCGTCAAAAATGGCTTGTTGGTTGAGAAGGAGCTAATCGTCGATGCATGTTAGTTATGAACTCGTTCTATGATATACATCTCTCGTCGTAATATTGTAGCGGACTAGAAACCTCTCCCTTTGATAAGACGTACAAAAAAAATAGATAGGAGGGGCTGGTTCGAAAAAAAAAAAGAAAGAAAGAAAGAAAAAAAGAAAAAAAAAGAAGCGAAAAAAAAAAGAAGCGAAAAAAATATAAATAAAAAAGAGAAGGAGAGCGAGAAGAGCTAAAAAAGGAAAAAGGACGAGTCGAGTGAAAATAGGCACGGCGTTAGAAGAGCGAAATAAGTGGTTAGAAGAGCGATTCGATGAGTTACACGTTTGATACTTTTAGCTCACTTTCCCATATGACGCACCTTTCAAAACCCGAGCCCCATTACAACCTTTGATGGAAGACCCTTTGATTCGTGCATAACTTCTACTATGTGACTATGATGTGATATATTTGCAAGCATAGAGTAATATCTTTTCATATCGTGCATTGAGCGTTTTGTATACAGATCCCTTTGAAAAACACTTCGAGCGACTTGAGCGACCCTTGTGAGAGTTGTGGATTGATGCGTAGTACGATTCTAGAAATGTCTTTCATGCTATGATAAGATTGCGACATATTACCTCATGCCTCGTGTTTTGACTAGATCGTTCATTAGTTGATGATTATCCCGACTTTATGTGCTTTTACGTTTTCTGAGATGAAGCAGGAGAATTTCATTGACTGATGTTCTATAATCCTAACTTGATTTGGTTTAATTCCGCTTTTATGATCGAGGACGATCGAAGCTAGTTTGGGGGTTGTTGATAAGTTAGGAATTTATATTATTTTTATACCCTGTAAAAGCGTGTTTTCGATCGTTATTTACCTAAAATTTCCTCGATATCCTATATTTATTTTCATATTTATTTTTTGACAGATATCCGAGCAAACAAGATCACTTGTGGAACGATTTGAATCTTCGGGGATCCTCTTGCAATTTTCTATAATATCTGGGCAGCCATGCAAATTTACTAGACTTTCCTACTATATGAGCAGCTATACACGTGAAGATCAAGGGATAAAAAGGCTATTTTTATACCTAAGATCACGCATACTAAAGTGGGAGTCCATCAAAGAAAGTCAAAGATCTTATTTGGGAGATACGAATATGATCTAATATTGGACCTAGTTGCTTAAGTTAAGTCGGCTGGTTTTTCTATAAAAAGGGAGCAGACTTGCGATTAGAGGGATCATCAGCGAATAAATAATAAGAGAGACGAGCTTAGCAGAGAAGGGAGAGCTTTGAGCAGCGAATCAAATACGAGCCTTGACAGCAAAGAAGAAAAATATACGAGCAGACCTACGGCGAAAAATAAAGAAGCTGCGAGGCGAGACGTTCCATCCGAATAACCGAAGTTTTATAAATTCTCTACTATGTCTTTGAATATTCTGCGTTTTTATTTTATTAATATGCTAGCTTAGATTATTTTGTGATTAAGGCCATAGGCCGAATAATGACTACGTATTAATAATTTCTTATCCTATTTGATCGTGTGAATCAAGTCATGTGTTCTTTGTTTGCGCTTAATGCTTGTGTATGCCTGATCAACATATGCATGTTTATTTGATTGGTTTATGAGACGGACAAAGTGATTAGACCGATTAGAACGATAACGTCGAACATCACTACGTAAAACCGACCAGAGATGGAATTCGGTTTCGTATGTGTGGTTTCCGAATCCTTAAGCGCCGAAAGCGTTTGAGATCGGGGAATTTCATAGAATGCATGCGTGGAAACTACAATCCTATAGATATATACGGGTTGGTTCTCTATCGCATAGGATCGCTATTGCGGGATAAACGAGTAGCGATTGTCTTAGGAAATTTTACCTTGACTGAGATTCATGATGGTTAGATAGGATAGATTTTATGAAACGTAGGAATTATTTGTGCTGAACATGTGCCTTAGTCACTCGTCGTCAATTGATTTTTATCTCATCTATTTTATTTGCGTCTATTTTATTATTTGCGCTTTTATCTTATTTAATTAAATCATTAAAACTATAAAAATTCTCTTGGTCTAAATTAGAATTAGGTTTATATCTTAGAATTAATCAAGCTATCTTCGTGGATCGATACTCGGACTTCGTCCGTTTTATACTACTTGCACGACCTAGTACACTTGCTAGTATTTGAGCGTGTCAGCGTGACAACCATACACTATCACGAAGATGATGTCAACCGATATGCTCTAACTTGCTGATCAAGCAGTACTCATCAATTGACGGACGCATGGATTCTAAGTTCCCATGGATCAGTCAGACCAAACTGAACCTAACCTCGGAACGTAGCCAAGTGTTAGTGAAGATCTCAAGTTCATAAAAGCCATATTGGAAATTCTTGACAAGACCGAAGAGCGGAAGATACAAAATTCCCTTAGCTCACAAATTACTCGGATCAACCCCAAATAGGTACAGGTGCTAATTTTATTAGTTCCCGGGTAGAAGTCGTCGCATCAGGTCCAACGACGCATGCACAACCGAGCCTTACCCACTCATCGATCTCCCAACAGACCGATGTTTCACTAAATCACGGGGAGCCGCGTAATCTATCACTGCTTCACTTGGAAGCAGGAGATATTGAAATAAGTGGTAGTCAGCCCCACACCACTGAATTTTATTGAACACATCGAGTCTAGTGTGTCCTCACCATCCACATGTTTTTTTATATCTTTTTAGGACACATACATTTTTTCTTATCTGGACTTCGTGATCAGATCAGAACTTTCGTAGACATGTCCTACTACGACATGCTTCGATGATCGGAAGGAAGTCCTATCCGTTGCAACATCAAAACAACAACGGTTTCAGGCCATCGTTTTCGAGCTAGTCTCAATAACGATGTAAACGGAACGCCTATGTGGCCCCGGTTTATAAAGCCATGTCTTCACAGGCCACGTCTCAGAGTTTAACTCTGAAGTCGTGTCGACGGACTGCCTTTTGTGGCTCCGTCAGGTTATTACCCAATCTGAGTGACTACCAATTAACTCCATCGTCTTGTCCCGACGACGCGATCTTCTTGCCAAAGACTATGCTCCATTTTGACTCATCGCATGACGATCTCCCCAGCTCGATCTTCATGAGGGGGAGGAATACTAAAGCAAAATGGGAGCAACACCACGACGAAAGTGCAATATAGATCAGAAAATGCTAAATCTCAAGCGTCATCAAAGAATCAAGCGAAGACCACAAGTCCAACGATTGAAGTTGTCGCCTCATGTACGACTCTCTAATTTTAAAGAAACACCCCAACCACAACACAGGGTTGAACAAACGTAGGGGGAGTTGAGCTACAATTGAACGGTGAGATCGGACTCAAATGACAAGATACGACAACAACTTCAGCATGGATTGCAAGAATCAAAGCTGCCGACTCGTGTACAACTCTTCGAGTTTAAAGAGAGCTCCCAATCCCAACACAAGGTTGAACAAATGTAGGGGGAGTTGCGACAATAGAAGGAAGAGATGGAACACCTAAAGAGAAGATACGACTCGTGTATGTCTCTCAAATTTAATGAGAACTCCTCAATCCCAACAAAAGGTTGAACAAACGTAGGGGAGTTGTGACTATCCAATGGAGAGATCGAACACAAGAGAGACAATCCAACAAGCAGCTTTGAACACTTAGGAGAAGAGAAGTTCAAGAGACGGTGAGCTTGAAAGATCTTTTAAAGAAGAGGTAACAAAGCAAGACAAATGAGGATGTGATTGAAGAAGAACAGGCGAGCAAATGCTTTCACGTACACAACTCCGATACGTATTCTTTGAGGACTCAGTACGATCACAAGACGAAGATAACCGCGCTGAATTGCTAATTGAATACAAATGGGGAGATTGTTAGGAATATTTTATTGTGTTCAATTAAATCAGGTTATCTTAATCTTGTAGTTTTATTCTGCCCTAGGACCTAATTGTAAATATACCTAACTTGTGGGTATATTAGTTAACTTGAGCCCGATAGCCCATTAGGACTTATATGTATAAATACCCTAAACGATAATGTATCGTTTAGGGTTGCTGATTCATTAATAGAGTTGACGAATTTGCTGAAGAATACGTGCGTATCATCGTTCCAACTCTACTATCCGTCTCGTGGTATTACTGTTTTATTGCTTCCGTATTTCATCGTATAAGGTAATACTAATCCTATGAATCAGATCAAGGTTGGATAAATCGGTCTAACATATATAATCGAATGTATTTTAATCAGTGTGCTGAATAGTAATATGTAATGTTGTGCAATCTTCAAATTGTAATATTCATTTTTCGTGGGCCACATTTTTCTGTCGACTCGACCATACAGACTCCGGCATATTAATATTAGATTTTCGTCGACAAATATGTTATAGTTTTCGGTCAGAGATAATCTAAATACAAGAATGGGCAATAATTTAGTGAAATATGATTTCCCGTAGTCAACAAATTGGCTATCTGTCCATTTTCAGTTCTTGAACAATGAATGTTTGTGGAAAAAAAGATAAACAAACAAAAACATAGCCTTATTGTTTAGCCTATATAGTGGCTAGCTTAATGACTTTAATGCATGTATAACCCTATTGAATTACGCATGCGTTGACGAATATAAACTTATATAATATCAGATGAGATTCTAGAGTCAGCTTGAAAGATATAACTTCATTCGAGTTCAAGAATTATAGTCCACATATCTCATATTCGCAGTTAGTTTTTAAAGGCGTTACAAGCAATTTACAACGTTTTGTACGTATAATAGTTTAAAAGTGTTGACCTTTTCTGTCCATGAGCGTAAGAGAGTTTTGATGAACTATGTAATTGTAATGATGTTAGGTCTATAAATTAAGCAATTCGATAAACTATATATATAATGTCTAAGTACATGATAATATTCGACCATGCATTATTTGTGAGCTATAAATTAGTTAAAGTGTTGAGTATTTGAGTGATCTGTTGATGAAATTATGTGATCGCATGTTATAGATGTTTCATGTGATATGATATATCGCTCTGTGCTATTTTTGAAAATACTTGTGAGATATCCAACCGGATTATATAAGGAAAATACGCTGTCTAAATATTGAAAGTGATATATCCGTTGAGAATCGTTTATTCCTGAGTGAAACTTGCATCTACAATTTTTATATGCATCCCGCTGAATTAATTGTGCGAAATCGATTTGATATCTTTCCTTAAGCTGATTAGGATATATTATAATTGGGAAGATTTGATTGATTGACTTTGTGGATAAGATGCAAACATATGGTATGTGCTAAAAACTATGATCTTTAGGAAGTTAAGAAATTCGGATATATATTTTCGATATGATTTATGTGCTGAACATGGTAAATATATTGATCTGATACTATGTGCTAAAAATGAAAAAAAATTGATATGTTGTTATCTCGTGTGCTAAACATGGAAAGTAAATCTGGATTGACTTATTCTATAAACTGATAGCAGGGAATCACATATGGAAAGTTCTGTTAATGTAAATATAATTCGAAATAATTGAATATCCCTTGAGAACGAATCTGAGCATTTATGTGGATTATAATCATGCTAATTAATGCTTATGACAGTTGTGACGAATTTATGAAAAGCATGATTTACATGGCATGTTGACTCTCGAAAATTGCATGAATTATGCGCTTGATTTTGTGATTAATATATTCATCTGATTTTCTATGTAAGTGTTGAATGAAAAAGGTTGATATATGAGCAACCCTTCATATTTTCGAAACACTTAGAATTTGCGAACATACGACTACGAGAGTTTTGAGCAGAAACATTATTGATAGATTCCTGAGCATTCATTTGCGATAACTTTCTGCCTACCTGAGCGATCACTTGCGAAGTACTGACTGTACTGAGATATTCCAACCTCCCACCTTATATTCTGTCTTCGGACGTGTTGTCTTCGGACATGAGCAATACCAAGGAGGCAAGGTCGGCATTTACGCACACGCGAAGGGGATGACGAGTTCCGGGGGTCCTTCGGTAGCGAGCTGTGTTCTGACAGGAATTGGAGATTCCCAT
The DNA here is from genome assembly GCA_027422505.1 of Craterostigma plantagineum. Taxonomy (NCBI): domain Eukaryota; kingdom Viridiplantae; phylum Streptophyta; class Magnoliopsida; order Lamiales; family Linderniaceae; genus Craterostigma; species Craterostigma plantagineum. The sequence goes on from JAPQWV010000019.1 coordinate 19,740,751, forward strand.
AAGCGAAACTCGGCGTGTGGTAACCTAGTGTGTCTAGTGTTCGACTTGTTTCGGTTGTCTATTGGGCTAATCAATCAGTTTTGTATCCAGCTACGGTGCATTATAGGGATTGATTAAACTTTTAAGGAGCAAACCTCAAGGAGATGAGTAAACCCCGTTTGGGGATATAACCTCTATAAAAATCATGTCTCGCATTTATTTTACAGTTATTTCCTTTTTGCAGTGAGCCATACCCGACACACATCACACGTAACTAGGATATATCAGGCATACGCATTACAAGCATTAGTATGCATCTCTAAGTCACTACATCTTAGGATTTACGAAAAGAGGAAGCATAAAGTTTTATGACACATTTTTATCTTTAAATTAGTGTTGGGCTTTGGGCGGGTTGGGCCGGTTCCGGGCCGGTTCTACCGGTTCCGGTTCTACCGGTTCCGGTTCTACCGGTTCCGGCACTGTTCCGGTTCCGGTTCCGGTCCGGTTCCGGAACCATTTTCCAGGGACCGGACCAGAACCATACGAAGAACCCCCGGGCCTAGGAACCGGAACCGGCCCGTTTATTATTTTTAAAGTTTAAATAAGATCAACTGGTGGTGATAAAGTAAACAGTGACGACCCTGACAAGTTATATTCTGGCAGCTTATTATATAGCATAATATGGTGATTTTTATTCTTTAAAATAATAATGTCTATTGTCATCTTGCGTTGTCGATCAGTAGGCATCAACCTCGAGAAATCAATTCGTTCACGGCGCCGTATATCGAATGGAAGAGTGTTTTCGTTTTCCTATTTTATGCTTTACCAATTTGTGCTTCAAAACACATAAAAGTATGTATATCAGAACTATAAATAATTAATAATGGCAGCAAAATACAAATACAGCGATGTCGTCCATACCTGGCAGCATTCATTTATTATTATATTAAACAAAACAATAACAAGAAAAAATAAGGAAACAAAAGAAAAAAAATCGTGCAAATCTCATAGAAGACAGAGACGGCACAGTGTATAGTCATTGGATCTAGACGTGGACACCGTATCTCCTACAGTGGACTACATAATAATACTTTAAAATTTTCCCAACCAATCGAAATGGATTTTTAAAAGACAATACTCACAATAATTTATGACTATTCACGCTAACCCTAATAGACTAGCAATAAAAGTCGCATCGGCGTTGAAAATCACATTATGCATGTGCGCATAATATATACTATTGCAAGAAAACAGTTGCCACAACTTCCTTCAATTAATCCACTTTTCTCAGCCACACACGTAATGTCTTGCACAAATTTCACGTTTTAATAATATTATGACAATGTTTTTTCAACTACTTTGTCATGTCTTTATATATAAACATCCACACACAGCCCCTACCATGCTCGAACAACCTTTTCCGAGGTTTTCAACAGTGTATATAATACAGCTGCAATGAAACTTATATAATATCCATATGCATATACAGCAATTTAAAATGGATTGGCCAGAACCCATTGTTCGTGTCCAATCCTTGTCGGAGAATTGCATAGATGGGATCCCCGAGAGATACATCAAACCATTAGAAGCTAGACCCTCGTTAGACTCGCCCACTGTCGATGCAAACATACCCTTGATCGACCTCGAAAGTATCTGTAATAACAGCAATAACAATAGCGATGTAATAATGATCCCAGAAGCTATACTAAGAGAGGTGAGTGATGCTTGCCGTGAGTGGGGATTCTTCCAAGTTGTGAACCATGGCGTGAGTCCCGGGCTCATGGATAGGGCTCGTGAGGCTTGGAGGGAGTTTTTCAAGCAACCTATGGAGGTTAAGCAAGCCTATGCTAATTCACCTATCACCTACGAAGGCTATGGAAGTAGGCTTGGAGTTGAGAAGGGAGCAATTCTTGATTGGAGTGATTATTACTTCATTCACTATCTTCCTTGTAACCTCAGGGATTTCAACAAGTGGCCTCATCTTCCTCACTCATTGAGGTATACATATAATAATCTTTTCACTTTTTTTTTTTAATAATCCAAATTCAGTTTTTTCTTTTCGTGTTCTTTTAGGGTTTATGACATGCGATTGATTTTGATGTGATAGATCGAAAGACAAGTGAAACGACGAATTGATGTTAAGGGATCTATTTATTTGCAGGGATGTTATAACTGAATATTCCAATGAAGTGGTTCGCCTTGGCGGGGTATTGTTGAAGATACTGTCTATAAACTTAGGATTAAGTGGAGATTACCTGCAAAAGTGCTTTGGTGGTGAGGACATTGGGGCATGTTTAAGGGTTAATTATTACCCAAAATGCCCTAAACCTGATTTAGCCCTTGGGTTGTCGCCTCATTCGGATCCTGGCGGTTTGACTTTTCTTTTGCCCGACCCAAACGTGCCCGGGTTACAAGTTCGTCGAGAGGAGCTGGGTTGTTGGATAACCGTAAAACCCGCCCCACATGCCTTCATAGTCAACATCGGTGATCAAATACAGGTCATTAATTACTCATTTTTCTTATCTTTTCTTTTATTGCATTTCATGCATATATCGATATATCATTCCATTCGATCATTTAGGGTTTAGGTCCCGATATATTCTAACCGAGTAAAATTGATCGTTGTAAATGATTCGTGTCGAGCCAACGCTGATTTAAATTTTCGATTAGGTAAAAAGTATTACCGACCTGGGAGGTTGCAGTATAGGAGTTAAAAAAAAAACATTAGCATAACATAGTGCAATAATATAAATGTTATGTAACATGTTATCACATGTGCCGTGAATTCCAATTAGATGAAGAGAATAAGGCTTCCTTCGTTGGCCTTCGGTAGATGCTTTCTTAATAATTAACCACACATATGTCGTCGTTATTATATTAATGAAATTATTATATGCATACTATAATAGAGAGAAGAAGTTATTCTGCGGTAGTATTCACGAACGCGCAGGTACATGGAGGGCCATACATACATACATGTAGGGGTGGTTCGGTACGGTATACCGTACCAAAACTGTGATACCGTGTACCGTACCGAAATTTCGGTATCTAAAAAAATCATACCAATACTATACCAAAATTTCGGTATACCTTAAATTTCGATACGGTATCATACCAAAATTTTGGTATGGTATCGGTATCATACCTTCTATACCATTCACATGGAGGGTTGTCTCGTAACTCGTTAATTTGTTATTTTCGAATTTTTGGTCAATTTAAACTCCTTAGGCCCCAATAAGATGGATTATTAATACCAAATTTTCCAAAATAAAAGATTTTTAATTCATAAAATAACCTTAAAAGTTTATATATTTTAGCCAGTCTCCTTAGTAAGACAAAGAACTTTATATAACCACAAAGTTTGGTATGGTTATGGGCTAAATAAATTTATTAAGATCCTTATAATATTTTATCCATTTTATATTTTTTGAAATAATATGATATTAAAAAATTTTGTATTTCGGTATAATCGGTATACCTAATTTTTAAAATTTCATACCTTTACCGTACCGAAAATTTTCGGTACGGTATCATACCTTACCAAAAACTTCGGCATACCAAAATTTTCGATATTTTCGGTACGTTACGGTACGATAAGGACGGTATATCAGTATTTCGGTATATTTCCCCAGCCCTACATACATGCATATATAAAGTTCCAAGAGGCAACGACGAGCGAGGACAAACTATTTTATTTAATGGAATTTTTTAGTCGAACGTGTTGATATTTCAATTCTTCACATTTGTGGACGGCTCCACCTCCCACTTGTCCGTTATTCAATCAAACCGCATGATATTACCTTTTATTATTATTTAATTTCCTGTTCACATGCAGACAGATGCATGTATACACACATTCATCTATAATAATAATGCATGCATATTCTTACATGATAGTAAAAATAATAACAGAGAGAGGGAGAGAGTAATGTCGTCTCTCTTTATGTCGGTTATATATATATAATACGCAGGTTCTGAGCAATGCGATTTACAAAAGCGTGGAGCACAGAGTGATTGTAAATTCGGGTCAAGAGCGGATCTCACTTGCTTACTTTTACAATCCGAAGAGCGATTTACTGATACAACCCGCCAAGGAACTGGTGAAAGCGGATCGACCCGCTTTGTACCCGCCCATGACCTTCGACGAGTATAGGCTCTTCATTAGGACTAAAGGCCCCAAAGGAAAGTCACAGTTGTTGGCCGGAGGAGGAGGATCAGAATCATCACCCACCTCCCCATGACATATATCTTAATATTATTATTATATATACAAATACATCATATAAAAGTACATCATCATAATTAACGAGTGCTTAACGTTGATAAAGAAACGATGCATGTAGTACACAATATTTTAAAACTAGTATTAGAGCTTCTTGCGTGACAGACATTAGAATGTGCAGGTTGCAATACTAAGCATAATAATCAGAAAATAATATTTATTCCATATGCATGATGACTCAAACTGTCACACAACACAACTTGCTAAACTATTGATATCGATCCCTTAATATCCTAGTAAACACGATTGATAACCTTCGACAATCTTCTTAATAAGCAAAATCTCAACAAGCTTAATTAGTAACGGACGACATTATATTTTAATAATTACACACTAACTATGCCTAATTTTTAATTCAGAAGAATTATAGGTGGTAGAAGCGAGTCAGTTTTTTCATACTGATGCTCACTGCTGCACGTTACCAGTTTGACGATGGAACGAGCATCAAGGCCAAATTTTCCCATGGCTTCTGCAAATCCATTGTTAAGAACAACGCTTCGAATCCACTTTACGATCTCCTTGTCGCCGTACACCAACTCAGCGGCAAGAGCTGCTTCATCACTTCCCCTTCGATCTCCACCGTACATTTGCAGCCAAGAACGTCGTGCAAACACTTGCATGCTTCTTCGTATAGCTTCTCCATGACTGCATCGTAATCGAAAGGCTCAAACACCACTACTCCGTCGATTCTAGTTGTACATCAACTCAGCGGCAAGAGCTGCTTCATCACTTCCCCTTCGATCTCCACCGTACATTTGCAGCCAAGAACGTCGTGCAAACACTTGCATGCTTCTTCGTATAGCTTCTCCATGACTGCATCGTAATCGAAAGGCTCAAACACCACTACTCCGTCGATTAGTTTCGGTTCAGATGAAGGACTGTAAATAGTATTAGTTTCGAAAACTTCTAACCACGATTTATTCGATCATTCCAAGCTTGATTGCAAGAGTTTTTCTTCTTCTTCCTCCTTCTTCTTCTTCTGCTCCTCTTCCTCCTCCTCCTCCTCCTCATCCTCCTCCTCCTCTTACTCCTCATTCTCCTCCTTCTCCTCCTTCTTCTGCTCCTCCTCCTCTTCCTTCTCCTCCTCCTCCTCCTACTCCTCCTCCTCCTCCTTCTCCTCCTCCTCCTCCTCCTCCTCCTCCTCCTCCTTCTCATTCTTCTCCTTCTTCTTCTTCTTCTTCTTCTTCTTCTTCTTCTCCTTCTCCTTCTCCTCCTTCTTCTACTCCTTCTCCTCCTTCTCATACTCCTTCTCCTCCTTCTCCTACTTCTTCTCCTGCTCCTCCTCCTCCTCCTCCTCCTCCTCCTCCTCCTCCTCCTTCTTCTCCTTCCTCTTCTTCTTCTCCTTCTCCTTCTTCTTCTACCACTTCTTCTTCTTCTACCTCTTCTCCTTCTTCTCCTTCCCCTTCTCCTCATTCTCCTCCTCCTCCTTCTCCTCCTCCTCCTTCTCCTTCTTCTTCTCCTCCTTCTTCTTCTCCTTCTCCTTCTCCTTCTTCTTCTTCTCCTTCTCATTCTTCTCCTCCTCCTCCTTCTTCTCCTTCTCCTTCTTCTTCTTCTCCTTCTGCTCCTCCTCCTCCTCCTTCTCCTCATCTTCCTTCTTCTTCTTCTCCTCCTCCTCCTCCTCCTTCTTCTCCTTCTTCTTCTCCTCCTTCTCCTCCTCCTTCTCCTCCTTCTTCTGCTCCTCCTCCTCCTTCTCCTCCCCCTTCTTCTCCATCTCCTCCTTCTCCTCCTCCTCCTTCTCATTCTCCTCCTTCTCCTTCTCCTCCTTCTTCTCCTTCTCCTTCTTCTCCTTCTCCTCCTTCTTCTTCTTCTTCTTCTGCTCCTCCTCCTTCTTCTCCTCCTCCTCCTCCCCCTCCTCGTCCTTCTTCTTCTGCTCCTCCTCCTCCTTCTCCTCCTTCTCCTCCTTCTTTTGCTCCTTCTCCTCCTCCTTCTACTCCTACTTCTCCTTCTCCTCCTTCTCCTTCTTCTCCTTCTCCCCTTCTCCTCCTTCTCCTCCTTCTTCTGCTCCTTCTCCTCCTCCTACTCCTCCTCCTCCTCCTTCTCCTTCTTCTCCTCCTCCTCCTCCTTCTTCTCCTCCTCCTCCTTCTCCTCCTTCTCCTCCTTCTTTTGCTCCTTCTCCTCCTCCTTCTCCTTCTTCTCCTCCTCCTCCTTCTCCTCCTTCTACTTCTGCTCCTCCTCCTCCTCCTTCTTCTCCTCCTCCCCTTCTCCTCCTTCTCCTCCTTCTTCTGCTCCTTCTCCTCCTCCTACTCTTCCTCCTCCTCCTCCCCCTCCTCCTCCTTCTTCTTCTCCTCCTCCTCCTCCTTCTCCTCCTCCTTCTTCTTTTTCTTCTCCTTCTCCTTCTCCTTCTTCTTCTCCTCCTCCTTCTTCTCCTCCTTCTCGTACTCCTTCTCCTCCTTCTCCTATTTCTTCTCCTCCTTCTCCTCCTCCTCCTCCTCCTCCTCCTCCTCCTCCTCCTCCTTCTTCTTCTTCTCCTTCTTCTTCTACCTCTTCTCCTTCTTCTCCTTCTCCTCCTCCTCCTTCTCCTTCTTCTCCTTCTTCTTCTCCTCCTCCTTCTCCTTCTTCTCCTTCTTCTTCTCCTCCTCCTTCTCCTACTCCTTCTCATCCTTCTCCTCCTTCTTCTCCTCCTTCTCCTCCTTCTCCTCCTTTTTCTCCTACTTTCTCCTTCTCCTCCTTCTCCTCCTACTTCTCATTCTCCTCCTTCTCCTCCTCCTCCTTCTCCTCCTCCTCCTTCTTCTTCTTCTTCTTCAGCTGGCAGGTTTAAGTCTAAGCATGATGATAATGTTGCTGGTGCTGCTGACTTGTTTGCTCATTGTCCTTCTTCTTCTTTTTCTTCTCCTTCTCCTCCGAGCTTTCATTGTCTGTGATTCTGCTGTGACCTACGAGCTTTCTTTTGTTCAAATGATTGGCATCTAAAATTCCTCTTCGTTTGCAGCCATCAGATACACGTAAGACATCATCACCATCATCGCGATCGTTGAGATCGTATCTGATCAGTATCTTTATTGAACTTCTCTTCACTGCTGATACATCTTCATCGCAGTAGCTTGATCTTTAGTTAACACCACCTGCAGCGTATCTTACATTTCCAAGAAAGATGCAGTTTCCTATATTTGCTTCGGCCCCCGAAAATCTGTTAATTTACCAGTCTCCATTGCCCGGAGAGGCTATTTTGAACCACGAGATCTGCCCTGTCAATGTTCTCAAGGAAGACAACAATATTGGATGGCTTCTTGCTCAAGATCTCTACCAAATATTCAACCACGGTTGCTCTCATTGATGCGTCGTACTTATTCTTCACTCTGAGGTAGTTGAATAGAGTATCTGCACTATGCATCTCATACTGCAAGTCTAAATCAACATACACAAAACCCTCTGGGCCTTCATGTAATAATAATGCCTCGGCTAGGACTAGCCCAAGTTTTATCTTGAAAAACTTATCAGGTCCTTTCATGTTCATCCACAGGTTGGCATCGAGCTATTGCTTGCACGAAAGTACTAATAGCATCTCTACGAATATCGCCGATTTTATCTACTAGAGTTTGATAGAGCAGCTTGGCATCGATGGAAAGAGACTGCCTGCAGGGGAGGTTATTACTGCCTAGGTAGCAGGTAGTGATTGAAGTTGCCGAAGCTTGAGATTTAAGCTCGTCAATTGGCTTGCGTTGCGAATTATCATCTTTGGAGAGCACATTTATTAATGAACTGAGCCCTATGATGGAAGAGTCCCTTGGGATATCGTCGTCCTCTTGTTTATCGGATGAATTAGGCTCGTTAGAGGCGCTCTTACTATCATTTGTAAGAGCAGAATTTTCTTCCCTACTGTCCTTAGATAGTTCAAAGCCCGTAGTTCGTGGAAACTGATAGTCTAATAATATTGGAGCATAAATCTCTGAGAACGTCTGATTATGATGATGTTTCTGGCATGTATGATCCCATTTCTTCTGAAGATCAGCGACTCTCTCATTTACTAGCGGCAATCTACTATCATCTTTGCCCTGCACTGAAAATATTCGAAAATCAAACCACTTTGTGACCAGCAATGCCTCATACACAAATAAATTTACCTTTGCAGAAGTTGAGCCCATCGACTCAACGTTTTGCAACCAAAAAGGTAGAGCCGCCGAACCAAGTCCTCGTTTTGAGAACGAAGCTGCTAATTCTCTTTCGTATTTCTCGTTACACAAATGGCAATGTGACACAACGTTTTGGTGTGACTTTATAAATGGGATTTTGATCTCAGATGGCATTGAGAAGAAACCACCCAGAGGAACAAATGACTCCATCAAGCTGTTGCCATATAGTACTATTACTATTATTATTACATTCCAATATATGTTGTTGTTGTTCAGGTTATCTATACGTTGAGATATTGTTGGACAATTCCCCTTGGCTTTTTAATTTGAGAAATCTTAACAAGCTATCACCTATTCGCCTCATCTCAACGTATAAGGATATATTCAAAGGCAAAAGGGCCAAAGACGGAAAAAGATGTTTCAGAGGAATTTTCAAATCAAGAACGTGACAGCCACAACGCCTTTCAACTGGCTTTAGCTCACAGATTATTAAGAAGACACGTAGTCGTAATATGACCACTAATCTAAGAATCACCATCATAATAACCCCTTCCTTTCCCGGCAGGTGATGGTCTCGACAGAGTTGATAATTAAGATGAAATGTTTCGCAAAAAGTAGCAATTGTGCAAGAAAGAAACATACTTGGATATGGGGAATGGACCTCCCATTGAAAATGTGGTGTGCACAGTCTCCAAATCCAAATGGTGGAAACTTTACCAAGAACCTTTGCTGTTACAGCGCCAATTAACCACAACTTCCCTCTGTGTACCTGCAATAAATTACTGAGATTACTAACCAAGCACCTCAGATTGTCTGCGCTAACACCGTCCAGCATCTCCATATCACCAATATTCACCACTACGCCATGATTATCTCCCACTCTCCTCTCCATTTCATCGACAATTTCAACGGCAACCCTTCATCGTCAAAATCCTCACTCACGAGCTTCAAAATCTCATCTTTCACACTAATTACACTTAAATTCTCAGGTAAAAGACCTCTATCATCGCCCTCTTCACCATTTCCAAGAAACTTGTTAAAATGACACTCGCACCAACGCCTAATAGCAAAGGGTTCCTCTTCTTTTCCCTAACCATGACCTCGGCTATCCTACTCGAGTTCTGACGATCATCCCCGGCGATAATGCAACCACCCATTAAGGGAAAGTTCAAACCTTTAGTATGGTCACCAAAGCTGGACAAGAACATAGGACTCCTGTACCTAGATGTGTAAGAACCAAACGTATTCCGCGTTCCTTGGAAACCACCAAAATTAGGCCTTATCAAAGCCATCTTCACGTCACAGCTCCTAAGACCTGCCTCACCCAAAACCCTGCTCACCAAAGGATCGTCATCGATAGAGAGAACCAAGTTTCTCAACTCAACTTTCACAACTGGGACAGACGAAATCGACGAACCACAATACTTGTTCTCTTGCTGCTGCTGATAGTAACTGAAATTCTCAGACGAAATCGACGAACCACAATACCTATTCTCTTGCTGCTGCTGATAGTAACTGAAATTCTCAGGCTGCCTTCTCTGATTGGCCTGCGATCTCTTCATGGCAGCCATCAGAGAGTTAGAGACGAGTGGTTCATCGACTTTACTTGAAGACGGCAAACGATCTAACGAAACACTGAGCGAAAGCTCGAGGGCTTTGAACTGAACCCGCGAATTGTAGTTGAAGCTGTTGCGCGCACGCATACAAACTTCCCGCAGTATCGATTTGGGAAGGGATAGAAGGGAGGAGACCATGTGAAGCGACGTCGTTTGAGCGTGCCCCCGCCGCTTTGCCACGGAAACGGCCTCGTCTAAGGCCATGACGCCTTCATGGGTCAGGCATTGCCTGGCCGTGCTTGCTGGTGTTGGCATGCTTTTTCTTTTAACTCTCTTCTTGTTTTTAATTGGATACGTAGAGTTTTGAGGTTTTGATTTGATGATTAGTTTATGAGAGGGGCTTTTCTCTCTTTCGATGGTTGAGTTATTTATTGAGGTGAGATACTGCTGGCTGGTTGTGGGGGAACTGTGCGTGGATGTGGGTCCCCCAATTGAGACATTGTTGGGATGGGAGAAGTGGAAAGTGAACATCAGAAGGTTAATAATAGTACAGAGATTCTCTTTCTCCTTCCTTCGATTCGAACAAACTTTTTTTATAGTACACTGATTAATTTAGATGTTTTTATAATAAATGGAAAAAATAAATTGAGTGTAGTGTAGGAGGCTGTAGGAGTCGATCGATTGTGTCGTATCGTAACCATCTCTTCGTACCTATGACACATCGTTTCATCGCCATGACTTGCGTATCTCAACTTAGAAATTTCAAGAAGGGAATAATATTAAATATATAGTCTCACTCATTCATTGCGGACCTTCAAATTTCCATCACCATCTCATCTCATTTATATATAGGTACTCCCAGCTAGGGTTGCAAACGAGTTTAACTTTTTTTGGTTCGATTCGCGATTCGAATCGAAATTTTAAGATTCGAATTCGAATATCTAGAATACGAATCCGAATAAGAATATTTTTTTTGATTCGAGAAATATACGAATACGAATATGAAATCACAATATTCGATTCGAAAATTAATTGAATTATTCGATTCGAATAATATAACATAAAATATAGGTATAATTAATATATATTCACATATAATATATGATCACTCACTAAAACATTTAAACATATTATGTTATAACTCAATATATGTTTAAATATAATTTATTTTAATTCAATATATATTTTAAATATAATATTGTTTATAGTTTATTAAATAGAAAATGAAAGATGACTTTGAATACAACGATATTCGACTCGAATATTCGAGAAAATATTCGAATTCGAATAAGAATCAATTTTACGATTCGATTAAATATTCGAATATTCGTATTCGATTGTCATCCGAATACGAATAGAATATTGCGGTATTCGACTCGATTCGATTCGTTTGCAACCCTACTCCCAGCATGGTTCTGAAGCCAGGTTTCGAACCGGACCGAAAATTTTAGTGGTTTAAGGTTTAGTGGTTTAACCGGTATAAAATCGGAATTAAACCGGTGTCAAACCGATATCTTTAAATATAATTAATATATATTTTGTGATTGAATCAACTAAATAACATAGATTATATAGATGTTTATTTAGTAACTTTTTCGTATATTAAAATTTTATCAAATGGAGGGTCAAAATTAAATAAAGTAATGTGTTGGTAGTCGAAATTAATTATAACAATGCCTCCAGAAATTAAACCTGGTCGAAACTAAATAAAATAAAAAGTATGGTCCATTAAGTAATTATAAAATAAAAGATATATGAGGTTTAAAAGGGATTCAAGGATTCGAACCCAGGCCCATCACATAAAAGACCACGATTTTACCACTGCACCATTGAAAGTTCTGTAACTTTACCTATATTTTCAGTTATTTTTTGTTAATTAAAAGTTGGACCGGACCGGAATCGGACCGGATTTTCGGTCGGTTAACTGATTTCCGGTCGGAACCGGCCGGTCCGGACCGTTTTCAAAACCCTGACTCCCGGTAGCTGGAAAAATAATGTCGCTCAATAAATAAATATTGTGTGGGATGTTTCCAAAAAGTGATTTGATTTGATATGTTTCTCTTTGTTCTACTTTTGCGACCTTTTTTCTACTTTTGCGACCTTTTCATGGACGATTTCTACTTGTATCAAACGAAATTTATTTCTTTACCTTGCTCTTGATTTAATTTATAAAAAATTTGCTTTATATTTGGCATCCGTCATTCGCATGGCTTCTTTGTGGTCTCCATACCAAAAAAGAACACTTCTAGTTCTATGCTATCATTATTACTTACTATTAAAACCAAGAGTGACGAATTCAGTCTAGGCTGAGCTCAGTCTTCCCTGCACCTGGGCACTTGGCCCAATATGAGTTGGGTCACTTAGCCACGCACAAACGAAAGGATAAAAAAAAGTTTGATTGCTAAAAAGGAAATAATTTACAAGATTTATTTGCATCTTAAAGTATCACTTCCAACAAACATTGGAAAAAAAAAGATAAATCTCTTTCTTTCGCAGGATTCTACGAAATGATATTATATATATATAATATATATATATATTTGCAGAGGGTTGTAATATCATTGTCCATCGTTTTTGAATGGCATTTGCGATGACCCATCAAACAACCATGAGGCAGGAAAAGGAAATGCATTATTTAAGTCCCTTCCATTTCTCTACTGAAGAAGAATCTACAGGTGGAGTGGGGTGATAAGAGATCATCATCTCTCTTTTCTTTCAGATTCTCATTAAGATTTTGAATAATCATCATTTTACCTTTTACTTCTTTCTAAATAAATAGTGTTCTATTCTTTTCTTCGCGAGCCCCAATTGGCAAATTGACATCTTGGAAATGCGATGTGCGTGCCTACTACTAATGCATACACAAGAACATGCGATGAGAAGTTATAAAATCATGTAGGACAATTCTATTCATGTATGTGCTAATAAAAATTAATTAAGAAACTTAGTGTACAATGTTTTCATATTTCAACATTTTTTGTGTGAATAGCACCCAATTATGTATTAATTGTTTGTATATGGAATTGCTTTCAGAATCTTGTGTAGAATCTTTGAAGGTTGATTGCGTGCTAGAGGAAGTGACATGGATTCACTTTTAGTTATTCAAAGAAATCTTGTTTTTATTATATGAATCATATCAAAGATATTAAATAATTGAAAATGCAGGCAAGAAGTCTTTCAAAACGGAATATGATTCGACTACAAAAATATTCAACACGCGGATCTACAATGTGACACCACTATTTGTTTGTGTTACTTGATCACATTGGTTCACGATTTTTTTTACTGTAATTAAGTATTATAGCATAGATTTAAGGAACCTCTCCTCAATTGTTTAATTTTAAGAACAAAATAAATAAAACTATGAAATTTGATTTTCACAAAAAAAAGCCAGCTGCAGGCAGCAAGGGGACCAAACAAAAGAAAATAGTATTGAAATAAAAATGCAATGGCATTATAGTTTATATGCATTCATCACATCCGCACTTGGAAATCTGTTTCCACTATTAGGGAATACAATAAGAATAATTCTTTTTCCATAGTTTCGATGGGATTTGACTTTACTATTTTATTACCTCAGGTCAGGTGGAGTGGACACTATAAATTTTAATTCCATAAAAAACTGCATTTACCTACATACGATATTCTATAATCATGTTCCCGAGACATGAAATGGAGACTTACTAAATTTACTTGCGTGAAGAAAATTGATAATCATAGTCTGTTCTTACACATTTGTTGTTAACATATGTATATAGTTGGATGGATGTAACGAGGTTGTGGTAAATGAACATTTCATTCTACCAAAAAAAAAGATAATCTATAATCATAATTCATAACGCACAAATATCATACATAACCATCTCTATCTATCTATTCATTGTCCCGGTGATTATCTTTTTTTTTTTTCCTTCTTTCACCAAGATTGCTTTTTCAAAGAAAATAAATTCTCTTATTTTTCTGCGTTAGGCCAAACCTCGAAAAGAATCTTTGCCAAGATTTTTGGAGAAGTTAAATTGTTTCGAAAATAAATAATTGAAGTTGGGTGCCATTAGTGGGCCGCCCCAGTTGGTATTTGTATTTATTTATTCACCATTTATTTATTCAGAAAAAACAAAAATCAATGCAAGCCCAATAAATCAAAATAATCTAATCGTCTTTGAATCTTCTAAGTGGTCTGGTCAGTCAATTCAAGCCCAAACACTTCTCACTTTGAGTTAATAAAATTGTCACGCCTTGCTTGCTGGATTTTTTCATAGGTTCTAATATTGACAGTCAACGTTTTCAATAGTTACGGAAGGTACTATTTTATATAGTTGTCTCTCTAATGTTTGCTTAGTAGTTAGATAGAATTCGAGGTTATATTTAATATTTATTATTTATCAAAAAATTACTGCGGAGAAAAGGGTGGTAATATAAATAACAAGCATAAGACGACTGGTAATACTTTTATAAAAGGATGCAATAGTGGAACTGAAAATTGATCGATCCGTATAAAAAGACGGCAATTAGTTATTGAAGAAATCCAACTTTAGACCAAATCGAAACTACAACTGAAATAAAATAAAAACAGCGCGGAAATTGCGTGTTTGACCGTTGAAATACTCAAACTTCCCTCCCTCTTTTTTCTTTTTATATATTTTCCTTTTTCTTTCTTTTGACTGAAGATGGATAATAATATTACTCCCCACCCCAACCTCCCAACTACTATAAATCACAAACAAAATCAGAGTAAACGAGGAAGAGATTAGAAATTATCAATGTTGTAAAAATCGCTAGGCGCTAATCGGGCGCCCGAGGGGGGCCTAGCGCCTAGACCGCCTAGGCAGGGCCTAGGCGGTTTCTAGGCGGAAATTAATCGGTATATATATTTTATTAATTTCAACATTTTTTATTATTCTAATATTATCCTTAATTGCTATATATAAAAAACTAAGGTGTATACATATAAATAAAGTTATTCTAATTTGGGAATGTAACCCCAACCTCAAGAATATACCATACTCCTAAATTCTATATATAAAAAAAATAGCTAAAAAAATCTATAGGAATTCGAACCCAGCTCAAGTAAAGGCCAAGACCTATCGTTTTGCATATATCCCACTAAGCCAAACACGTTTTGAATTCTTTTACACATGTTCTTTACTAGTTCGTTGAATAAACTTCTGTATGTAATATTGATAGCGTCCCACACCGGTTGTTCACTGAAATGTTTTGGGAAGCTTCTCTATATAAAGGTGAACAACCTCCCTATTGAACCAAAGCGTCGGGCCAAAAATCGTTGTGATGGGCCTGGGCTTCACAAGTTGAATTTAGATTTATTTTTTAATTAAGGTATGATGGCCGAATAATTTAAATATCGGCCGATTAATCGCCATATTCGGCCGATTAAACGTATTTTCCGGCCGACTACTCGATTAGCCGATTAGTTGGCCGAATAAGCCATTTTCGCTGCGGTGGTCATCCGAGTAGCGCCTAGGCGGCGCCCAGGCGGCCGCCTAGGGCGATTTTTACAACAATGGAAATTATGATGACTGTGCCGAGCCCGACACTCTTCGCGCCATCGCCGAGAGGCCTATCATCGCCGGTGTTTCTCAACTCAGCTGCATCATCGCCACCGTCTTTGCCTCCGCCGCCGCCGGATATTTTGGCGGTATTGAGCCGCATCGATGAGGGTGATCGGGAGGAATTATGTCGTCTTCGTTCGACTAAGGATCAGATGATGCTGAAGAGGAAAAGGCCGATGAAGATCGAAATACCTACGCACATTGGGTTGGATGACTTCAAAACCACGCCGTCTGATATGATGGGTAATTTTGAGTATGAAGGTGAAGGATACTCCGTGTGCTGTAAGAAAGGGAGGAGGAGCGGCCTCATGGAAGATCGATACGCCGTCAATTTGGGGACCGAAGGACATTCCAAGCAGGTATGTATGGTGCGTGATTTTATGTGTTCTTAGATTCGAGCTAGTGCATTTATTTCCTATCGAAAAAAAGCTAGATTATTCATAATGAACCAATCATCTGCAAGCGTTATTCTACGTCCCACATACCGACCCTACCCAGCTCATGTCTAGCCGAACTCAGGTTGATCGTCGATGCAATTAGATAAACCGATGGTTTTTTGAATCTGGCATCACTGCACGTTTATTCATCGGGCGATGCGTTGGTGTTTTGAGGTTTTTCTGACGCAGTTATTTAAGTTTGTTTTCGACTTAGAATCAGTATTCTAATTGGGAACATAGTGAATTTTAGTTGTTGCGTAGGCAGTTGTTTAGTAATCAAAGCGAATGTTTCTCTGCATTGCTGTATATTATCAGCGCATCCACTTCCGAGTTGAGGAGTCGAATGTGATTTTCAGGCTTTCTTTGCCGTCTTTGATGGTCACGGCGGGCCTAAAGCTGCTGAATTTGCAGCTAAAAATTTGGAAAAGAATATCATGCTCGAAATATCCAAGAGAAATGACTGCACTGAGGAGGCTGTGAAGAAAGGTTACCTTGCAACAGATGCTGAGTTTATGTCACAAGGCATATACGGCGGAACATGTGTTGTAACAGCAATTATGGACAAAGGAGATCTTATCGTGTCAAACGCAGGCGACTGCCGAGCAGTTATGAGCTGCGGAGGCATCGCTGAGGTGCTAACTGTCGATCATAAGCCCTCCTTGGAAGAAGAACGAGATAGGATTCTGAGAACGGTGAGCGAACATCCTCTTTCTTTTTTCGCCAAAGACAATGAATTGAATAATACATTGAGCTGAGTATGATTTTATCTATAGGGTGGCCTGGTTTTGGATTGCGGTCGTGGTGTATGGAGAGTAGATGGATCTCTAGCTATATCGAGAGCGATTGGCGATAGCCATCTTAAGGAATGGGTTATTGCTGAGCCAGAAACTCGTGTAGTTAAGATTAGATCGGAGTGCGAGTTTTTGATCCTTGGCTCTGATGGTTTATGGGACGCGGTAATATAGCTGAGGAAACTTTTCTCTTTTTATCGTTATTATCATCTCTTGGAGAGAATACTTTTAACAAAGAAGAGAGAGATGGTAAAAAAAATCTTCACTTGTTTGATCTGATGATCTACTTCAGGTAGGTAATCAAGAAGCTGTAGACATTGTTAGATCTTTCTGTGTGGGTGTGGAGAAACGGATGAAATCTTTGTCTGCTTGCAAAAAGTTAGTTGATCTATCTCTGGAAAGAGGATCCATTGATGATATAACCGTTATGGTTATAGAGCAGTTATCTCGTTGACTCTCCTCAACACTACACACTACAGCCGAAGGGCGAAGAAGAGGTTCAGATAAGAAGAGCTTGTCAAATGATCTATCCGTTATTTTGCCTGAATTTTCTTCTGTTCCTCTTCCTTTTTATCCTTACATAGCAGGTACGAATAATGCCTAAACAACATTAGTTAGTAAAGACAGGGCGGCAACTTTGATTCATTTGATGCATATAACTGTGACTTTGTTAGTTAGAAATCATGAGTAAAGTCAAATCAATTTAACGCAATACTTGTGCTGCTTCTTTAGAGTAGTGGTGTGGTGCCTTTGATGGAAAAGTTGTATCCATAGGGACCTTAGTTAAATTATTATCAGCGATAGGTTAAGAAAAAACCAAAGTTGAGTTTTCTATGTTATATTTATTTCTGTTTAAAAAAATATATAATAAAGTTTTGCTTGACCTCTTCCCAAGTAAGGATTTCCTAAAGCCGTTAACCACCAAAGAATTTTCATTCACGATTTGACAAATAGCTGCTTATTATGGTAGTAGCATCTCTCCTTATTAGTACATAAGAATTAAGATAGGTCGGTATAAACATCATGGCTTTAAACAATTCATTTTGTAATAATGATACTCCTCACAATCGAAATATTCACTTGTATCCCTTCCATAATATATAATACAAACACCCACCATCGAGGATTACAAGTTAAGCACATATCATATGAACTGATATTAACTCGCATGCACATACATATAAGGCAGGAGTTGGTTCGTGCCCCATTACTAATAATGTGGATGATAGTGGAGTAACTGGCTAAGCTGCTGATCTTGATTATCAAACGGCACAGAATAGTCGCTAATATATTGATTATTATTATTGTTACTATTATTTCCAAGAGCACCCAACATGTTTTCATTACCATAAATATTACCTTGTTCAGGGACGACGACCTCATCATGAAAGGCGCAAGCAGCAGAAGCAGCAGCAGCCGCCGCCGCCATATGATCCGCGAAAGCACCAGAAAAGGGCACTAATACTTGTAGTAATTCTTCATGTTTTGGTGGCTGTAATTGCTGTTGTCGATGATGATTATCTGCGTAATAAAAGGAAAGTCGCGCCCTTGCAAGAATCAAATCGTTCTGCAACTCCATCATTCTGCTCTGCAACGCAGCTATGGCGCCAATGCATCCATAGACAGGGTCTCTCAGTCTCACCTCGGCTTCATAAACAAGAGAATTCACGGCGTCTTCTCTCTCATGTTCCGCTACTTCGTTCAGGATTTTGCTCACATTGCTCGCTCCAAACACTTTGTGCACTTTGGCGAACTTTCTGGGCTCGTCCGAACGAAAGTAAGGAGCGAACTGACAGTTTGAGGTACATTTTCTCTTCAGGAATTTGCAGGCTGCGCAAGATGAGCTTGAACGAGGTTCAGCTTGCTGCTGGCTCTTCTTCATCGTTATTGATCGTTTGATAAAATAATAAAAATTTATATAACAACGGATCTTCCTTTTGCTTTTATTTCTTCCCTACTTACTAGTTAGTGATGATCATATAGTCAAGGTTAGCCAGCGAGGTCTTCTGTATTTATATGGCATAAGCTATGAATAAAGACAAGCTATATATCACGTTTTATAGTTAATCGCTTGTTAGCGTTGTGTATGAAACTTTATTTAGTAGTTACGGAACGCATCATATATTAATTCAATGAAAATCTTAGTTAAGGCAAAACCATGTGCCACGAGGAGAAACACGATGTCATAACTCATATAATCAAAACCAAAACGTATTTTGTTTTTCATATGAAGATGATGCTAGATTATTAAACTCAATCTGACTTGTGTATTGTGCAAATCGATGATACTAATTAATTATTTAATTATTAAGTATAATATATTATGAGTGATTTTAGAAAACGTCTTGATTGGGGTTAAGATGGGATATGATAGTTGTACGTACACACAAGAAATTAAAGTGGACGAGACAACTGAGGGTTCATGAGAATATAAATGGGACCTATATTGACTAATCGATGAAGTAAAAGATTAGATGTTTCACATATCAATTGATACAAGAAAAAAAAAGTGATTTCTCAATAAAAAAGGAAAGATAGAGAATCCCAGATATCTATTTGATGCTCTATCTACGATATGGAAACCCCTCTATATAACTAGGTTTTATAAGTACTAATAACTTGAAATGCGCTTGCGTATTTGCATGATAGAGATTGACGAGTCACATGCTTGTACAACATTATCACAAAGTTTTCTTTGCATTATATATTAATCAACAGTCTGATTGAACCTTAATCATCGCCCTAACCTAAACTATATAATCTCAACTAACCATAAATTTTGTTTACTTATTCCCGACAACACAAATTTTTGTTTCCGGATATGTGATTTAAGATAATATAATTAACCTTTTCCTTTCGCAATTGGGTGGGCATACGGTAGTGATCCGTAGAGGTAATCTCTCTCTCTCTCTCTCTCTCTCTCTCTCTCTCTCTCTCTCTCTCTCGGTAAATAAATAAGTCGATCACACGAATCCCATGAACGTCTAGCTTGCTCGTGGGTTCATATACGCAACATACCCACTAATAGTGAAATCGGTGAAGCAAACTGTATTGGCGTTTTATTAGGAGGATCATGTCTTAATCTCGTTTTCGTGCAGGAAGCTAATTACACTAAAATGGAGATCGGATAAAAGTTTGAGAGCAAGAACGTGGTGTGTATTAGTAAAAGATGCTTGCCCCACATCAAAACAAACAAAAGATACTAGAAATTAATAATTGTACATCATTATTTACACCACTGAAAGTACAATCTCTATATAATACATACATATATATATATATATGTATATATATATTTTGAGAGAGGTGAAAAAGGGTTGGTGTGGTTAAAACGGAACGGAAAAAATGGTCACTTCAACAAGACCGAAGACATAGAAAAGTGATGAGAAAAAGGAAAAAGATAACGCAAGTTGATAGATGATGAAGATCGATGGATGTATGCGTCAAAGTGTTTGCTTACTATAAAATATTATATTATTATTCATTTGTCGTTTCCTAATCCAACAAAGAAACACCCACCAACGGGGTCATTTCTTACATCCATCACCACTCAATACCAATTATTACTTGTTCAAAAAAAAAAAAAAAAAAATACCAATTATTACTTATTATGATCCTTCCAAATATTTATATAACGTGAATATGTTTTTGGCATTATTTTCCTTTTTTTCCATGACTTAACCCGTGTGAAATGACCTAACATATCATTTGGCTCTCTTCTTCGAAGAAAGATCTTGTGGGATTTGAATAATAATACCATACCATCAATAGCAACACGTAATAAACAAACAAATCACGCTTTGATGGAAAATTATATTCGACTCGAGAAGAACGTAATAAAGTCAAGGAAATACTGAAGAAAAAAAAATACTGATTGATAACGAACATCTAAAGAGATATATTAGGTGAAATAAAAAAAAAAAAAAAAACTCACGCACCATTAAAATACATACAAACAAAACTAAGATCGCCCCACAGCCACATTTGATTTGATATCAGTCCCACTTTGCAGTGTGATTTGATGTGTTAATATTATTTTTCGCAGTGTTTGGAATCAAGCGCGCGTGTGCTTTCAGTGTATGTATCTTCTTAATATTGGCTTGGCGTGGCTTAGCCGTCCTCATTTTGAGTGGGCAACTAACTTAAATACTAAATATGATGCTTTGATATTAGTTATAGCTCAGTGATCGAATACAAGAAATCTAATGACCAGCCTTGTAATGTAGGGGATTACAAATTATCTTTGCACATTCTGAATATTCTTTCTTGCTGGGGTTGAATGATGATTAGAAAGTTGAGCAAATCCATGCCATTATTGCATTGATGCTACGACGTGTATCTTTATCTGGGCTGAAGAAAGCTCAAGCTTATCAAAAGTCAAAACCAGCCCAGAAAAGCCCAAAAAGAAGACTATTTAACGCATTTGACAATCACCTCATCACTATTAGATATTATCTATGTAAGGGTGCTTGGGTAAATGTGATACCGTACCGAAATTTCGTTATCGAAAAAACTCATACCAATACCATACCAAAATTTCGATACGGTAGCATACCGAAATTTCGGTATGGTATCGGTATCATACCTTCTATACCGTCACACAGAGGGTTTTGTACCATGTGTGTCTCGTAACTCGTTAATTCGTTGTTTTCGAATTTTTAGTCAATTCAAACTCCTTAAGCCCCAATAAGATGGATTATTAATACCAAATTTTCCAAAATAAAAAGATTTTTAATTCATAAAATAACCTTAAATAATTTACATATTTTAGTCAGTCTCCTTAGTCAGACAAAAAACTTTACATAACCACAAAATACAGCTTTATATACAGATTAATTAGAACGAAACTACTATTTAAAAAAATTAGTGAAGATTAACATAAAGCAATTGCATTGCATCTTCACGTCAAAATCCTGAAGAAAAAACATTAGAAAGGCAAAATTGAACGTAACTTGAGTTACATAAGTTATCGTTATAATTCGTTTTGTTATTTTAATGTAAGTAAAATATGGTGGGCTTCAATAATCTTATAAAGTTGGGTATAGTTAATAATTATGGGCTAAATAAATTCATGAAGCTCCTTTAATATATTTATCCATTTTATATTTTTTAAAATAATATAATATATGTAGGCGTGTATATATAGATATATATATAAAATATTAAAAATTTTAGTATTTGGTATAATCGGTATACCTAATTTTTAAAATTTTCATACCATTACCGTAATGAATTTTCGGTTCGGTATCATACCTTACCAAAAACTTCGATATACAAAAATTTTCGATATTTTCGGAAAATTTCGGTATATTTTCCCAGCAATGTGCAGATCTTTTTGTCCTTTTTCCCTCCGTTTATTTGCTATTGGTCCAAACTAACAAGGTCCGACTTTTTGTATCAATAATTTACCATGAATTACTGATTCGTAATTGAATACATTGAACTGAAGCAATGTATTTCACGTGGTTGAAAGCACAAGCAAATCTAAGTTACTTCTTGTAGAACTACCAAGTATAACATAGAAATGACAAATAACAAATTCTGGATTTCTGCAGACAATGAATCTACATTATATTTATATTAAAGCCCGTTGCCCCATGCAAGGAAATGTGTGCTGTTGTAATAAACTAGTCAACGTTCTCTTGGATTATATGGTCAGTGGGCTATACTTTAAATATATTCATCTAACCGACAGTTTGTTGACAAAGCAATTGTGATTTACCATGAGTAGATCATGATCCATCCGTTCACTGCCAACGATAATTAATTATCTTGAATAATCTCACTCAGAACATTGTCTGTCTCCCATTCAAAGAGTCAGATTTAAGTTATTACCTGCGACCTCTTCGTCGTCATCTTGTGTAACTCTAACATCATCTCGAGTTTGAACAGGGGAAGGTAGCAATGAGAGGGCCAATCTACTGTCAACCTCATCGTCTCTCTTTATCTTCTGCTTTCTTTCCACCGACATTTCAAGGGATAGGTTCAGATCAAGGTTCACTTCTGATGATGGAAACTTTCTTTTCAATGTCGTGGAGCTCTTGGCTATTTGGGACTGTGATGAAAAAAATTGATTGTTCGTAAACCTTCCTGGGCTATTATTATTATTATAAAGATATCTCAACGGTGATAAGGAACTGCTTGCATGAACATCATTAGCCCTCTGTAAGTATCCAGTTCTTGTTATATTGTTGGACGATGCAAGGCTGCTGCAAGAGTTATAAATGGAGGAGTTGGATTGAAGACCCCAAAACCCATCTTTGTATCTGAAAATTTTTAATGAAGAGAGTAGTTAGGGAGACAAAAAGATCTCATGAAAAAAAAAAAGTAAAAGGGGAAATAAAGTCGTTTATGGCGCTGACATTGTTACTAATAATAATGTGTGCACGTACGGTAAGTTGGAGTACAACGTTGGTTTAGACCTTTGGAGCATTGGAATCTGGCTTAGGTTGTAGACATGGTGATCTCCATTAGCAGCATGATCAAGTAGAAGTCTATGTTGTGATAGAACTACAAATATATTCAACAAAGCTTCACAGGTCAGAACATATAGGAGAGAGTAAGAAACCCTAGTTCTTGATATGTGCATTATAGTAATTACCTTGATTGGGATCATCGATCTTCTTGCTTCTGTACATCTGATCAACGGCAAGAAATGATTTTTTTTTAAAAAAAAAGAAACAGAAAATTTTGAATTAAGCTGATAATCCAAACAAAGATATCATTAAGGATCCTTTAGCTTTGATACAAAACTTACTTGAAGATGGCTTTTGACATGAGCAATGCTAAGCCCTTTGACGTTCATCAATTGAAGCACTAACTTTGGCGTTGCCTCTGCAACAAAAAGCAAAGTTATCAAACTGACACTTGGTGGACATATGCGATCATATTTACTAGGCCAGTGATTTTCATCTAGTTGATCACTGAATTACGAGAGAAAAATATTGATCATATAACCAGATTTCTACTACTAAAATTAGGGCTTACTTTCTTCTCCACCTAATCTTTCGACTGCGTGAACAAAGCAGCTGTGTAGCTCTGGTGTCCATCGAAGACGAGGAGTCTTGGAACGATTGTATTGCCTCACGGATCCATTATTATTATATTTATTAGCTTTTTTACCACTGCTCTCTTCAACTGTGCTGTTGCTCGAGCTGTTTCCATTATTAATATTTGGCTTTTCTTCTGCATCGGTTTCTGATCCTTGAGTCTGACTTGGAGAGCTTGAATTGGAAGTTTGTCGGAGGTCTATATCTGTAGCAGATGCATCCATACTTTTCTTACAAGTCTCAGATCAAATGATGATTTGTGAGGCTTCTTTAAGTTAACCCTAATAGTTTTGAAGAGTAATAGCTTCTGATCTGATTGATCTTAGGGGTTTCTTCTTCGTTCCCTCTCGAGACGGGATCAAACAGATGTAAGAAGATGACTTTTATTCTGGAGAAAAAGAAAGCAAATTAGTTTGGAATTGGGAATGAAAATGGTTGCTACCTAGAAATTAATATAAAGAGCAACTCTCTCTCTCTCCCTCTCTCTCTCTCTCTCTCTCTCTACACACACACACACACTAATCCTAACTTTTTAACGTCACGACCATTCTGTAATTTCGAAATTATGCGCATACATGCGATGGAAACATGAGAATAAACTAAACGCTAGGTCAAATTTAGTTCTGGATCATCCATTGGGTCATGCCCCCTACTCAAACGACATAAGTCCTTTAGGTCAACGTTAAGATACAACTAAGAGCCTTGAATCATGATATCTACCACATATTAATTTGGGCACTAGCTTATTGATCATCCCATGCAGTGTGCGGGCAGGCATCTTTTTGCTAGCTAGACAACAACTGGTTCCATCTCTGTATGTCAGACACAAGTCAACTCCATATATGTTTTATATCTTCAAGAGCTTGCCTTAACAGCAAATTATATATTTTAATACGTCTTATTCTTTTTACCTTGTCTCACTCTCACGCTTGAAACTAATGAAATCATACTACTATACTTTAAAATAAATCAACCTACCTGTTAATGGCTTTTTATTATATCACCTTTTTTTTTACATTCAGTGTAAAACAACACTCCATATTTCCATGGGATTTGTGATCATGTAATGTGAAAAAAGGTGCTTTTGTTGCAAGAGATGAGAGAGCAATATTCTGTGCTCGTGCGTGCTGTCAAGTTCGAAATTAGTTAAGCGGAGGACTATTAATGGTTTTAAAAAAAAAGAAGCTAATAATAACACATTAAAGATGATCGATGTTCTGGAATCTGAATTTTCAACTTGTAAAGAAAAGCTTTTGATATAATATTCACGAGTTTCTTGCTAAAAACTCACAGCTAATGACAACCTTAAGCTACAGCCTTTTATCTGATCGATCTTCATGTGACCTGCTGCTGCCTGCAATAAAGAGAGGATACACATATCGATCAATATCAAGTCTTCGTTTGCAATATCAAGTCTTCGTTTGCTTCCATCATGATGATGATAATGATGACCAATATCATATATATATATATATATATCAATCACGAAATTTATTTCCCCGTCAATAATCATAACATATTAGTTTAATTACTTTTCTCATAACATTATTGTCTATTTTAGGGTACTTACACTTATGTATTTCACGATAAATAGGGTTTTTTATGTACTTAATTATGATTTTCTGAGAAACTGGGAAATATACTTTGAAATTTTTATTTGATTACTCCTTCGAAATGTAGAAAATAATTAAGGCTAAACAGAGTGGTGTTGCTTGTGAATTTTGAAGACGATTAAATACAAACTGGTTAATTGGGCAGGAAAGATTCATATACTTCTCTTTTTAATTTCGTTACTACCTAATCATTTTTTTTTTCAAATTTCGAGATGCATATAATGCGGATCTACACCCTTTGGGAATAACGAGTTATGTCGCTAACTAAACGGTATGTCTGTCGCTGTAAGATTATCTTTGTGATGAAATAGAAAAAATATATATTCCCCCGATTTTATTTACATGTCGTTTTCGCTCTTTAATTTTGTTTATAATTAGTTGTCGTTTTACAGATTTCAAGATAAATATTTATCATATTTCCAGTTTTACCCCTTTAAATATTAATTAAATGGAATATATTAAATAGTCTTAAGCAATTAATTAGGGGTATATTAGACATTTTATTTTATTTCTTAATATGCGTGAAAAAATAATTATCAGTGTCACATCCCCTAGCTGCCGCTGAAGATGAACTTCAAACAGGAAAATATAATATATTAGGAATCGTACATGGATTTGTTGAACTTTGAAAGATAAACGGCTGGTGGTTTCATCGTTGGATATTCCAATACTACACACAAGTAGCAAACGTACAACTCTTGATTTATTTAATTTCATATACGTAACTAATGTAATACCCCTAATAGATGTGCATGGAATATTTCAAGAATGGTTCTGCCATCAATAATTCTCCATGCATCTCTTATTTTTTCTTGAATAATGGTCACCATCGATCACTTATTGTAATTAATTACTTGTTTAGCGTGTAATTAAAATAAAAATGTTGGTCCGCACAAGGCATTGACCATCCCGTCAACTTAGATATGCGTTGATTTTGGTAATGGTAGTTAGGGGTGGGATCGGGTCGGGTATATCGGGTTTCGGGTTTTTCGGGTCGGGTACCCGAAAAAATCGGGTATTGAATTCCAAACCCGACCCCGACCCGATCGAAGTTCGGGTACCCGGCAATCGGGTACCCGAAACCCGTCGGGTACCCGCGGGTCGGGTCGGGTTTCCCTCTTTTTTTTTTTCTTTTGCACTTATTATCATCCCTTAGATCGCACGCTTGAGCTCGTCGATTTCATCCGTAAGGACCTTTCCCTCTCTTCGGCGTTCTTCTTCTGCTTAACGAGTTCTTCTTCTCTCCTAATCTGAAACTCCATTTCTTCTAACTAATTCGTCCTCTAATTTCTTGACATAGGAAGAAATCGAGACTACAACAGTGGAGCGGAGGAAATTCAAGGCACTGAGAATGATAACCTGTCATGAACTTAGATGATGATGAGCGGCTGGAGATGATAGAGATGGAAATGGCTCAGACAAGAGTGTTGAAGATGATAAGGATGTCACTGACTC
The DNA here is from genome assembly GCA_027422505.1 of Craterostigma plantagineum. NCBI lineage: Eukaryota > Viridiplantae > Streptophyta > Magnoliopsida > Lamiales > Linderniaceae > Craterostigma > Craterostigma plantagineum. Next base: position 19,767,550 of record JAPQWV010000019.1, read on the forward strand.
TCAGATGTGGTCGGAAAAGGCAAGGAAGGACAGAGCTGAAGAAGGCTTGGGCTGAACCTAATTTAAATATTATTATGCTATTTGGGACTGTTTTGAGCCCATTTATTTCTGTTAAAAACATTCGTGTAAGTACTTTTTGGGGTATGAAGAATTAAAACCTAATCTTAACTTCTAATCCTTCTTCATTTCTTCTTCACGCACCTAATCTTCTTCTTCTTTCAACCTACCAATCCATTTCTTTTATTGAAACAAAATCAAGAAATAGTACAAGAATAGTAAGATCATAACATTGTCGCAGGCAATAACAGAGAAGCCGACAAGAAACTGGCGGCCATACTGAAAGGGAGGGAGAAAATCTCCAATCTGATAATCGAAGATTTCACTGCGCTCATTCGCACATCGACAGTTGTATATGAACAGCTAGCCTCTGAGGCTTACCCAACGAAGCCTAACCTCATGAAACTTTTCAGACACAACGCTGAAATTTCGTCCTCAATTCATCCTCTAATTATTCTCAGACATCATTTTCTTTTTCTAATTGATCGGGTAGTCGGGTACCCGAACGGGTTTTTCGGGTAGCAATATGCTACCCGAAACCCGACCCGAAATATAACATCGGGTATCGGGTACCCGACCCGATACCCGATGAAACCCGACTTTTCACTCCCGATCGGGTAAAACCCGATCGGGTCGGATCGGGTACCCGAAACCCGAACCCGTATGCCCACCCCTAATGGTAGTAAGTAAGATGTATATATTAAATAAATAAATGCTGACGCCGACACATATTAGGTAGTTTCCCCCCTTCATGCACAAGATTCCATCTTTAACTGCAAAAAGGATTTTTATAATTGGGAGGCTTACAGGCTCAGAATCAACCCCAAAAATCAAAATCTGTGTACGTAATGTAAGGTCAAATTCAGAAGTCGGTATTCAAGTGTCATGATTCTGAAAGTTACACAAAAGTATGCACTGCTATGCACTCTACAGTAGGAAAAGTGTCTTAAATAAAACAATTATATCAGAACATAAATGTAGTTTATTCAAAACAGAAAGGACCCCTCCTATCTAATATGCTATTCCATACCCCGAATTCTCAATATCGATCTCTCCCATTCCGACGTCTTCTTCACTGTCTCCATCGCCGCTGATCTCAGAGCCTTTTCTCTGCGAGTAACTAATCCTCACCAGGAAAGCCGTAGTGATTGTGTTTATTGTGGGAAGAAAAACTTTCGACGTTTAACCTCTATATAATATATGTATAAGCCAAGAAAATATCCCCAGAAAGCTATAGATTTGATATTGGTAATCCGTTAAAATATCACGAAAGATGTTTCTGTTTTTCACATGTATCGATTCTACGAATGTATTTACCTGCTTTATTATTAAGTTTTCATCTCCCAATTACACATCCTACGTTCTAAATACGACGAAGTACTTCCCATACAAATTGAAACTGTACAGGATAACTCTTCTCTCGTTTCTTCTCAAACTATATGCATGATCCACTCTTCGAGCAGACATGGCTGATGCCTGCTACTTCCTCCACACATAAAACTTGGAGGGAAATAGCATTTTCTAGAACACTGGTCATTAAAGAACTAAAAGAAGTTCAAAAACAAAAAAAAAAACAAAAAGAACAAACTCCATGTAGTCAGTATGTGTTCGTTTCTAGGTTGTGTCTGTACAGCTAATCCACCAAACTGGAAAACGCAGGAGCTTTAGACCCCAATATCAGAACCCAAATCAGAGAAGAGATCATTCAGCAGAAGATTGTAGTCCTCTTCTCTCCCAGGCATCAAGAAGTCCAATCCCTGTTCTCTTCCTAGCTCCGTTCGTGTTCCAACGACCTGAGATTGTGGCTCAGCAGGCAGTTGTTGACCACCGCAGGCCTCCGTAGGACCAAGGCCTTGTACTGGGGCAGAGGAGTCCAGTGATTGAAGAAGCTCCTCTACATCAAACATGTCACAAGCAGGATAACCCTCCTCTAGCTGATCCAAGAGCACCGATTGTTGTTCAAGATTCTGCTTGTCAAACGGGCCAAGCCCCCCATCATCAATTGGAACTGGTTGGAAGTAGTCCCCCTTCTCCGCCTTCACTCCCTCACTTGTATGAAGATCCTCAATTGCTTCATTCTTGACGAAGCTAGTAGGTATATTAGCTTCATATGATTTCACTTCAGGGGCCTCTTTCCTCGGCGGCTTTATTGCGTCATAAAACACCTCAGATAAGGTTGAAGCAGTAGAATCGTCCGTCTTAACCAATGAAGCAGGGTGGGTTTCCGGAAAATTAAGCCTTGCGCAAGGACCATACATGGCTTTTGCAGCTTCATCGTAAGCAAGGGCAGCCTCCTTAGCAGTGGGGAACGTGCCCAACCAAAGCCTACTTCCTCTGTGAGGCTCTCTAATCTCGGCTACCCACTTACCCCATGTTCTTTGCCTAACACCTCTGTAATTGCACCGAGCATTCTCAGGCCCTCCTTTGCCCTTCATGCACCCCTTTTTAGACCCCTTGGCGGGGGCTTTACGCAATTGCTTACTGTCTTCTATTAGCATATTTTATATATGGCAAATATTGTATATCAATTAGTATTAATTAGAATATCAATTAGTATTAATTAGGCATAAATCAAGGAGATAAAGACTCCTATGTACACTATATGTATGTGCTGGGAAAATCAATACGATACAAGTTCTTTTCGATCATAATCTTGACATGGTATCAGAGCCTTTTCTTGGCTCGATCTTTGTTCGTTTCTTCTGCGTTGTTTGTTGATCCTAGTACGTTCCTCTCATGGCGGCCAACGAATCCAGTGCGACCGTTTCTGTCGAATCGAATGATGATTATAGTACCCGCAAGTCGTTCACTCCTTACGATGTCACGGCAGCGGATAGTCCCGGTTTGTTAATCTCGCATGTTCAGCTCAAAGGTGAGTCCAATTATGATGAATGGGCTCGTAGTATTACGCGTGCCCTTCGCACCCGAAAGAAGTTTGGTTTTGTTGATGGATCTATTGTCCAGCCGCATGATAACGGCGATCTCCTGGCAGATTGGTGGGTTAATCACTCTTTAATTGTGTCTTGGATTATGAATACTATTGAACCATCTCTCCGTTCATCTGTTACTGACATGGATCTGTCTAGTGATTTGTGGCGTCACTTGAAGCAGCGTTTTTCAGTTGTCAATGGAAGCAAACTTCAACAGCTCAAAGGTGCTCTTGCGGAGTGTAAGCAACGAGGCCTTTCGATTGCCGCCTATTATTCCAACCTTAATAAGATTTGGGATGAGTTGATGGCTTGTGAGAAGAAGCCTGTGTGTCGTTGTGGGCTGTGCACGTGTAATCTCCCGTTGGAGTTCGAGCAAATTAGAGAAGAAGCAAAAACACATCAGTTTTTGCTTGGTTTGGATGCATCGTTGTATGGCGCTGCTCGGTCATCTATTTTGTCGCTTGAATCGTTGCCTTCTGTTGATCGTGTCTATGCAAAAATGATTCAAGAGGAGAGAGTTCGCCTTCAAGATCTTCATGTCACGGACTCTGTTGCACAGGATTCTGGTATCTCGGCGCATTTTCTAGGTTTACGGTCTGCGAGCCTTCAACCGTCTTCGCAGCATGCGCCAAGTCTAGCACCCGGCGGCGCAGACGGTTCTTCTTTTGCTGCAGCTGTCGACGTCCGACGCACTTCCGTAACAACAGATGGCCGACGTGACCTTCTTTGTACCTACTGCCACAGGACCGGCCATGAAGAAAGTAGATGCTACTCCAAGAATGGATTTCCAGCTGGCTGGAAGCGAGGTGGAAAATCAGGTGGTCGCGGTCGAAGCGGAGGACGTTCCAACAATGTTGGTTCGATAGTTGTTACTGGCTCTGGTGATTCATTTGGTGCTGGTTCGGGAAACGTTGCTCGTGCCAATGCCACTGTTGCTGGTGATGGTGATCGAGCCATTACGGGTTTGACTAATGAACAATGGACTTCCGTTGTCAACCACTTGAATGCCCAAAAATCTGATCCTACTGAGCCACTGTCTGGTAACGTTTTAACTAATACTTGGATGTTTGATTGTGGAGCTACTCACCATATGACAGGATTTCTTGGGTGCTTCACTAATATTCGGAACATTATGGCCCGACCTGTGCAACTTCCGAATGGCGCTCTTACTATGGCTAAAAAGGCTGGCACTGTGGTTCTTAGTAGTCATGTGACTTTAAATGATGTTCTCTTTGTGCCCAGTTTAGAGTGCAGTCTCATTTCATTGTTTCAACTGCTAAACCGACTCAATTGCACTGCCAATTTCACTAATACATCTTGTGTTGTTCAGGACCGCACTTCGGGGACGGTGATTGGTTCGGGTGAGCAGTGTGGTGGTCTTTACTTCTTTCGAGGGGATGTGTCTGTCGCAGTTGTCCAGTCCAAGGGTGAGACGTCTTTTTCTTTGTGGCATCGTCGGTTGGGTCATCCGTCTTCTCAGGTTTTAGAAAAATTGCCATGCGTCGATTCTAGTTCTAGTAATTTTTCTTCAAATAAGGCATGTGATGTTTGTCTTCGTGCCAAACAGTCTCGTGATAGTTTTCATGTTAGTGAGTCCAAGGCCGTTGATCCTTTTCATTTGATCCATTGTGACGTGTGGGGACCTTATCGTATTCCTGCGATTTGTGGGGCACGTTATTTTCTAACCATTGTCGATGATTACTCTCGTGCTGTTTGGGTTTATTTACTGTCTGATAAATCTCAAGTTTCTACCAAATTGCGAGATTTCTTTTCCTTTGTTCGCCGCCAGTTTGAAACAATGGTTAAAGTCGTTCGTAGTGACAATGGCTCCGAATTTATGTCGTTGTCTGCTTACTTTCGAGAACATGGTATATTACATGAAACCTCGTGTGTCAATACTCCACAACAAAACGGGCGTGTTGAACGAAAGCACCAACATATTCTCAATGTCGCTCGGGCTTTGCGCTTTCAGGCTCATTTGCCGTTAGAATTCTGGGGTCATTGTGTCTTGACGTCTGTATACCTCATCAATCGTCTTCCTACACCGATCCTTCACTATAAAACGCCGATCGAAATGTTGTATGGTAAACCACCACTTCTTCATCATCTGAGGGTTTTTGGGTGTTTGTGCTATGTCTATAATCAGTCTAAGGGGGGTGATAAGTTTGCCAGTCGCAGCCGTAAATGTGTGTTTATGGGTTACCCATTTGGGCAAAAAGGGTGGAGAGTTTATGATATTGAGACGGGTGATTTCTTGATTTCTCGGGATGTAGTTTTCTCGGAGTCCGAGTTTCCTTATTTGATGTCCTCCTCATCCGAACATATTTCTGAGCCTTCCTTTGTTCCTGAGTGGCTGCCCCCTACAGACGATGATGAGGAAGTCACTCCTGTGTCAGCCCCTCCTTCTTTATCGGTCATTGAGTCCTCACTTCCTCCTTCAGTATTTCCCACTCCTGAGTCTTCTTCTGAGCATGTACAAGAGTCTTCTTTTCCACCTTCTGTGGAACAATTGGGTCGTGGTCACCGTGTAAAGTATCCCAATCGTCGCTATGATGGCTTTGTGACAGACGTTTCCCCTTCTGCCACCACCCCTGCTTTTCCGGATACATCGTCGTCCTCAGGTACGCCTTATCCTCTCACACATTATGTTAATTGTGAAAAGTTCTCACCGGCCCATAAGTCATTTTTAGCCGCAGTATCTTCCACTGTCGAACCTCGTTCCTTTGCTGAAGCTGTTCGAGATAGCCGATGGAGAGAAGCAATGCGACAGGAGATTGAAGCATTAGAAAAGAATCACACATGGGATGTCTCTTCTCTTCCACCTGGCAAGAAGGCAATTGGGTGCAAGTGGATTTTCAAAATCAAACATCACTCTGATGGTTCGATCGAGCGTTACAAAGCTCGCCTTGTTGTGTTGGGTAATAATCAAGTTGAAGGTATTGACTACAAGGAGACATTTGCACCTGTGGCAAAGATGGTCACGGTGAGATCATTTTTGGCTGTCGCCGCAGTTAAGAATTGGGAACTTCATCAGATGGATGTCCATAATGCTTTCTTGCATGGTGATCTTGATGAGGAAGTTTATATGAAATTTCCTCCTGGTTTTAGTTCTTCTCAAACAGGACAGGTTTGCCGATTGCGACGATCCCTCTATGGCTTGAAACAGGCTCCTCGGTGTTGGTTTGCCAAGCTGGCCACTGCTTTGAAGCAGTATGGTTTTACTCAGTCTTACTCTGATTATTCTCTGTTTACTCGTCATCAAGGTGCAATGCATATTAATGTGTTGGTGTATGTCGATGACTTGATTATATCTGGTAATGATTCATCAGCTATTTCTCGCTTCAAGGACTACTTAAGTTCTAATTTCCATATGAAGGATCTTGGGGTCTTGAAGTATTTTCTGGGAATTGAAGTCGCTCGCAATGACTCTGGACTGTTCTTATGTCAGCGCAAGTATGCATTGGATCTTGTCTCGGAAGTGGGCTTGATGGGTGCTAAGCCTGCCGAATCTCCTATTGAACAGAACCATGGTCTTCCTCTAGTTAATGATCGACCATTTTCTAATCCAGAGCGATATCGTCGCTTGGTTGGTCGGTTGATTTATTTGTCTATCACTCGTCCCGATCTGTCTTACAGTGTGCACATGTTGGCCCAGTTTATGCAAAATCCTATGGAGGCTCACTGGGAGGCAACTCTTCGTGTTGTTCGTTATTTGAAGGGTACAGCAGGCCAAGGGATTTTATTGCGAGCTGACAGTAATTTACAGTTGTACGGATGGTGTGATTCTGACTGGGCCAGTTGTCCTATCACCAGGCGCTCTCTCACTGGTTGGTTGGTCCAATTGGGCAGTTCTCCTATTTCATGGAAGACAAAGAAACAACACACGGTAGCTCGTTCTTCTGCTGAGGCCGAGTATCGTGCCATGGCAACTCTCACGTGTGAATTGAAATGGTTGAAAGGGTTGTTGCAAAGTCTTGGCGTCTCTCATTCTCAGCCCATGCATGTTTTCTGCGACAGTAAGGCAGCTCTACACATTGCTGCTAATCCGGTCTTCCATGAACGTACGAAGCATATTGAGATAGACTGCCACTTTGTGCGTGATGCGCTTGTCTCTGGATTGATATCTGCTAGTCATGTGCCTACGCATAAGCAGTTGGCTGATATCTTCACCAAGGGCCTTGGTAAACGTCAGTTGGACTCTATTTTTGGCAAGTTGGGCATACGGAATCCCCATGCTCCAACTTTGAGGGGGGGTATTAGCATATTTTATATATGGCAAATATTGTATATCAATTAGTATTAATTAGAATATCAATTAGTATTAATTAGGCATAAATCAAGGAGATAAAGACTCCTATGTACACTATATGTATGTGCTGGGAAAATCAATACGATACAAGTTCTTTTCGATCATAATCTTGACATCTTCAAACTCGACTGAATCGAGCTTGGTGTTGTATTCTTTCCACTTCGCTATCGTCTCTGCCACGGATTTTGCGCCTGCTTTGCGACTTCTTGATTTCCTCTTACGCGCGTAGTCCATAGGCTGCGACATCGTATTGGGCACTTGTTCTGACCATGCCATTGCCGTAACTCTGCAGCCAAATTTAATAAAACGAGAAAGCTAAGGTACAGCAGCTCACAACAAACCCACAAAATATTCTTGAAGGTCTCTAAAGAAATCAGGAAACAGTCGAGAACCACATGAGACCACTCCTCCAGCCCCAGAAAAATCGCGCCAGTGAATAAACGATAAGAGGGGAACCACATCAAGGTAACAGAAAAATACTGCAAGGAGGAAAAAAATCACACCTTTTGTTGAACTCTGCTGAATTAGCACCAATTCTTCCCAGATTCAGCTTGTCCTTATGCCGAGACGATATAATCCTTGTATAATATCTTAATTCACGTCTGTTAGCTTTTTCTTCTGAGAGCAATACTGACTGATTTTTATCCTTGTTTGTAGGAAAAAACGGAAGTCTTGAAATAGACCATGTGGTGGGATATTTATAGCCTTCACAAGATATTTTCCTGGAACACATCACAAGGATATCTCTAGATTTTTCTTGGACATTATCGTAAACGTGGCTCTTTCACAGCCGCGTTTCAGGCACGTGGCACACGAAGCTTCCCGAACCACAAGAATTTATTATTATATATTTTTCCCTGGTGGAGGGGTTTTCAATGTTTTGCGGCTGTTTCTGCTGCTACGCGCAATTAGATGAAATTGCTTGGGAATTAAGCAATTTCTCTTTTTTTATTTTCTCTTTCTTTTTTCTCTTTTCGCCCTCAAGGTCCGAGGTTTTTTGACCCCTAGTGTTTGGTCAAGTTTTGCTTGCGTGATCATCACGTTTCCGACCCATTTATAGTAATAGCTCAAAAGGCCAGCCTAATTAATTTATGCTCGTTAATTACCTCTCATATGGGCTTATTTATGGGTATTGAGCCCATCAAGGCCCAATAGAAAGCCCTACATGATAACACGTTTCCAATCACGTTCGTACACCGACAACCCCACAAAGGCGCTAGCTAACTAATAAATAAAGAAAGCGTGATATTATTATTATAAATAAAAAATTGAAAAGAAGACAGGCAAATAGACAATCGCACAGATCGTAGTGGCTCCTCAGCTGCACAAGACAAGAATGGCATCGACGACACCTCTCCCCATCACCAGCCCAGACACCTCCGCCGCCGCCCCAATCTCCGCACCAGCGTTCCGCGCCTTCCTCTCGCGCCTCAAGGTGTCGTTTCTCCACGCTCGATCCCAACAACGCCCATGGCTGGAACTCGTAGACCGCACATCCTTTGCCAAGCCAGACACGCTCTCCGAGGCAGCCTCGCGCATCCGAAAGAACTTCACCTATTTCCGCGTCAATTACTCGTCCGTCATCGCTCTCTCCCTTGCTTTCTCCCTTATCTCGCACCCCTTCTCTCTCTTCGTCCTCGTAGCTCTGCTAGCCTCGTGGATTTTCTTGTACCTCTTTCGCCCCTCCGATCAGCAACTGGTTGTGGGCGGGAGGACCTTTTCCGATCGTGAGGTGTTGGGAATCCTCGTGGTTTCGACGATAGTCGTGGTGTTCCTCACGAGTGTGGGATCTGTCTTGATCTCCGCTTTGTTGGTGGGTCTTGCGGTGGTTTGTGGGCATGGAGCTTTTAGGGTTCCCGAGGATCTGTTCTTGGATGAGCAGGAGAATGCTGGGATTGGGTTCATGTCATTCTTGGGAGGCCCAGCTTCTTCGGCCGCGGCCTCATCGGCGGCAGCTGTTGCATCCAGGGTCTGATTTGGGTTTGGATCTGATGAGTGGAACAAAAAATTAATTGGATTCGATTGGATAGGGGATATCCTATCATAGGTTACGTTATCATTCTTGGATTTGTTTGGCGGTGATCTGAATTGTATCGATTTGATTGATCAATTGCATATTTGTTCGTATTCAACCTCTTACTATTGGAATATGTGTCTATTTTGAAGAAGCATGATATTGATTGAGCTCATTTGACTCAACTGTTGATGGTGCGTTTTATCAGTCTGGTTTTGTTTTGGAAAGAAATCTTCAATGTGCTGCTTTGCTTCAACTACATTAATCTTAGCGAAATGAAATCTTGTCAAACCATCATCAGTTGAAGGTTCTTCCAAACACCAACAGAGAAACGAGTTATACGTATCAGAGAATCTTCGATCTGTTTTGGTTGGTTGCATTGAATGGATCTCAATCTACTCTAGAAAAGATAAATATGTAGTTGAAAGGAAGAAGCCATGTGAAAATTGATGAAACCCAGCGAGCATATGGTGGTGCAAGAACTTAGTCGAAGAAATGGCCTTGAACTGCTTTCATCATATCCATTCCATCCATGTCTTTTTTTCTGTGAGAGCAATGGACGCGATAAAACTGATTTCGTACTTCAGATGGGCCTCTCTTCTATTCAATGGGCTTTTACTTCTCTGTTCATCTATGTGGCGCCATTTTGATTGGGTGAACCACTACTTGGCTTCGCGGCGAATCTAAACTAAACTAAATATAATGCCGTTGACTTTACATTTCAGCAGCTATCTTTTTTCGTAAGCAAAGAATAAAAAAAGAAAAAGAAAAGAAATCGGAACGAAGTAACCTCACAAACTAATAATATATATGTGACCGCGTTCTATCTAGCACTGCAGCATATAACTAACTAGATTTCATAATTCATATGATATCCAATAACAAATCATCATCAAAAACAAAAAATTCAATCGTCCCTGAAAGAAGATCGCAAGTATTGATTGATATAAAGATTTTTTTTTTTTGCTTGGGTCATGGGAAACGCTATAAGATTTTTGTGCGGCCAATGTTGCACCACATCAGCGATCGGCCACCATGGAGGAGGAGGAGTTACAGCTCTGTCCCGCGATCTCTACCACTTCGAAGCCACTTCTCAGGTTGTTGCACCACACTCTCCCATGCCATGTTCAAACAAACTAAACCCATGATTTTGTATTGAAAAAATTTAGAGTTTGTTTGTATGTTTCAGGTTCCTCCAGGATTAAGCAAGTATGTTGCCTCATCCAAGAAAGCTCAGGCCAATTGGTATAGTTAATATCTTATCAGAATTAGATAATCAGATCTATTTTTCTGTGCTTGAATGATTTGTTAGTTGTGGGTCATCTTTGAGATTGGAGATGATGATAAATCTAATTTGTGTCAGGTACAAGAAGCTATCTGAGGCGTGGAAAGAAAGCAGACCACCACCAAAAACATCTGAAGAAGCTGCAAGGTTTATCATTCAAACATTAAAAAGACATCAGAAGAAAGATGTGGAGGTATTGAATTAATGATGATAACAACAACGTACGTTAATTAATTAGCATAGTATCACCTGTTCTCAGATCATTAACAATGGTTTTATTATTATTCACAGGGACTGTTGGCTTTCTATGGTCTTCCTCGTCCTCATACTTTGGCTGATCTTACTAATAGTAGTAACGGTGTTCGCCCATCGAAACCAAAAGGACCCCTCAGATTTGAACTGAACACTTTACCGGTATGGAAGGGAAAGATAAAAAGGAAAGAAGTAATTTTTCTGATCTGGGCTCATTTCTGTAGGTTGATGCAAAGGGCGTAACAGATGGTGATACGATAAGTGTTTACGCAAGCACAAACGATGGTAGGGATCAGTCCTCAATTGTTCCTAAAGAAGTGGAAAGAGCAGCTGTTCAAAGAGCCAAAGCTCGTGCTCAGAAGAATTATGTCAAGGCGGATGAACTTCACAAGAAAATAGTCAACTTGGGATACAGGTCAGTCTCAGTATCATGTGTATACTTATATATGCATGCTGCACGCCGGTATTTGTTGCTTTAGAAAGATTCACCTATAATCTTGCAGGGTAATAACAGTTCAAGGCCAGGAAGTTCTTGCAAAGAAATACAAAATAAGACTAAGGTGGGTTCGTCGGTTCATATACATGATTCTTCTTCTATTGTCTTCTCTTAGTCTGTCTGTATTGATTTTGGACGTAACACCACAGGGGAATTGATGCACCAGAGAGCAAAATGCCATTTGGCCAAACGGCAAAGGAAGAACTAGCTAAGATTGTTCAAGACAAGTGTTTGAGAGTCTTAGTGTTTGACGAAGATCGTTATGGCCGATGTGTAGGAGATGTGTACTGCGATGGCAAGTTTGTACAGGTCAACCGAATATTCAGTTAAACCTTTTATATACATGCTAATAATGCCAACACAGCACCATATATAGATAAAATGTCTGTCATATTTATTTTACAGGAGAGGCTGCTTAAGAAAGGGCTGGCATGGCACTACGAAGCCTACGACCAACGTCCAGAACTAGAAAAGGTACTGCTACTACTACTACTTGTGTAATATATAAGTAAATGGGTAAGATATATGTATTTCCTTGGTTGTCATTATATTTGCTGTATGTAACCTAACATACGTAGTTTCGTGACAACGTATTAGTGGGAAAAAGAAGCAAGAGCAAAGCGTGTGGGGTTATGGTCGGCATCTAACCCTGAGATGCCATGGCAATGGAGAAAAGAAAAGCGTGAGCGTGAAGCTCGTTCGAGATAGGATAGGAATGGCCAAGCTCAGCCCAGCCCAGCCACAATATAAATGAAGACGTTACGCTACCTTCTACTGTTGATGAATTAATATTTCATACAAAAGTCTGTAATTCAATTATTGTTGTTTGTATTGATTGGTGGATGAACGGAAGAGGAAAAAAGATAATAATACATCTGACCATGAAGTTCAAGTTACTTTCTTCCAAAGCAACGGTCGTAGTGATCAATGAAAACTCGTCACCATGCTCTAATTCCACTAACCATTCATGAAATCAATTAAGGATTTGTAAATCCAGAAGTCTCTTACGTTATTTACGTTTAGCAGTCAATAATTGAACTTCCATTACCACAAACAATATAAAGGGGTCTTAGAAAATACAAAAACTTTCGTCTTCTATGGGCATCCATCCATAATGGAAAGGATTATTTTGAAAAGAATGCTTATCCTTGAAACAAAAAAAAAAACAAAAGAAAATAAAAGAGATGGGGATGTGAGATGTGATTGTGAACGACGACGAGGCGGATTGATTAGTTTCTTCTACACGTCAGGGCAAGAAGCGACTTCTGGGAATCCCGGCGATTTTAAATTTTTACGCATAATTAATATTTATCATTCATTTAGTGTTAATTAAGATTCAGGCCCCATTTCAATTTTAATATCGGATTCAGGTCCCTGTCGGTTTGAGTTTTAAGGACCCGATTTCTGCAGTACCACTTCATTGTTCTGCAGTACCACTTCATTATTATGTATACCACTTTATTGTTCTTCAGTACCATTTTATTGTTCTGCAGTACCACTTAATTGTTACTGCAGAACAATGACGTGGTAATGCAGAACAATTAAGTGGTACTGAAGAACAGTGAAATAGTAGTGCAGAACAATGAGGTGATACAAAACAATGAATTGGTAATGCAGAAATCAAATCCTTAAAACTAAAAATTTTCTAACATGCGCCTGAACCTAAATAAAATTTAGGTTGGACCCTGACACAAATTGCCCATTCATTTTATTGCCAGCTGATCAAATGGTGATTTGACTATTATTCTATGTATGGTTTTTATCGTGACTTTCCTTAAATAATTGCTAGTTGTTTGATAGTAAAGAAATAGGACAAGTTTGAACTCACATTACCCCCATTTACGTCTATATTCATTAATTTTATAATCAAAAAATGTTCGCGGGTCCCACAGTAATCTCACAACCTGGCAACGCAATGAACTAAAATTACTACAACTATCCTCCAACCAACTCACCCCCTCAAAAAGTCGAAAGAGAAAATATTCTGTTAAAGCGATGGCAAAACCGTCAATAAAAACATCCAATCATCAAAAAGTCGTGTTGTGTTTACGAGCCGAAGAATAAAGGAGGACAACCTCCAAATTCATCTCCCCGCAAACACGAAAATGGCTTCGGTGAACGATGCCGCCGGAGTTGAGACACCGCTATTACCCATGTCAGGGCCGGAGAGACGAGCCTCGGTCCCTGGGGCCGTTTTCAATGTCTCCACGAGCATTATTGGAGCTGGGATCATGTCGATTCCGGCGACACTCAAGGTCCTAGGGGTGGTTCCAGCCTTTTTTATGATTGTTTTGATCGCAGTAGTCGTGGACATATCCGTTGAGTTCATGTTGAGGTTTACGTACTCTGGCCAGTCCACGACTTACGCTGGGTTGATGAGGGAGTCTTTTGGATCCGTTGGTTCCATTGCTGTGCAGATTTGTGTGATGATAACAAATCTTGGCTGTCTCATCATGTATTTGATCATTATAGGTGAGCTGAGCGAGCCCATCTTTTCTTATTTTAGCTAGCCTTGAAGACATGGATGTGTATTTTGTGCCAGCAGCTCTATGGAAAGCAGAGTCTTTTGTTTCCGAATCAATATAAGCGACTGCCTGTCATAACAAGTTTAGCTTCTTTGTTCTGAAAATTTTATTTTGAGTGGATAACGTAAGTTCGTTGTTTGATTGATTACAGGGGATGTGCTCTCTGGGAAAGGGCCGCAGCATTTAGGGGTTTTGCAAGAATGGTTTGGAGTTCATTGGTGGAATTTACGTCAAGTAGCTCTTATCTTCATTGTTGTCTTTGTCATGCTTCCCCTAGTCTTGTTTCGTCGTGTGGGTATGTTCGAATATTTTCTCATCACTCATTTGTTTGTGTATTCATCAAAGTAGCATTTTTGCTTAGCGGATTTTCTATCCTCTGAGGCATATGTGTTAACGAGTTACGTTCTATCTTCTCATTCTCTGTAAGGAAACTTTTTCTTATTTAATCTTAATTTCATCTTCCTCATATTACAGAATCATTGTGGCTCAGCTCTGCAGTATCAGTATTTCTAGCAATTTTATTCGTTGGAATATGCTCCGCCATGGCCATTAGTGCACTAGTCAAAGGAGAAACACAGACTCCAAGGATACTACCAGAGTTAGATGGTGGAGCTTCCTTCTTCAACCTTTTCACAGCTATCCCAGTGATTGTAACTGCTTTCACATTCCATTTCAACGGTTGGTATTTCTTTTTTGTTACATCGACCAAGATAATTAGGCAGCGAGCATATGCTGCTTTCTACTGTTGGCTAATAATCGAGTTTCACATTGTATTAGTTCATGCAATTGGAATCGAGATGGGAAAAGCAGACGATATGATCAAAGCTGTAAGGATCTCACTTGTACTATGTGCAGCCATCTACTTTGCAATTGGAATCTTTGGGTATCTTCTGTTCGGAGAGTCAACGATGGATGACATACTTGTGAACTTTGATCAGAGCACGGGCTCGAACATGAGCGCATTTCTCAACGATATAGTTCGTTTGAGCTATGCACTGCACTTGGTGCTTGTTTTCCCGCTCTTGAACTTCTCTTTGAGGAGTAACATCGACGAGTTTCTTTTCTCGAATAAGCCTCATTTAGCCACAGACAACAAGAGATTCGTGCTACTGACGCTGGCTTTGTTGGCCTTGGCTTACGTTATGGCTATAGCAATTCCTAGTATTTGGTACTTGTTCCAGTTTATGGGGTCCACTTCTGCTGTTTGTCTTGCTTTTATTTTTCCTGGAGCAGTCGCATTAAGGTATGTGTGTTCCTCCTTTTGTTTTTTGTTGCCTGATGTTGGATATTTATTACAGTCTCTGCTGCGATCTCTTCTCTTATGGTGTTTTGTTTGAAAATATATGGATTTGGTTTTGGGCAGGGACATACATTGTATTTCAACATCAAGGGACAAGGTCATAGCATCTGTGATGATATCGCTAGCAGTAATTACAAGCACCATAGCTATATCAACCAATATATATAAGCTGGTTCAAAATTGATATTTTGTATTTCGATTGTGTTGACAAGAACGTGAGCCAGTCCTTTGTACTACATTAGTATAGAATTGCAAACAAAACTTTCTTATTTGCTGGTGCAAAAGACATTACCTGCTGTCTATTATGTTATGTTTATAATGTTCACAATCTCAGTACGCTGAAGCCTTTATCTATTGAAAGAAATAAAACAGATTAGCAGTGGTTATATTGAATGATTCATCACGTCATCATGTTAACTGCTGCTGAGGGATGATTCGTTTGTTTGTATACATACATATAACAATTACTGTCCGCTATTTTCTGTTTATGCGTTTTCTTTCACGATCTGTAGCGTAACCTACATACCTGGTACTGTACTACAGTATATTATATTAACTAACTTATATGCTTCTTTTTTCTGCATATATTTGACGCAAGTGGACAGACTGGGACCTTGTTGACTGTTGTGGTCCCCCGCCAAAAGCGATGGTTCGTTAATATGAGGTTCCAAATATGACATTCTCTTTTGTGGTAAGAAAAAATAAAATGAAATAAGCAACATATACCATAGCGAGATGCTATCTAGGTCTAGCTATACATTACCTACCTAATATTCTTCAATTATACCCATAATATTCTCTTTTATACTCTGTCATGGATATAAATATTTATATATTCGTCCAGTTGACGGGCGGCAAATTTAAGGTTCTACAACAGTACGCGTTGTCTTGCCCTCTGCTGTGCTGTGGTATTCATCAGTTGTCTTTTTCGATCCTCTGAATTGCTTCTGCACCATGCATACCCTTGTTTACCATTTTCTTGTTTGTTTTAAAAGAAAAAGTAATATGATCGATGGGAATAACGATGTCATACCGCATCAGGGATCTAAACTTTGTGAATTCTGCATGAGAAAATGGATGCTTGAAAAGAAAGACATCGTTCTTGCTTTTTACTAAATGTAAGTTTTATTTTTGAACAAAGAAACTGGATCTTGAAGCTGACAGGGTTTTACTTTTACTGCATATGACATCATGCCATGCCGAATAATGTTTTCACGACGATTTAGAGTTTTAGCAGCAGTAGTTGATGCGTATTCTGTTCATAACAAAGATGAAATCACCACCTCCGAATACTTTCGATCTGCAGCTTTAAGGTATCCAAGTCCCTCCGAATTATGTGGATACGTACATGTGTTTCGGTTCTGAGACTTCCAATTTATTTTCCAGTTGGACTGGTCAGTCAGAGGATCAAATATGGGCTCGTCAGCAATTGCAATAACTCATCATCAAGGTTTTGCTCTCCGAAGGGGACAGATGGGCCATCAATGTCCTGTCCTCTGACGAATGCTACTCACAAATTCGTGAGAGTTCTTTCATACTAAAGGCTCTTACCTTCTAAAGCTACTAACAAGGGGACTCAACACCAGTCCTAGATTCATTCCATGGAGATAACGGAAAACATTTTGACTAAGAAATATGAAGTTGGTCGGTTATTAGGCAAAGGTACGTTGCCAAAATTTACTATGGTTCGAATCGTGAGACTGGACAGGGTGTGGCCATCAAGGTTATAGACAAGGCCAAGATACTAAACAAAGCGTGAAATCTCCGCCATGAGAATGGTCGAGCATCCAAACGTAGTGCAGCTTTACCAAGTAATGGCCACAAAGACTAAGATCTACTTTGTGAGCGAGTACGCTAAAGGCGACGAGCTCTTCAGCAAAGTTTCCAAAAGCAGACTAGAGGAAGACGTAGCGAGAAAGTACTTTCAACAACTGAGAAGTGCTGTAAACTTATGTCAGCAAGGGGTGTGTATCACCGCGATTTGAAACCTGAGAATCTTCCCTTGGGCGGAAGTGGGCTGCTTAAAGTTTGGCCAAAGTGCTGTATCAGAGTCCAAAAGGCAAGACGGTTTTGCTCCACACGACATGTGGGACGCCAGCTTATGTTGCTCCCGAGGTTATCAGCAGAAAAGGGTACGATGGTGGTAAAGCTGATGTTTGGTCGTGTGCGGTGATACTATTTGTTTTACTTGCGGGATATCTTCCTTTTCATGATTCGAACATGACGGAGATGGACAGAAAGATATCAAGAGCTGAATACAATTCCCCAAATGGTTTCCATATGATGTGAGATGGCTGATATCGAGGATTCTTGATCCCAACCCAAAGACCAGGATTTCTATAGATAGGGTTATGATTCACCCTTGGTTTACAAAGGGCTTGGCTGATTCTGAGAACACCACCACCCTGGAAGCATGCAAGTGTGATTGTTTCGCTATCTCGAATTTGATGAATCTGAATGCGTTTGATATAATATCGGTTATGTCGTCTGGAATGGACACCTGTCTGGGTTGTTCCTCAACAACCAATATGATGAGATACGCTTCACTTCGACAAATCTGTGCCTGGCACTGTATCCAAGTTGGAAAAGATTTCTTACTTTATGAGTTTGAAAGTGACGAAGAACAAGGATGGAGGGACGTTAGTGAGGCTGGAGAGGTCTCATGATGATCTGATGATCGACGTGAGAATCTTTGAGATTGCAACTTCATTTCGTTTGGTGGAGGTAAACAAGTGCAGTGACGATTCTTACGATTATCAGCGTCTGATGAGAAGGGATTTGAGGCCGGCCCTTAAGGACATTGTCTGGGCATGGCTAGGAAAAACAAACTAGACAGTGCATTGATTTACTTATGTATTTTTGTGTTGGTTTTGATTTATATCATCCATCTTCCTTCACGAATTGACTTGCCATTCTAACTAACTTCATGGATTATATATGAAGTCAAAATGCAGAATTTTTCTCAAAAAACGAATACAATGGCTTTTGTGTACCTGAATAGATGAACGGCCACATGCACTCAATCTTAGAAACAAAACAGAGTAGTAGACGATTATTCAAATTCACGATGTGGGGTGGGTAGATAGTAGATAGATAGATAGCTCATGTCGAGAATCAAGTACTACAATGGACATCTGATACTAGAAGATTATACAGCTTTTTCTCAAATTGATCAAGAAGCAGAAAAATATAATACATAAAGCTAGATTATTATGAAACAATTAGCAAGTAAATCAAGGACTTTTGGCGGCACCACCGCCTCCTCCTCCTCCTTTTTTCCCTCTTGGATCATGCTTTGGATTAGGGCCTGCATAATCGTAGTCTAACACAGCATTGACTCCTAGTAGTTTTCTTGGACCTATCGCAGCAGTTTTGCCCTGCAATGTTAGAAATCATACTATGTAGTCTAGTCAAATAATGTATCTTTAACATTTGCGTGTGTTGTGCTAGCACATACATATTGTGCCTTACCTCTCCAAGCAAGTAAACAGGGTTTGCTGAAATGCGCGGCGGGCCTGCATAGGGAAGGTAATGTCGTTAACTGTGTGGGTGTACATATATATATATATGTTCACCATCGCATTATTGTGTCCTGTATATATATAGTGCGTGCGTGCCCCAAACATTGCATTAATGTAGACTAAAAATTAACCTGTGTAGAGCAAGCTGCTGGTAATAATAATGAAGACAAATAGGACAGAACGCCGTATCCTAGTATTCATGTTCCTTGGCTTTAACTACTAATAGCTGGGTAAGATTATATCCTTAGTTGCTATCGGTGGCTTCTTGTTCCAAAGTCTAAGAGAGACCGATAATATAGATATGTATATATAAAAGAGCAGTAGAAGAAAGTGGATCATCTCTGGCTTCAAGGTGCAACCCACCAACTATACAATCAAATCAATGATGATGATAAATCCAATATATATATATATATATATATTTATATATATATATAAGAAAACATAAAGTCAACTGCATGCGTTACAACATCACTACAGTTCACACATAGCTACACTAAGACCAATATTTGTATTTGCCTAGATGGCTCAATGCTTTTTCATTTGGTTTGTTTTTATATATTTTCAGTCCTTCCTCTCTATTCGTAACTCAAGCTGCTCTGCTAATATCATTCCAGCAGAAAGATATGTCCAATTAGTTACTCTTTATATGTTTCATTTTCTCATTCTAGCAAGTCAGTTGCAAATTGACTTACTTTTTGGATGATATGATGCTACCAACTCCACCACCTTAAGCAAGCCCGCTTTTATGTTTATGGTCAAAAGAACTGATGAGTCTATATCGATCGAAAATGGACGTTGGCCTACCATTTCAAAGTCACCAGACCACTACTTAGATAGATGAGAGGTAGAAAAAGAAAGACAACACAATCGACCCACCCCATTAGATAAACGTGTAAGAACAAAGAAAAGATTTGAGAAAATCAACTGATGGAAATTGCACGAGAGATCTTCTGACAGATATGGTGTGTTTTTGATTCTGTATGCCGTATGCATTTAGTTCACGTCTATGTTATCCAACACAACACAAATGAAAAAGCTAGTGGAATTTCCGGGTCACAAAACGCAATTAGTAACGAAACTATTTGCTTGATCAGAGAAATTAATGACTACGTAAATTCAAATATCGGACTAGGTCTATATGATGAGATGAATAACAAAAGAAATTATTTCTTTACCAGCAGCCTGGTAGTGGATGAATCGGTATGTACATGCAGACCAAATTCCTTAACGACGAAAGCATCTCATGATGTAATGTGAGCAGCAGCTCTTCTAGCCAGCCAGACTCGTATAAATCCCTTTAAGAGTGTTTCCATCGCTCTCTAATCCCAACGTCAGCCACCAGTAGCTCTGCAATGGCACCCCTATCACACAACGCAGCATAATGCAATGGGGTTTGCCCGTCATCCCTAAATTAATAGCAAATATATTTCAACCATCATCTCAAGCAAAAGACAAATCTCTTCATATACAAAAGTGCAACTTGCATAGACATCATCATTCTTGTTCAGAAGCACAGATGTAATATTAATATGAGTATGACCCCGATCGACAGCCCAGTGCAAGGCAGTACGCGTCCCTCACTGTCTGTTGACATTCAGTCAGACATAGGAAGGGACCTTGTTTAAACTCCAACATGGCTGTCTAGTTGAATTGGAATGGATGTTTGCTTTAGCTTTCTTTCAGATATGGTAAAAAAACATTCATTATCTTCACAGAATAGAGTCCTTATTGATATTAATCGCAGGCATGAGTTTTCAACGTCATGTCTGCCCATTAAAGCGAGCACACCATTTTTATAGAAATATATAAACATTTACCAGCCCTTGAGGTTCAAGGGAATACCATTTTCGATGCACTTCAGCAGCTTCTCATCTCCATCTCGAGCAAATGCATGTATCTCATTCATTTTCCTGCATGGAAAGGATGAAAGGAAAGAAAAAGGACTCTAAATCAAAGAAATCAGGGAGGTAGCTCAGCAATTTAGAGACCACGAAAGAGGGAATGGGTTCCAATAAATCATTAACCAAGTTCAGAATCCTTACAAGTCGCAGCAGATTCATCGTCGTATATTAAGGAGCTAAAGACAGGTCCCATTGGCCCTCTGGAGCCGACAGCTGGTGTGTCGCCCCTCTCACTCTCTTTTTTCTTCTGCCAACAATGCAATGGAGGAGAATCCAAATAATCAAGTAATAATCAGCAAATGAGTTAGATGATCTAAATCTTACAGACAACAACATCAGCCCAGGTGGGATATAGTTCGGCAACAATGTTAATGTACTTCTCCATTGCTTCTTCTGGAAGGCATCGCCCTGAGCTTATTCCATGCTTGCCTGCCAAATCAGAAAAAAAGGAATTTCTCTCAGCAGATTAGCCAAGATATCTCGGATGATCTGCAAGTCATCTTAGACATACAGCACAGAAACTATACGGAAAAAAGGTTCAACTTTCTTTTACAAAATGAAGAACAGACGCGAGCTGGCTATCACCAAAGGAAGCTTTAACATACCGACAGCAGTTACTAATGACCGAAAATTTCTCACAAGACATACAATTTAGTGAAAGAAATTTCATTTCTCATGTGTAGAGTCTAAAACACGACCCACATCCTAAAAATTAAATACTAAGACACCAAACTTGCCCAAAATGCTAAACATTTCCACATGTGCTTCAATTCTTATCCACGAATGTAACATATTAGCTCCGTGATACCCCGATCATAAACTAGAAAAAGCAGAAGAAACAAAAAGAGAAAGCATTCCCTATTCCCAACTACAAGCAAGCAATACTGCACCATTTTGCACGCGCGGTGATTTTCGAGGCTGATGGCTGTGAAGCAGAGCAAGTTCCCTCAGTTACAATCTTATAGAGTCCGTAGAGCTTTAATTGCACATCGTTCGACACCTTCATGGCATTGATATCCTAAGATGTTGCTGCTACGAAGGCCGTGGCAGCAGTGAACAATTCGTCCAATTCAGTACTCTCCACACCTTCCCATTCATCCATCGCTGGCATCACTGATCGCCTAATTTTCAGCTGGTTTTTTTGTGCAAGCTAGGTAACGGTTCGGATTCCTCTTCCGAAATCCCAAGCGGTGAACACGATTGCGTTTCTTCGAGAGAGTTCGAGCGCGCGATCCGAAGATTCTCCTCGCAAAATACAAATACGACGGAGAAGAGTTTCGCAAGCATGAATGAAACTACGGTTGATTCAACGAATGCTTGCCAATCTGCCATGTTTATGGCAAATAATGCAATGATGAAGCCCGCGCAATATATAAAACTGCGCGGCCAGGAAGATGAAACCCAAAAGGCTTTATTTACTAGGGATAGGTATCGTCGAATTTGAACAAGATGAAGAAACTGAATTGAATTTACAGTCGTAGCGTGGAGAGGAGGCGGCGAGTTTCGCCAGCTGGTCGCGGGAAAAATTGCTGGGCGGTTCGCTCCGTTTATACCGTATTGGGGCCTGAAGCCCAAAGCTATTTATCCCAAAAGCCCAGTTAGAACGAACAAGCAAATACCGACGACGATGACTTCATTCTTCGTACTCGTCATCATCTTCTTGGCGGCAGGCGAAGAAGAAGAAGAAGCGCTTATGATTCCCACGTCATAAACTGGCGTAAAATCCGTTTCAAACAAGCCGAAGTACCTCTCACACGTTGGACCGGGCTTTAAATCTTCATTAAACAAGGCAAATATGTAGGTCTCGAAGGTCCTGTTAGGCATAAGCGGCGTCCCAATACGAGAAGTGACGTGTTGAATAGCATTTCTATTGTATTCTGCTGCAGTCTGAACATCGACACCAAATTGCCCTGGATCACCTTTAGAAGGCCAGCCCGTTTCCGCTATCACGATGTCAATGTCTTGTGCTGCTGATGCATCATATCCCATCAGCTGTTTGATTGCAGAATACACAGCGTCTAACTGCCCATCGAGCATGTTATAATAGGTGAGGTTGGTGTACTCGTCCAACACGCCTTCATTGGGCCTAAAGAGTTCATAATCCATTGTGTGCTCGGATCGGCTAAAGAAGGGATATGGATTGACCATGAAAGGTGAGTTGGTGTCTCTCAAGAAGCTCAGAAGTGGTTTAAGGATGTAAACGTCGTAGCCCTCCTTGAATTTTGCTTGGGAAGGCGGGCTAGAGTTGGTTAAGATGCTTAGAGAGAGTGGCGTTGAGATCTTTATCCTTTGGTCCAACGACGCATTGACAAGGGCAGTGTGGAGACTTTGCATCGCAGGGACAAGACTGGTTATAAGAACCTTGTTCGCAGTTGAGACTACTTCATTGCCCACGAGTATTCGCACAATGCTTGTCGTTGCATGATGATGATGAACGTATGGGAGGATATTGTCTTTTATCCACGTTCTAGAAAAATCTGTGTTTGTGAGGAAAGGGATTTGGTCGTTTGATATAGTGACCGTGATGCTAATTCCGGTGTTAGAAAATGCTTGTAGAATTTTTGGGTCCGCATCGAACAACCTAACGCGGTCGATGACAGTATTCTTTTGTAAGAAACTTGCTACATGGGATGGTGGAGGTAGGTTGTCACCCATTGTACCATAGTTCACACCAATACTACGTGCATCTACATCTGCAATATATAGAAGATGTAATACTACGCGTACGTACGTACACAAGAAGTAAGTGATAATCATCAAGAAAGTACATGGGATAGTAGGACGATTATGAACACACATACGCACACACCTTGAAGTACGTGGGCTAATGATGATAGTAGGTGGAACAGTATGACATTTGAAAACAAGTGAATCAGAAAGAACGTCTTCTCCATAGCTATCCTATAGATAATCTAACATTATTAGGGATTTGTCTAAGAAAGTATGCGTGTGGGAGGGTGGATGGATTGAATCTTGGCCGGGCCACGTTAAAGAAGAAGATTAGCAGCGAGTTGAGTTGAGGAGATGCTTTTCTTTGTGCTGCGGAGTTTTGCATTAGGAAGCAAGCTAAGCTAAGCTGGCTGGCAATGATCAGTGGAGTGCATATTGGGCGCAGGAATAATCTTGTCTGCTAATTTTGATGTTCTTGTTGTTTAATAATAATATATCATATGATAGCGTGTTCGTTTATTTTCTTCATCACACGGTAAGTAAAACTTGAAAGAGAATGGAATAAATGATTCATTCTTAATTGATGTAGAATGTGACCTAAAATCTATCCTCGCATAGGATTTGAAGTTTAACGTAATTGTTCTTCTGGTTAGTTCATTGCTGGCCGGCTCCATCCTCCTATTCATGTTTTTCGCCAAAAAAATGAGAAACTACATCGTTCGTGTCGTGTCCCTCCATAAACTTTCCTCCTTCTCCTGCAAAGGTTCAATCAGTAATCAGTATGGATGTACGTGTTGTTGCGTAATTACACGATTGCATCATTTCATAAGCCAGGTTGGTCTTACACAACCGTGGGTGGGCCTTTTGATCTGAAATGAGAGAGAAATTGTGAGGGCCCAAAATGAGAACTAGCCATCAATCGGGGCCCAAAGGTTAACCAACGCCTCAATTCTCCCTCTATCCCCTCCCTCGATTTGTGCGGTGCAATCCAAAAGAGAGGAGAAAGAAAGACACGCTGAATGATTCTCAATCGAATCATCGAGAGCAGAGGAATAAACCAACTCAATGTTCTTCAGCTCGTAATCGTTGAACATGGAACCCCCGTCTCGAAATGACGTGGCATTCACAATACACCTCGTCACTACCCATGATTCCCCAGAGTTCACCTACCTCAACCACGCCTTGACTCACTCCACGATCATCGGCCTCGACGCCGAATGGAAACCCAACCGCCAGCCAGCCACCTTCCCCACCGTGTCTCTCTTACAGCTGGCTTGCCGGCTCGAAGGCAACTTTTACGAGGAGCCGGCGGTGTTTTTGATCGACCTACAAGCGGTTCAGCTCCGGCCTGTGTACGAGTTGCTGAGTCAGGTGTTTGTGTCGCCGAATGTGATTAAGTTAGGCTTCAGGTTCAAGCAGGACTTGGTTTACTTGTCGCATACTTTCTGCGAGCGAGGAGGAGGGTGTTCTCCTGGTTTTGATAGAGTGAGTTGCCTTTCTTTTATACTTTGCTTAACTCGATGAACAGTTTATTTTGAGATTACCAATTCCCCTAATTACTTTGAAAACAAAATTAAATAAATACCACTTGTTTCACCGAGAAGATTTAGTTAAACTTAAATGGAGTGATCATCGTAAGCAAAACTATGGGACGTAGCATTGCTGTGACAATGTTGAGCTCCCAGCTACCTTTTCCGTAAGAAAGGTCGGTGGAATTGTTTTCATGTACGATGTATGCTTTTGGGTGGTGGAAGGTTTGATTTTACGTTGTGTTAGAGTTAGGTGCAATCATCTTACAGTTATTTTTTCTGATTTCTTTTTAAAATTAAAGGTGGAACCTTTTGTGGATATAACTGCGTTATACAACTTTCTGCAACCCAAACAATTGGGACGGCGACAACCAAAACAGTCGAACAGTTTGGCTGTGATATGCAAAGAAGTTCTTGGCATTACGCTCTCAAAGGTTCGCATTATTTATTTCTGAATAAAAGAATATGAGGTGGCATATCCAGGAAGAGTTTGAATTTGGTCAGATTCCTGAAAGGCTCTATCTAACAAGGCATTCCAATTTGTCTTTCATCATTTAGGAGCTTCAGTGCAGTGATTGGTCACAACGACCTCTCACAGAGGAGCAGAAGATATATGCAGCTGAAGATGCTCACTGCTTGGTCAAGATATTTGATGTGTTTCACTGGAAGGTTGTGAAAGAAGGTTGAATCTTTTTATTTTCCATGAATAGGTGAATGTAATACTCCACCTTATTGGAACTGTGAAAGCTTTATGGCAAATCTATCTTTTGGTGAAATGCTTGGTAATTAATGTTAACTTTACATTTATTCCAAATGTGGAAATATCGGAGCTGCAAATATGTTCCATTCTAACACAAATGCCATATGGCTTAAACTGTAGGCGTGTCCGAGCCTCATTGATCTTAACCCGATGTAGTGTATTATATGACAGAGTTCCGTTTTACTTAAATCATATTGATGAAACTTACATTTGGCTGCATTGTCTTAAATATCCAATGCAGGAAACCTCTTTAGAAATCGTCATGAAACGTCAGATTTGGGTCTGGGGTTGAAGGAAATTTTCGAGATTTCAAATGGATGTAACACGGTAACAAGAGCCAGATTTTATGGGGCTCAAAGTATAATTCCCATTACATTGCCTGAATCGCGAGATAGAAGAAAAAGTACTGATGTTCATTCCATGACATCTTTTGAAACCGCGAAACGGTTAAGTGATAGCCTCATGTGGATTGCCAAGAAACACGGAGATAAAATCTTGTTAAAAGATTCAGATAGAATGCCCAAAACCTCGAAGAAAAGAGCTAAAATGCCTTCATCTGAACCCGAGAAAAAAGAGAAGTCACAAGAAACTCTTGAAGATTGGCAAGGCCCTCCTCCATGGGATATGTCCTCTGGTGGTGATGGACTCCCTAAGTTTTTATGTGATGTGATGGTGAGTTTATCAAGTATTATCATGATTTCTATTAATAGCAGTCACATACCTAAAAGTTATGAATACGACTGGACTTCCTAGGTTGAAGGTTTGGCCAAGCATTTACGCTGTGTCGGAGTAGATGCTGCAGTCCCTCGCTCAAAAAGACCTGAACCAAGGTGCCTTTCTTAGTAGAATGCTCAAATAAATTTTTTGTGCTGAAATGTTAGAGGATGATGAAATCATGCCAACTATACTGTCGAGAACTACATAAGCTTGCGTTACTTGTGATAGTTTTATTTATTCTTCAGGGAGTTGTTAGATCAAGCACAAAAGGAGTGCAGAGTCCTTTTAACACGAGATGCCAAGCTTCTGAGACACGGATATCTTATAAAGAATCAAATCTACAGGATCAAAAGCCTTCTTAAAAATGAACAGCTCCTCGAGGTTTTTTCGCCCATAGGCATTCACGAGTTTTCTCTCATAATTGTCACGTCTGCTGGTGGCAGTAAACTCAATACTTAATATAAAAAGTGACACGATACATCTGAAAAAGTGACACATTTCAGGTCATCGAGGCATTTCAACTTACAATATCTGAGGATCAACTGATGTCAAGATGTACAAAGTGTAACGGGAGGTTCATCCAGAAACCGCTAACAACTGAAGAAGCCGTTGAAGCTTCTAAGGGTTTTCAAGTAATTCCTAACTGTTTGTTCAACAAAAACTTGGAGTTTTGGCAGTGCATGGATTGCCATCAACTTTATTGGGAGGTAAATCTGGCCTTGTGATCCCATTTTACTTCTTTGCGAGTAAAAATTTTTGTGCCTCCTCCTTTAGTTTAACGTGTCAAGAGACTGATGGGGTTATCTACTTCTGTTACCGTGCAATCTTTGAAAGTAGTGTCTCTAGTGTTGTCCTATTCTCTGTTATCGTTCAGTAATCCTTATATGTCCCAACAGGGAACACAGTATCACAATGCAGTCCAGAAGTTTATCGATGTCTGCAAGCTAAATGATCAGCCTTGCCTTGGAGCAGAAGTAAATGATGGTATTTGAGAAAAAAGACCGTGAGGTTCTCTCTCTCATTTTAAGACATTAACAGCTGATATTTGTTGAGAACTTGTTTGCTTCCTGTTGTAACTTTGTAACATTATTTCAGCGCCTTGAATTTCTTTCCATTTCTCATTAAGCAGCGATTGTCACGTGACAAGAAAAATGCTATTGCTAATGCTTAGTGAATGAAATAACCATTGTAAAAGCCAGAGATGATGAATGCCCAGATCTGCTGCTTGACAATCTGTCTATAAACGATCATCCTTTTTTTGTCTCATTAAAGGCAAATATTGCAACAGACTTCACGTACGTCGAGTTGTGAAAGTCCTTTGCTCAAGTTAATTGATCAAAGGAGGAAAACGATATCGGCATAAATGCAAGAAAATGGAACGTTTGGCATTGCTCAATTTTTTTATAGAGACGACATCAAGTTCGTAAAAAAGAAAAGAAAGAAAGATGTCGCAGTTTCAAACAATTATTGGTCACCGGGCAACGTTAGCTGCCCTTACTAGTGGGCAACGATCACGCGATATCTTCGTGCAAGACGCGAGCACAACACCCGCTGATAAACTTAACCGATCTCAAGTTTTTCCGTCACAGCCCAACCTCGTTTTTCTCAACAACAAAGTGAGCGCCACAACGTACGCGTTAGTACTCGATTCTTGCACCTGTCCCCTTCTGGGGAAACAAGTTCATGGCCACTTGCTCAAGAATGGGTTCCATCATCGAGAGTTTGTGCAGACCAAGTTGCTTCAAATGTATGGGAAGTGTGGTTGTATTGCTGAGATGGCTAGCGTGTTCGATAAAATGCCTGAGAGAAACTTATATACCTACGCTGCCATGTTGAACGTGTTGTTGGACAACGGGTCCTATGGGGACGCTTTGTTTTATCTCGAGATTTTGCTTTCAGAAATTGTGGATTTGGAGTTTTTCATCTTTCCCGTGCTATTGAAGATTTGTTGTGGTTATGGTGGGGTTGGATTAGGAAGGCAGTTGCATGGAATGGCAACAAAATGTGGAGTATCAGAACATGTTTATGTAGGAAATTCTTTGGTTGACATGTATGGAAAATGCGGAAATTGGCCCGATGCAGTGAAGGTCTTTTGGAAGATTCAGGAAAAGGACTGTGTTTCTTGGAACTATATGGTTACTGCTTATGCCGTTAATGGAATGGTGTTTAAAGCTGTGGAGTATTTGGAGGAAATGTTGAGGCGCGATGGTTTGGCACCGAATACTGTAACATGGAATGCATTGATTTGTGGGTTGGCTCAAAATGGGCTTGACGAGGAAGCTATTGAGATGCTGTACAGAATGAAAGCTGCAAGATTTGCACCTAGTGCACGAATGTTGGCAATTATTCTACCAGCTTGTGTAAGACTAAGGAAATTGAGTTTAGGAAGAGAAATATACGGATATATCACAAGACATGGGTTCATGTCAAGCTCATATATCGTCAATGGATTGATAGATCTGTACAGGAGGTGTGGCGATATGGAAAATGCTCTCAATGTATTTTCTGAATTTTCAACTAGAGATGAAGTTTCTTTCAACACGATGATTGCTGGGTATTGTGATAATGGGCAGATTGCCAAGGCAAAAGAGCTTTTTGACTCAATGGAACATCATGGGGATTTGAAGGACGTTATAACATGGAATTCTATGATCACAGGCTATGCTGACAATTTCATGTTCAAGGAGGGGTTGGGATTGCTTGTGGAGTTAATCAATGAAGCTGGAGGAGTTGCACCCAATTCTGTTACATTGGTCAGTGCAATTGGGGCCTGTACTGAAATGGGCTATCTGAGACTAGGAAAAGAAATACATTCCTATTGCATCACCGAAGGCCTCGAATCAAATGCATTTGTCGGTGCAGCATTAGTGGAGATGTACTGCAAATTTCAAGACCTGGAAGCTGCAAAAAAGGTCCTATGCAAGGTAAACGAGAGAGATGCAGTGATATGGAATACTTTTATTTCTGGTTACGCTCGTAGTAGTGACCACTTTATAAACATCCAAAGCATTCTTCAACAGATGATAGACGATGGGTTCGAGCCGAATACCTATACGTGGAACGGGATAATTGCTGGTTATGTTGAACATGATAAATACGATCTGGCTCTTTGCTTGTTCTCAGACATGCAGGCTTCAAATTTGAAGCCTGATAGTTACACGGTGGGAATAGCATTAGGTGCATGCGCACAGTTGGCTACCGCTGAGAGGGGTAAGCAGCTTCATGCACATGCCATTCGGCGTGGATTACACTGGGATGCATACATCATAGCTGCCCTAATCGATATGTACGCAAAGTGTGGGATTATGGAGTATGCCAGACGGGTTTTTTTCTACAATACAAAAACTCATAACCTGATCATCCAAAACGCCATGATCAACGCCTATGCCCTGCATGGGAGTGGGGAGGATGGAGTTGCTCTCTTTAAGAAAATGCTAGTCGACAGCATCACACCAGACAGTGTGACGTTCCTGGCAGTTCTCAGTGCGTGCGCACACACTGGAGCAGTTCACACTGGACAAGAAATATTTGATTCAATGTCTTCTTATGATGTAATACCCACGATAAAACACTACACGAGCATGGTCGATCTGTTGAGCAGGGATGGTAAGCTTGAACGAGCATATGAATTGGTCCGAAGCATGCCAGTGGATCCAGATTCAGTGACATGGGCTGCCCTTCTTGGTGGATGTGTTATCCATTGCGATGCTGTTATAGGAGAAATTGCAGCAAATAAGCTCATAGAGTTAGAACCTGACAATGCTGGAAACTATGTGATGCTAGCAAATTTATATGCTTCGACGTATAATTGGGGGGAACTTCGAAAGATTAGGCAGCACATGGTGGATGAACAGTTGCACAAAAGCCCGGGATGTAGCTGGATGGAGGAAAAGGACGATATCCATATATTCATTGCAGGAGATAGATCACACAGAAGTGCGCAAGAGATTTATAATGCATTGGATCATTTAACAGCAGAAATGAAACCAGCGACAAAATGTTTTGGTTTATTATGGGATGGGTTTGGACACAATTACGATGATAAGTGTACATAGTAGCAAGATGCTGTACACAATTACGATGATAAGTGTACATAGTAGCAAGATGCTGTGATATATCTAACGCATAAATGTAACTGAATGAACTCCCGTGTTATTATAAATTGAGTGAGTACATACAGTTGTCCTCAATAATCTTTGACTTAGAATATGAATCTGCCCTCATTGGACTTCTGTGATCATGCCTTGTACGCACGGGAGGACGTTCATACTTCCAACTTAATACCCGAGTGTCAAAAGATTACATCCAAAAATAGTAATCGGTTAATCGTCAAACATGATTCCGGCATTTGTAGCAACTGTAGAGATGCGGCCAACTCACCTATCGAACAAAACAGTGTCAACAACACATGATTCAGGCATTTGCTATAAAAAAAACCTGAATTCATTATACTTCTTTAACAATTCCATACTTCAATTGCATAGCAGCAGTTCCATTGAACAAAACTCTGATGCATGCTATTTATAAAACATCTCTGATTCATTGGTCATTTCTACGCATCAAGATTTCAATAAGCTCCATAACAGCACAACTAGTGCTCGAGTTCTCAATCACATATTTTACCCATATCGCAATTTTTCAAAGAAGATCAAAGGGTCTCTCGCTCGTATCAGATAATAAGAACAGCGAATGCTTTTCGAGTAACAGAACAACAATCGACCAATGCATCATATAATTCAAGAATATATAGACCTCCCTCGCCTCATCAAACTATTCATAATTTTCTAAGTCAAGAGACTAAACTAAATGACCAGACTTTGTATGAATCACAAAGGAGCTTCTTCTATCTTGTCATGTAGAGTCACGACCAAGCCACGAGCATCATCGAGTAGCTTCCACACATCTAAATGCCCAGCCATTGCATTACACTCCCTTAAGATCTCATCCATGCTGCTCTCAATTATCCGTTTCCTTCTCTGCAATACAGAAGCTGCAATCGCATAAAGCAGCAAGTCCTCGGTCGGTGGGGCCCGCTGTCTTATTCTGCTCCAAGAGGATTTCCCAATCCCAGTCCTAATTGCCGCTTGGTCAGCCCACATAACCTCCCAAAGACACAAGGTCTGCTCGAATGTCAGCTCTCTCCTGAAGAGCACAACCACCATTCTGTACACAAAAAAACAATCCTCAGCCTGAAGTTTCACCAAGTGCTTGTAAAGGTGAGAGTCCTTGTATTCGATGATCATAGAAACAGTGCTCAGCTGTCGTCTTATTCCAACTTCATCGAGTCTAAAATTGTGACGGGCCTTCTTCATGAAGCCCACGAAACACCAGAAAGCCTCGTGGTCCTCAGTCATGACAGCAATTATTGGAGAGAGCAAGTCACTCATTCCCTGGCAATAACCAATCTCTGGGTCATAGAGCGCGTAAGCTTCCAGAATGGCAACTAAACGAGCAGCATTGAATATTCTCCCAGGATGAAGATGATTGTAATCCTTCAATCCAACGACCTCAGCCGAACGTCGTGCTTTGCCTTCTGGTACATTAGCTTGTGTTGGGGCACACTCTATCCAATCTTCATTAGCTCGAATGGCATCTAGGCGTATGATCCGCTCCCATGTCAGGAAACCTTCAGCGCTACGGGGTTTGGACTGGGCTTCTTGTAAGGGAGATAAATTTTTCCTTGGGGACTGACCATAATTGTTTTCATATGTGCTTTCAGTTAAATTAAAGGTTTGACTTGTTCCAGGGTCATCAGAGGAATCGGAATCCGAGGACACAGATTCAGAGGATAGAGGATCAGGTAAGAATTTCGAACAATCAGTGGCATCCTTTAAGGTATAATTGACATCATCTTTGCGTGAAAAGCGTTTTTCTTCACTAGAAAGGGTTTCTCTGGAACTAACTATATCCTCAGAGCCGGGAGAATCCGTGTCCTCTGCAAGATTTCCACCTTCACCAGTTGCTTCATCATTGCCATTCAATCTAAGATGTTCTCTATTTTGTTTAACAAGTTTGCGACACCGTCTACGCAGTTTCTCGTATTCCTTCCTGCATCCATAATAACAATGCCAGAAAGATGTCAATGCAAAGCAAATTTCCAGAGCTGATATCTAATATAATGTGAACTGAAAGAGGAAGACGAAGATAACGATGGAATTCACAAAGAAACATTGTTGCAAAGCTCGGCCTAGGCGGCTGAGTAGGCACCGCCTAGGCGCTCGGCGGGCCTGACCGAGGCGAGTACCACCTAATCGGCCAGTCTAGGTGTCGGAACCGACTACTCGGGCTAGGCGGCCGGTTAGTCGGCCTAGGTGGCCAAGTTATTTTTTTTTTCTATTTTTTATGTTTTTATGAAATTTTTTTATACAAAAAATATTATTAAGGATATTATTTCTATAGATGAATAAATCAAATATATATTATACTTTGGTAATTAGTATATACAGTGTTTGAAAAGCAATCGCCTAGGCGACCGCCTACTCTAGGCGAACCATAGCTCAGGCGAGGCGTAATCAGTGAGGCGGTCGCCTCTACCGACTAGGCAATCGCTTCTCCAGTTCGCCTAGGCTCGCCTGGGCGCATGGTTCGTTGGATTGCCGTTCAGACGGCCGGAAACTGAGTTTTTTCGGGTGGAACAGCGATTTGGGAACGGTGATTGTGGCTGGATTCGTATTTCTAGGATTTCTAGAGGTTGAAGATGGCGATTTTTGTTAAAAAAAATTACTTTCTATGTGATGGGCTGGGCCTCACTAATTTTAGAAAGTCTTGACTAAATATTTAAGGCCCAAATCTTAGTATTGAATTATATATATTTGTTAAAAAAACATGATATTAACGTTTAATAACTTGATATCAACATTTAATTAAGTTAAATAATTAAATCTTATTTATGTATAACCTTTTTTCTTATAATATAATGCTGAATTTACAAATTGCTTGCAATTAACCATGATTTATATTTTAAATACATCATAAATTGTAATAATACTTTGGTTATTAGGTGCAATTAGAAATACAAGGGGACATTATTTTTAAAATTTATTTAATAATTTTAAAAATAAAGTTCGCCTAGGCACTTCGCTTTTCGCCTAGGCTCGCCTAGGCAATCTCGGCCCCAGATCGCCTCGGCTCGCTTTTCGCATTTGCAAACACTGAGTATATAAAAAAAAATAAAAAATGAGTATACCGCCTAATTTCCGCCTAGAAACCGCCTACTCCCCGCCTAAGCGCTAGGCCCCTGTCGGACGCCCGACTAGCGCCTAGCGAGTTTTGCAACATTGCAAAGAAATAGCTGGGTGGAAGATAAAATGATATGTAGAGCGAGCGATATGCATTCTCTAGAGAGTGTGAAATATACAGGAGCATAAAGAACATTAATTTGAATGTTGCGCATGTACCTCCTCTGAGTTCGAACTGCATCTCTTTCCTCTTCGAACTGGTCCAATAGCTGCAAACAGATAAAATCAAGCGAGGATTGTTTGCATATGGATTTCATCTATTATAGTGGTAACTAAAAGATACTGATAGGATGGGAACAGATTTCATTCAACAACGATTGAAGAAAAAGGACGGACACAAAGTTTCACAGTACTAACATAAATGAATTATAAGTATCAAAGCTTCAGCATACAATATCAGAATTTACATTAGAAAAAAATGAGCAATTATCCATCAACTTCATCCTTCAAGACTTTATAACATGTATACATATAGTGAAAAGACAACATAACTTACACTCCCAAAAGAAATGGCCAAACCTCTGCTTGTATACTTGGATCAACACCCTGCACAAAACCAAAAATGTGCATCATGATCATACTTTATTAATTACTTTGCAGAAGCTTTAATCTTTTGAAGTTGGAATAGTGAATAAAAAATTCTTACTCCACTGCGAACTTTCTTCAGAAACTTAACTCCATTGTCACGAAGTTTCCCATCAGGCGAGAATAAAGCCCTCCACTGCTGATGTGTGAGAATGTGCTTTCTCTTCCTTCGAGATCACGGGGATTTCAGACTACCACTGAGATAGGAGTCTATTATCAGTTAATCTGATGGTAACGAGGAGAAATTATACAGAAGAGCAAGTAATTAAATACACGCTAGTTTATATCTAAATCACAAAGAAGAACACTATGTCCATGATCAGGACAGTCCCCATTCCAAAAGATAACTGAAACCAACACCAACTCAACTGAACACCAGTTAAATTAGCACGAAAAGCAAGACCGGATAGCAGATGAGGGTGTAATGAATGTTACGAATTGATTGGAGAAAAGGGAGGCATCCCGGATCTGAAGGGAAACGCACAACTTGGAGAAAGGTAGTTCTTCATGAAGAGAGGAGACAGAGAAGGGAAAGGTGAAAGGGGTAAGGTGACTCACGATTATCAGATTGTGACGACGAAGAATGGGAATAAGAACATGACGATGCTGATGACGAGTTTGACGAGGAAGCCACAATAGATAGAACCGATCTTAATTGAATCCATGACGATGTTGAACTGGTATTAATGGATGACGATGACTCGGCTGCTGATGGTGAGTTAGGCGATGATGGTGATGATTTTGAAGACGAGGTCTGACAAAGCTTAAGTGCTCTCATCTATGACAAACTTATTCCTTTTGCCATTTGAAACATATCCCCCTTTCCTCTTTCCTTCTCAGCTCAAATAAAAAGTAAAAACTACACTACCAAATCCACATAAAGAAAAATTCAGAAATTTCCATTTTGTTTTCACGTAATTTTAGAAAATTACCTAGATGTGTAGAAGAAGAACGCCGCAGCGACAGCTAACGCTGTCACTGCTAGGGTTGCAGTGGCATCTCCTCCGAGATCACGGCCTCTGATTAGGTGGCTGACTATTGCGTCGACCGCAGACGTTGCGAGCATCGAGTTGATCGCTGTTTTGCCCTCGCGACAAGCAGTCGCTGCTCTCTCCGAGTGTGAGTACTTTTTCTTTTGTTTTGTTTTTCTCTCTTGGTTTTTGTGACGATTGGAATTCAGCTTTTTATTAGGGTTCAGACCAGAAAAACTTTAGTGTTAGGGCCCATTTTTGAATTTCACTTAAAGAAAATGACCTCTGACCAAAATATCCTTATAAAAAAGTAACGAGAAGTGGTATCCGGCGCTGTTGTTGTGTTATCAAATTGTAATATATCGTTATCGCATAACAAGCAGTATTACCCTGCATAAATGTGTTACCATATATCCAATAAGTGGTATCAACAGAATAAAATGTAGTTAACATGTTTGCTGGTAACACTTCATGCTTCTGTAGTACCACTTCATGTTTTCGCGGTAACACTTTCTTGTTTCTGGCTATTAACATACGCGATTACACATACTGGGTACCAGTTCATGCTTTCCGGATAACACTTCCTTCTTTCTGGCTAACACTTTGTTGTAATTCATTTTTTTGTAAGAGAATGCAGTTAACCCCTGCAGAATTCATGACCCGTTACTCTATAGCTAATAAGTGGTATCAGCAGAATAAAATTATTTTTGAAGCATGTGCGATTAACATGATTGCTCGGTACACTTCATGATTTTGGTAACACTTCATGCTTTTCTGGTAACACTTCCTTATTTCTGGATAACTCTTTCCTGTCATTCATGAAGTGTTACCACTTCATGATTTTCTGGTAACACTTTCTTATTCTTGGATAACACTTCCCTGTATTTCATGAAGTGTTACCACTTCATGCTTTTCTGGTATCACTTCCTCATTTTTGGGTATCACTTTCCTGTAATTCATGAAGTGTTACCCAGAATGCACAAAGTGGTACCCATCGAGTGTTTGGAAGAGTTGATGGCAAACATGTGTAATTTCCGCAACAGGAAGGGGCAAATGCGTCGTTTTGCTCAAAATAGGTCCTTAACTTTAAGACAGCTTGAAATAGGTCCCTACCCTATTTTAACGTTATTGGATCCTAAATACTAATGAAACTATGCATATTAGGCCTGAAACATAGTTCTCACTTTTGTCTTTTGTTTAGAGGTGAGAGAAGAAAATGAGGTGTTTTGATTCGAGTGACACTCCATTTATTGTACGGCTTCATTATATTGTAATGTAATCAAATCAACTCTCCTGCCCTGTGGATACTGGATACATGCATGCAACAAAAATAAATAATAATCAATAGCAACCAAATTAATTACTCTCCCAAACTCTATGCATGTGTTTGAAATATAATTATGTTATTTTTCATTTTGAGTTTTATAATTTTGATGAAATATTAATTTTGAATAAATAAAATAAAAATTATGTGTAGGGATATAATTAAAAATAAGAATTAAATATGATAATTATTTAATTAATTTACTTATAAATAGAGGAGTTAAATTATAAATATTTTAGCAAAGAAAGTTAAATACTCCCTCCGTCCCATATCTTTATGTACATTTACTGTTTGGCACGGGTTTTAAGAAACTGAATATTTTTAATAATATAGTGTGTTGGAAAGGTAAAAAGTGTATATTTTGGCACGTTTTTTTAAGAAAATTTAATATTATTATATTGATTGTTTGTGATAGTATTTTTGCTAAATAAGGAAATGTACAAAAGAGATGGGACGGCTGATTTAGTAAAATGTACAAAAACTTTTGGGGGAGGGAGTATAATACTAGGTTTTAGCAAGTCATCACGTAG
This sequence comes from Craterostigma plantagineum, assembly GCA_027422505.1. NCBI lineage: Eukaryota > Viridiplantae > Streptophyta > Magnoliopsida > Lamiales > Linderniaceae > Craterostigma > Craterostigma plantagineum. Next base: position 19,804,467 of record JAPQWV010000019.1, read on the forward strand.
CCAACCCCTCATCCACATCGGCATTCGGCGGCCCAAAGAAAGTCAGATTTTGAGCCCATTATAAATTAGGTAACGGAAGGCTCAAAAGCTAATCTTCGGGCGATCAAATACAATTATACAAACATCAGTACAAAATGACCTGAACGGATAAGCCCATTAAAACTGAAAGGATACTACAACAGTCCATGAGTCCACTACACTCAACGACAAAGCAGAAGAAACTTTACTTGAGAGGAGTTTTTTCAATAATGACATTAGACGCCCAAATAAGAGACGATTGGAGAATTAGCAAGCCAGCCAGCCATCCCATAGCCCAACATCTCTTTTCAATGAAGCCACGCCGCCACGCCCATGACGATGATGATCACAAAAGCTGAAGTATATCTTAAGTCGATCTTTATTTTAACTTGGGATTATATTATGTCTGTGACGACTCCCAAAATCTGGACAATCAGTGTGCACACGCATCTTAATATATATATATATATTTATATAATATATAATATATATATATAATCATTATTTTCATCACCTAGCTGTAGCTGCTAATGGAGTTTTGATTTGATTGAATTACTCCCTCTGAAAGATAAACATACTCAGTATGCGGTCGGTGATTTCGTATGCTATATCCATAACATATAGCATTAGTTATCACACGACATGTGATTCTCTTTTATTATGCACTCCATGCCACGCATGAGATCACCCTCCATCCCGTTTTTATAAGATACGCACAAGTTGATTGGTCGATTCGTATATATATGCACTTTTGAATTTCAAACGATTGATGACGATCAAGTGGATTGACGATGGCATCAATATATTTGATGCGGACCGAAAATTCGACCCTAGCATCAACAGTGCGCTGGAAGTTAATCGGCCCGTCGCCGTTTCGAGCCCGCCGTTTTCCCCTTCGACGATTCCCTGAAATACAACAAAAAAGACGAGCTAAAGGGCGCCGTTTCGGCGACGCCCCTCCGACGCTCAAGTCAGATATTCATTCGTCGACATTGAATATAAGATTAAAGCATATGTAAAAGAGTGCGAAACTATAAACATATGATAATGAAAGTGAGAGAGAGGGTCGATGGAAGCTTGCGCTATGAGATGATTCAGTAAATCCTTCATGAAATAGCTGTATCCATCGAGTGCTTTTATGGTCCAGTATGGTAGTGTGAAGATTGTATATTGGACAGAGACTGAGGTGAACTGTCGTAATATTGTAGAGATTTTAGTCGTACCTCTTTTAATTGTCTGGTCACCCGTATATATAGATGATATGTCTTAGGAGATAAGGCCATAAAATAACCACCCACTCTCTGCCCCACTACAAGTGTGTCATGGGATGGTTTGTTAACAACCACGTTGAGGACCTTATTGAGGAATAAGTGGTGCACTTGGTCTATAACTGCTCCTATCATAGTTTCAAGATAAAACATATAATTTTAGAATAAATCCCTTCGGTCACATGATGTCCTCGGCGTGGTGCTCGAACAAGGCTTCGTTCCTCGTGACCGCTTCTTCGGGCCTTGACCGCATCGAGAAGTTTCTCCTCGGGTGCCATTCGGGTGATCTTTTATGCCTCGGGGGTGTGGGCGCCTCAGGAGATATTTTCGTGGCGGTGTTGCCTCGGGAGTTATTTTCGCGGGGAATATTTCCCGCCCTGTTTCAGTCAGACTCGAATATTTGACTGCTAAAATACGGGGATAATAATAGTCTCCCTCACAAATAGTCCAAAAGATTGTTAGTGATTTTTGGACGTAGTATAGGTAAAATATTCGAGTATAACGTACGTCCTTCCCGAGCATCGACCTTCCTGTCAAACATATAGATATTGAAAAGGAAAAATAATCATACCAGACGATGTTCGTCATGGTACAACTCTCAAATCAGTCCTCGAGGTCGGCTTGTTGGCGTTCAAGTCGTGGGCGGTGCATTCGTATGCTTATGCTCCGAGCCACAATTGTGAGGGAGGGAGTTCGCAAGTTTTGTGCCACATTTCGTGGGCTTTTATCCCGAGCAGGTCGGGTCTTCGGTTCGTGGAGATCTATCCCGAGCAGGTCGGGTCTTCGGGCGAAATTCGTGGAGTTTTTATCCCGAGAAGGTCGGATCTTCGTGCCACATCCGTGGACTTTAATGTCCGCCACAATTGTGGGCTCAGGTGGCCCGCCGCCCGAATGCACCTTTCCCGCGGGCTTATTCAGATTCATGTGGCGTTTCGTCGAATTTGTTCGATCCCTCGGGCGTGGTTATAATAAGCATGAGCGGGATGTGTAGCATCGAGAATTTTCTGCACTCAAATAACTCGAAGGAACCCGTGAACGTGCGATTATGTCCGAACATGTCGATGTTGATATTTTCCGTCAAGCAATAAAAGGTTAATTTCCAAAGCATATATTAGAGCTCAAGACAAAATCATCGGTGCAAGGATTGTTAAAAAGTCAATGTAATTTCTATAATTCCGAAATGATGAAAGAGGCCTGATAAAATAATTTCCAAAGCCCTCAGGTTAACATCTCGAAAGTATGCAGAAACACATAACGTTTAACAAGCCATAATTTGTACTCCCGCAACTCAGCATCAAAAAATAATTCAGTATGCCTAGTCAAATATTTCCAGATTCCAAACCTGCAATCTAAAAGAATTCCTAATAATAGCCCATGTAAGTTATTCCAGCATCCCACAGATTTAGCCCAAGCAATAGCCCAGGAAGTTTCAAAACAGGTCCACACTATATATTCCGGCCCAAATTTAATCCTTAGAGAAATTACTCTACAGCTCAAGCATTTCCATAATTCGTAGAATAACCCCATACTTTCAGATTTCGTTATGGACACCCCCAATCAAAATAACATAATCTACCCATTAGCTTAAGATATTTCTAATCGACCTCGGAACACAGGAAAATTTACAACCGGGTCCAACCGCAATCGACGGCGGATCTGCCACTGGTGGCCGAGGGTCCGACCATGATGGTTCCCCCAGACCTACGGGGACCGGTTACGTGGTGGTTCGCCAGCAAAATTCGGAAATCACGACCTACGGGAAGATTGAAGTCGATTGTCCCTCTCATGCGAGCGATTCGTTCGTGATTTTGCTCCGAAAACTCTGGGCACGTGGGTGAAGCAGTTAGTCGTTGAGGATATGTATCGGGTTACCTTTAATTTCGCGAGGCGTGAGCCGATCCGCTCGATTTGTCGAGGTTGGGCAGTTAGGATTTTCTGTGGTTTCGGCCTTCGATTGCAACAGTTGTGGTAAGTGCGAGGGTACAGCAGGATGACTTCCCGACGAACCTCTCCGGTTGGTGGTGTTTGATTGAAGGCGAAACGATGGAGAGCTATGGAGACGGCGTGGTGGCTGTGAACATTGCCATCAGAATTTTATTTCATCAGTCTGAATTTGTCGGGTGTAGCTGTTAGGCATGGACAATGAACCGTGTGCGGAGGGTTTTTCGAGCCGTCGTGCAGCGTCTCAGATCAGCCATCGGGGGCGTCGGCGGGGAATTATCGCTCCAAGGATTTTGTATTGGCAAGCCTCAACAGTGGGCTATTTGTGGTTGCGCTCGTGAAGATTAGTGATGTCTGGTCGGGGTGGCGAAGCGAGCTCACGGTGATAATGACTTGAACTTACATCAGATGGTATAGAGACAGAAGCACATAAACACACACGTGTATACAGAAGCGAACTCAATTGATTTTACGGCCGAGCTTGAAACGGCTTCAGATTTTCCGATTCTCCCAAGTGCACCTTTTATTTATACGTTTCCCACAGACGGCGCCAATTGATGTGGTCCGAAAAATCGACCCTAGCATCAACAGTGCGCTGGAAGTTATCGGTCCGTCGCCGTTTTGAGCCCGCCGTTTTCGTCTTCGACGGATCCCTGAAATACCACGAAAAACGAGCTAAAGGGCGCCGTTTTGACGATGCCCCTCCGACGCTCAAGTCAGATAATTATTCGTCGGTGTTAAAGCGTAAAAGAAATAAGATAATTAAAGCAGTAAAAATGAGATATTCAGCTGCTATGAGAGGCGATTCCTTCGTATCCGCTTTTGTCATTATCACGTCTTCCAGCGAGAGAGTTGAGATGAAGAATTAGTCTGTATATTCGATGGAGTGAGCGTACCTTCGTTGTGGGGAAATGATTGTATTTATCAATATGAGAAAATAACTTCCCTGCCCACGTTTGTGGTTTCCTGGTGCATCCTTTGCCAAGTAGTTCCAAGTTCTTCTCTTCCCACGATGGTTTTATATTTCCCCATGTTCTCCCACTATGCCTTCTAGAATATCCCATATTGGTTCTTAGTTATTATCTGATGTTGGCATGTTCTCCTCAGTTCTTTCCTTCATGTGGTGCTCGAGCAAGGCATCATTCCTCGAGTAGCGCTCTTCAGGGAAATGTCGCTCGCGCCTCAGGAGGTATTTTTCACGGGAGATATTCCCGCCTATTTCGAAAACTCGAATATGCGGAGCGAAAAATCGACCCTAGCATCAATAGTGCGCTGGAAGCTATCGGCCCGTCGCCTTTTCGAGCTCGCCGTCTTCGTCTTCGACGATTCCCTGAAATACCACGAAAAAAGACGAGCTAAAGGGCGCCGTTTCGGCGACGCCCCTCCGACGCTCAAGTCAGATAATCGTTCATCGAATTTAAAGCGTAACAGAAAATGAGATAAAGCAATAATTAGATAGGATCGAGGAGACGTTCTGCTATGAGATAGTGATTTCTTGAATCCTTCGAGACGTGTTGTAAGGGTCGAGCGTATAGGCGAAGTGAGTCGTCCGAGAGAGTGAGATGCATTGTAGTAATATGGTGCAGAAGAAAATGAGTTGTTGGGATGAAAAGAACGTACCCGCTTGAGAATGAACCGTCGTGTATTTATAGCTGAGATCCTGTGGTGGTAACCTTCCATTTACTTGATCCCAAGCATGATGATAGTGGGTAAGCCATGTGGAGTTAGTGGGGGTTAGTTATGTGTAGGGGAATATTAGTGGGTTAGTGGCTAAGCGGCGTCATCGGGAGGTATTTTTCGCGGGGATATTTGCCGCCCTATCTTTGGTTAGACTCGAATATTGCACCGATAAAATACGGGGATAACAATAGTCCCCCTCATAAATAGTCCAAAAGAGTGTTAGTGATTTTTGGACGTAGTATAGGTAAAATATTCGAGTATAACATACGTCCTTCCGAGCATCAACCTTCCTACATATCATGTCAACATATAAATATTGAAAAGGATAAGTATTCATACCCGACGATGTTCCAAGCGTTGTCATCTGTACCGCTCTCAAATTCCCTTTCAAAGTCAGTTTCTCGGCGTTCAAGTCGTGAGTGGTGCATTTGTATGCCTAGGCTCCGAGCCACAATTGTGAGGAAGGAGTTACGCAAGTTTCATGCCACATTCGGGGCTTTCCCGAGCAGGTCGGATCTTTGGGCGACATTCGTGGAGATTTATCCCGAGCAGGTCGGGTCTTCGGGTGAGATTCGTGGAGCCCCGAGCAGGTTGGGTCTTCGGGCCACATTCGTGGACTTTTATGTCCGCCACAATTGTGGGCTGAGGAGGCCTGCTGCTCGGATGCACCTTCCCCACGGGCTTATTCAGATTCATGTGGCGTTCGTCGAATTTGTTCGATCCCTCGGGCGTGGTTATAATAGGCGTGAGCGGGATTGTAGTATCGAGATTTCCTGCACTCAAATAGCTCGAAGGAAACGTGAACGCGCAACTAAGTCCGAACATGTTGATGTTGATATTTTCCACGAGCAATAGAGGTTAATTTTCAAAAACATATGATTAGAGGCCGAGAGAAAATCAGTCTATGCGAATAATGTAATTTCTATAATTCCAGCAAAAAGTAATAGAATAAGCCTAATAAAATTATTTCTAGCAACCCAAATCTGATCAAATTTCTAATCATGTAATTTATTCCAGCATCAAATTGTACTTACCAAGAAAATATTTTTCAGAAGTTAAGTAAAATTCGTAGTAGCAGACGACTGAAATAGCTCCCTAGGCTTTAAAAAATTCGTAATAGCGGGCCTAGTAAAAATAGTTCTACTAGCTCAAGAAAATTCTCCACAATAGTAAGCCCGTACTTTATTCCAGCGGCCCAATAAGATTAATTCCATCAACCTAAACAAAATTCAATAATAGTGGGCCTATCGAAATCATTCCAGCGACTAATCGGCTTCCAAATAACACCACCCCAATCGTACTGAAATATCAAGTTGGTCCCTCAATTACAGATTTCATCAAATTAACTCCCTGAGCATAATTACAGACTTAGTCCATCACTGACTATATTTACCAAAGAACCCCAAAATGTTAAAAAACTTACAGACCGAGTTTTGTTTTCCGATTGGTGGTAGATCTGTTGCCGATTATCTCAAACGTGACTGTTGTCGTTGCATTGGAGGTCCAGTGATTTCGTGGTGGTGGTTTTTCGCCGAAAAAATCCGCACGTCTCGAGTTTGTGTGAATTCTCGCCTTGTACCTTCTTCGTTCAAATTAGCGCTGGCTCGGCTCCGGCGAGGATCGAGTATGTGAGGCGAGGATGGACACTGGATGCGTGAGCCACGGACGATCTTGATGTCGAGAACTCGGGGTTGATTCGTCCGATTTTCATCACATCGGCTGTTGATATAGTGTCGGCGATGCGGTTTTGTCCATTGATCTCGAGCGCTACGGCTGGTTCTAAAACTCGTGAGGAATCTCTTTGGACAGAACACTCGTCAACGTGCCCGTTAGTGAGATCGGCTTCGCCGGTTTTCGCGCCTCGGCCGATATGTACGGCTGTCAACATGGGGAATGGGCTGCTTTCTGTCAACGGTGATCGCTCGAATAAATTATGGGCATTTGAGCCTCGAAATTGGGGTGCCCGATTTGCCTTTATTTAGGTTAAAGATGATCTGCTCCTAGCGGCAAAGCCAGCTTCCGACGCTAATATCCTTGAGTTTTGTCCCGGCTATCTGAAAGTCAGCGAACTCGATGGGGTTAGTGCTAAGTGGCGTCCTTGGGAGGTATTTTTCGAGGGGATATTTGTCGCCCTATCTTCGATTAGATTCGAATATTGCACCGATAAAATACGGGGATAACAATATTGTTAAAAAAAATTAGTCTTACCCTAATCACTTACACGATGACCATAACTAAGAAAACCAAAGAATGGCATTGCAATTCAATCAGATCATAAAATATGACATTTTAGGTGTCAATCAGCTTGTGATTTCCCAAATCAATCTAGGGTTCCTTTTCTAACTTGTAATATTTAATACCGTAGTCAGTCAATCACGCCGTAGGATACAAGTAGAACCAACTTGCTGGGACGTGTGGAAAAATCAATTTAACGTGTTGCCTTGGGCAAAGCGTGTTGTTATTTGAATCTACATACGTACTACGTGGGGTGGAATAACATTCATTAAATATTTGTCGAGGATATTATCTGCTTCATATTTATTAGAATACAAGGATATTTTATCATTATTCGCTTGTGTTTAACTGGTTAGTGTCGATCTGACATGGAGATATTCATTCGTTGCCTTGAACGAAAGAAGCAACTACTACTCATTCGTTCGTTCGTCCGTGTAACTACTTGCAAAACGATTTTTATTTCTCCTTATAATTATTGTCATGTTAATTACGCATAATAGTAAAGAACAAAGGTGTGTTCTTGAACTAACGAGGTTGGTCCAAGTGGTAAGCGGCTTGGTATCGCTCAAGCAAGGTCTCGGGTTCGAATCTTTGTGTATGTAGCAACCCCCTTTGAGAGCCTTACCTATCGTTACCAGGTACGCGACGGGGCGAACCGGAACCGGTCGGGTATCCCAAAAAAAAAAGGTGCGTTCCTGACGGCCATATCGGCAAATTTAAATAATTTGGACCATGTTTCGGGGCAAGAATATATTTCGTGATATGTTCAACATATTTTATTTAGAAACATTATATGTACAACTCACGAGTAGCTATAATGTTATATAAAAAGACCAATACAGGTCAACTCCTCCAATATGGATCCAAATCAATCACCATAAATGCAAATGTAATTGAGCACAAATATTTACGTACTGGAATATAGTGCCTAATGTTGAAATTAAAGACTTTTTAAGTCAATTCAGAAATTCTAAACGACCGTAATAAATTTGATACAAGTAATATTATTACTCGTTATATATGGAATTGAAGAATAACCGCTTGTAGTTTGTGAATATAACCGCTTTTCATATGTCAGCTAGGATGACACATATGACCTGACGTCGTATACGTGTGTTATATATGTATATATAGCATTATTGTTATATCTCACGCCAAACGACAACAAACATCAGCTTCTCGGAAATTTCATGGAATTTCAGTTGGTCTCCGCGGGCTTGAGGCACGTAACCCTCCCGACGAGTTATGTACGGCCCGAACCTGAAAGACCAAAGCCTTCCGAATTTGCCTATTACTACGACAACGCTCCAGTGATTGATATTGCCTCTGGTGACAGAACAGTAATTGTCCGACAAATTGCCGATGCTTGCGAGAACTACGGATTCTTTCAGGTCAACTTTATTTAGTTACACTGTATAGACTAACAAATGCATATATACGCACACAGCCATGATCTATGCAGTATAACTAACATGATTTAATTTAGGTGATAAACCATGGGGTTTCGAGGGAGATAATGGAGAAGATGCTTCAAGTGTCTGAAGAGTATTTCAGTTTACCACTGGAAGAGAAGATGAAACTCTACTCTCATGATCCCTCGAAGACCACGAGATTAAGCACAAGTTCCAATCCTCAAAAGGAGAAAATTCACAACTGGAGGGATTATCTTAGGCTCCACTGTCACCCTTTGGACAAGTACGCTAAAGATTGGCCAATGAATCCTCAATCTTTCAAGTAAGCGATTATATTATTGATTTACGTATGTACTTTATCATTCTTTTTTTCTGTCTTTAGTAAGACAAAGTTCATGGGTCATTCCATCTAATTCGATATGTATAGTTAGTATAAACTTAATCGCCAGTCAAAGGTATTTGCAAAGCGTGTCATGTTCACACAGGTAGGGGCATTGTTACTTTACTAATCGAAATGAATGATACACTACATGACACGTTTTAATTATACGCAAAGAGAATATATATTATATATATTATGTAATTAGGGATCTGATTTTTCCAATTTATTGTACTGCTGGGTGAATGCTGGTCGGTATCGTCGTGAACAAATTGAATTCAAACTCTAGTATCGATAGAAATGTTTAAAGTTCGTCGTCAATTTGTCTACCCCATGCGTTTCCATGAAAAATTGTTAACTTCACGAGAACATAGTTTTAGGGTCCAAATATAACAGTATCTACTCTCTCTTCACCAATTAACCTAAAAAATGCAAAACACCCACCATACTATCCATGCAAGTAGGAGATTTGTGTGAATGAATATTACTCTTGCATGAAAGATATATATACATATATTTTAAGCATTCACTAGATGAAATGTGACAAAAATAAAATAAAACAATTTTGAAGGCTACAACTTTCACTTGTATTTTGACTCTTTGAGTTGGTAGTAGGTTACGTTGATAATTTTGAGTTTGCTCTTCATAAATGTGCTGATCATAGTGTCAGAACATAAATTTTTGTGGTTTTAACAAATATTAAGCTTTTCTAAGGCTTTGGTGGGTGATACCTACAATTCATTTTATAATATATTTGTGGTGCATATCATATATATATATATATATATATATATATATTAGCTAGCTTGGTAGAAATGCCAACTAAATAGCTGGTGGATGATCAACATCATTGGCATGGAATAAATGACCACGCAGTATAATATAATGTAACTTGTAACTTGGTCTTAGATTTGTTATATAATTAATTAATTATTTTAGAAGTCGATAACTTTTGCTTTGGTGGATCTGAACTACCACTTCCACCATTTCGGCTTACGATGACTCCCCCTAGCTCCCCACGTCAACTAGGTGGACCCGAACAACCATTTGAATTTCAGGAACAAAACATACACATAGTTAGGGTTTGATTTGGACTAGTCCACCCTCAAATTATTCAAGAAAACGGGCTTGACCGGAGAATTTTTTTAAGTTATGTCATTATCACTAATTGGAAGTTTGAATGGTAAGTTTTAGATTTTTGAAGTTTTATAAGGGTTTACTTGTTTGATGAATTTTATGCTTGACGAAGTGGAAAAGATAACGATGATATGTATGTAAATATATCTCAAACTGCCACTGAAAGTGTATATGGCTGCATTGTGTGTGTCTATATATAATCAGGGAGATTGTGAGCCAATATTGTGGTGAGGTGAGACAACTTGGGCTTAGATTGCAAGAAGCAATATCAGAGAGCTTGGGACTGGACAAGGACTACTTGAACAATAGTTTAGGTGAACAAGGGCAACACATGGCCATTAACTACTACCCACTTTGTCCAGAACCCGAACTTACCTATGGGCTGCCTGCCCATACCGACCCTAACACACTCACAATTCTCCTCCAAGAAACTCAAGTCTCAGGACTCCAATTACTCAAGGACGGGAAATGGCTCACCGTCAAACCACTCCCTGGAGCATTTGTCATCAATATTGGTGATCAGCTGCAGGTACGTCAAACGAAAGCTTGCTAGGTGAATGCCCACATGTGCAGATATTTGTCATCAATTTGATATATGTCTATAATATTATCATATATATTTAAATTTGTTCTCCACATGAGGCTTTGAGCAATTCCAAATACAAGAGTGCTTGGCATCGAGCATTGGTGAATGCCCACAGAGCAAGGATTTCAATAGCTTCATTTCTGTGCCCCGAAGATACTGCTGTGATCAAAGCGCCAAAGGAACTAATTACTGAAGACGATGATCATGGCATTTACAGAGACTACACGTATGCAGAGTATTACGACAAGTTCTGGAGCAGGAACCTTGACCAAGGACATTGTTTAGAACTCTTCAAGAAGTCTTCTTCTGGCTGCTTCTGATCTCTTTTCATTGAATTAATAATGTGGTTCGTGTGATCAATAATTCTCTTATCTATCTGCTATCTATACATCTTCCTTGTTCGAATTGATACTACATGTTGTACCTGTCAGGTCCGATGTATGCGTACACACCGCACTTATCTGTGTATCTTGTACTTCTTAGTTATTGAGAATAATGACCGGGATGAAGTGGTGGTGGTTTGACTCTGATCCCACCCCTGGAAATTGCTTAGCATTTTCGTTTATGAATAAAATTGTAATATACAATACATACCTCTTTAGTGTGCATTGCGCCTTATGAACAAAATTAGTTAACGGTGAGAGAAAAATTTAAGTGACTAGCAGCGTTGTTTACTGCGCAAGGTACTAAACTATTAGATGATGCGTTTAGAGAGTTGAGGCCAACCACCAATGCTAGTTGCATGCAGTTTGGGGCTTTGATTTAGAATGCGGGAGTGCCGTGCGATGTGATAGTATACATTTAAAAAGACAAAGTTGATTCTTTCTCTTAAGCAACTTCCTGATCAATATATAAGCAAGTGGATTATGTCCAAACTGGATCGCTGCATTTTGTTTGCAATGTTACAGAGAAGGGTTTCTTGATATACAACACAAACCAATGGCCGTCACATTGGACAAAACAGAGACATGCTGGCTTATGATCTGATTATTATCATTCATTCAATGGGTGTATGCGTGAGGTCTCTCATATAGATTTCCGCAATGGCAGTAAACAAGGCAGCCCCAATGGGTAAGACATCCTCGTCAAGGAAGAAATATGGGGAGTGAGGAGAGTGAATCGAACCTACTCTCTCGTTTCTGATTCCAATACCAAACATCACTCCTGGAATCACTTGCTGATAGAACGCAAAGTCCTCACCCGCCATCACTTTCTTAGCCTCTCTCACCTTCTCGGGACCCAACATGAGCTCCCCTATTTTCTTTACGTGTCGATCTAATTTATGGTCGTTTACAGTTGCTGGATATAGGGGGAACTCTTCTTCTTTCATGCTCACTTGTGCTGCGCACCTGTGTACTCTTGCCTGCCCTTCGATAACCTAAACTCCAATTATACACGCAGCATCATTGACAAATAATTTGGTGAACACAGGCGGACAACAAGGCGAACCTTATGATTCAGGTATTCCAAAATGTTGGATGATAAAAAAAAAAGTATGTGCTGAATTTGTGATTATTTATATTTTGCAGCCCACCCTAGCTAATAATAGACAATTTTTATGGTAGATCAATTCCATCTCAAACACTTACGGGTTTTTTTATTTATTATTAATCGGAAAACATTGAACAAATAGACTCAATATCACCTCTTTCACCCTCTTCTGGAGTTGAAGTAATCCTTCAGTAGTAAGACTTCTCAAAGTGCCCCCAAATTCAACATATTCCGTAATCACATTAAACGCACTCCCGCCCCGTACATAAGTAACAGAAAGCACCTGCAGTTTGAAACTTCAACTGTCATGTACAAGTTCCCTGTGCTTGTCAGTTATTAAACATCATCAGTCCACTTTTTCATCAAGTTGTAAACTATAAACAAGCCTTTGCAACATACATACTTGACTATGATGTGGATCAACTTCTCTTGAGATGAGCTGTTGTAATGCCAAGATTGCAAATGATGCTGCAATGATTGGATCGACACTGTTATGTGGACTTGCGGCATGCCCACCTTTTCCAAATATTTTGGCTTCAAAAAAGCTTACAGCTGCTAACACTGGTCCTGATGCACTCGCTATGGTCCCAGTAGATAGTTCAAAATCAACATGCATGCCAAAAATTGCTTCCGTTTCTCCAAGAGCGCCTTCTTCTATCATGTAGGATGCACCCGCACCACCTTCCTCAGCAGGTTGAAAGAGAAACCTCACCGTTCCCTTGAGATTTCCATGATTAAAACAGAGATAGACAAAGTTAGAGGATAGTGCTAATAAGTAATCAGTGGAAGACATAGGAAAGCAATGAAATAAGATCGTCTCCACATCATATGATCAAACCATAAACCCTACACTTAAGTCAACAGATCAGTAACATTTTAATAAAATTTGAGGCTTCAATCTTAAAACTAATAGATACTGAGCAAAGTACCCTCTTTGAATTTCTTTTAAGATCGGATATATTGCTTTCACAAACCGTCTGCGAGGGGCATGATTTTTAAGCCAACATCAATATGAGTGAGATTGAGCTAAATGGTGTCGTAACATGCAAATTATAAAACAAATTCGAATTATTAAGCCACGTTAGGGATGTGGATTATACCGTTAAGAAAAAAAGGAAAAATTGACATTAGGATGAACTACATCAATTCGAACACATTTGTTCCAAAGATAAAACCAACCTTAAGCTTGTCTTTCCTTTCATTTAGTAACTTAGCAGCACCCAGCAGCATAGTTGTATGAGCATCGTGTCCACATGCATGCATCACACCCTTTACTTTGCTCTTGTGCTCCCAATCCACAAGCTCCTGTTCAATACAATAACGAATAAGTCATAATCCGTCCATCGTTTTAAATTGATGACCAGCCTTCCATCCAAAAAAGATAATCTGAACTGAGAAGCATTTTTTATGACACAAGCCTACAAATTGAGTAGGAAGTTCAAATTTTCATACCAAATAAACAAAAAAGAGAGAGCTAGAAAGGGAGCTTAGGCACAATCGCAGATAAAGGTCTTTTTTTTTGTTTCGAAACAGAAAAAATCATCAGAAGTCACCTGCAAAGGGAGAGCATCCATGTCAGCGCGCAAAGCAACAAAAGGTGGAGACCCCGACCCGATTTCAGCAACCAAACCCGTCTTAGCAAAGGGGTACTTATAAGATATGCCAAGACTATCAAGTTCACTGCGGATAAGAGCACTGGTGTTGAATTCGTGGTATCTCAGTTCAGGGTTTTCATGAATTTTCCTTCTTAGCGTAACTAGCCAGTTCTTTTCTCCTATGGCTGCGGTAAGAATCTGCGTTGTGTAGTCTCGATCAGTTGTTTGGGTTTTGGTTGGGGTGTATGCCGTGAAAAGTGTAACTAATACTGCTATCGGTAAATTGGAATAAGAAACCATGATTTCTAGTGGACGGGTTCCCTTTTCTGGGTTGGGTGGCTTCAATTGAGATCCTTCGTAGATGAAGATATATAGCGACCTCATTCAATTTTGACTTCCCTCCGTCCCGGTAATATATGGACATTTGAGATTGAGTTCGGTTTTTAAGAAATATAATATTTTAATAGTATAGAGGAAGAAAAGTGTATGAGTGTGGCACGTCTTTTAAGAATATTTAATGTTATTATATTGATTGTGTGTGGTAGTTTTTTACTAAATATGGAAATGTATAAAAGATAGTGGGACGTCCGATTTGGTAAAATGTACAAAAGTTACCGGGACGGAGGGAGTATATTATATATATATATATATAAACAAGTGCCCGTTAAGAGCCACCTTATTGTGAATGAAATACAAGCACGGCCGGTTTTTTAATTTCGGTGGCCCCGTTCTTACATAATATATGGAGGCCCATTTTAATATAAATAAATAAAATTAATTATTATTACTATTTTTGGCCTAGTTTACGAATTTTTGAATATCAAATTTATGGGTTTAATAAAATAAATCTATGGGCTTTGAACAATAAAATGAGAAAAATTAATATTAATTCCTAATTTTGGCCCAGTTTATGAATTATTGGATATCAAATACTAAATTATGAGCTTAATAAAATAATTCTATGGGCTATAAACAATAAAATGAAGCCCTCACGATTTGTGTGGCCCTGTGCAACGGTCCAGGTTGCACGAGCCCAAATCCGGGCCTGAATACAAGCATACATACAACAGCTAAAAAGCAGCAGAATGAAGTTGACACAGCTTGAGCAAGAACTCCAACGAACTAGGCAACAGGTAAATTTTGGTCTTCATATAGTATATATATATGTATAAATATCAACAGGAATCTGCCTAAGTCGTGTTCTTTTTTGCTGCAGGGGATATTCATTTCAAGTTCTGGAGATCAATCTCAAGCAATTGGTGGAAATGATACTCTGCTATACCATCTTACAAGCTATTGTGGAGACTTTGGTTCTATGTGATGAAGATATGAAATTTTAACTATCCTGTTTAGGTGCTTTGGCCTTTGACGTTGAATATGCACGGTGGCTGGAGGGCATAACCGTAGGATTAACGAGCTGAGAGGTGTTGTGAATTCTCATGCAGGTGACGGTGAACTCCGCATCATTGTGGATGGCGTTGTGGCGCTTTACTCATTATGACGACATTTTTAGGATAAAAGGTGAGGCCGCAAAGGCCGACGTCTTCCATATCTTATCAGGCATGTGGAAGACACCTGCAGAATATGCTTCCTCTGGCTTGGAGGGTTTCGATCATCTCTTGTGGATTCATTATATTATATATAGACTTTTGTATATATAAAATTCTTCGCACTAGATGCTTTCAAGCTGTCACTGGGGATACCGAGTAGGGGTGGTTCGGTACTGTATACCATACCAAAACGTGATACCGTATACCGTACCGAAATTTTGGTATCCAAAAAAATCGTATCAATACCATACCAAAATTTCGGTGTACCTTAAATTTCGATACGGTATTGTACCGAAATTTCGGTATGGTATCGGTATCATACCTTCTATACCATTCATACGGAGGGTTTTTTACGATGCATGTCTCATGACTCGTTAATCCGTTGTTTTGGAATTTTTAATCAATTCAAACTCCTTAGGCCCCAATAAGATAGATTATTAATACAAAATTTTCAAAATAAAAAAATTTTTAATCTTAAATAATTTACATATTTTAGCTAGTCTCCTTAGTAAGACAAAGAACTTTACATAACCACAAAATACAACTTTATATGCAGATTAATTAGAACGAAGTGGCTATTTAAAAAATTAGTGAAGATTAACAAAAAGTAATTGCAATGCATCTTCACGCTTTCAAAAATCATGAAAAAAACATTAAAAAAATTAAACGTTACTTGAGTTACATAAGTAAAATATGGTGGGCCTAATATTAGAAAGTTGTGTAGAAGTTAATAATTTATGGGCTAAATGAAGATCCTTAATTTTTCATTTTATATATTTTTTTAAATAATATAATATATATAGGTGTGCATATATATATATATATATAATATTAAAAATTTTAGAATTTTGGTATGCGGTATAATCGGTATACCTAATTTTAAAAACTTTCATACCATTACCCTATCGGTACGGTATCATACCTTACCAAAAACTTCGGTATACCAAAATTTTCGATATTTTCGATACGATTCGATACGATAAGGACGGTATTTCGGTATTTCAATATTTTTCCCCAGCCCTAATACCGAGCGGTTGAAAAAGAAATTATACTCCCTCTGTCCCAACCGTTTTGGACATTTGGGAGTTAGACACGAGAATTAAGAAATCGAATACTTTAATAATATGTAAAATTAAAAGGTAAAAAAGTATATCTTTTGACACGTCATTTAAGAATATATATTATATTGCTTGTGATAGTTTTTTTGCTAAATAAGAAAATGTCCAAAAGATGTAGAACGCCCGATTTAGTAAAATGTATAAAATGATTTGGGAAGGAGGGAGTATTATATTATCAGATTATTAGTTTTAATTTTACTGTGTTGGATCAAATAAAGAAAAAAAAAGACACGAACGGCTCTTCGAAGCCTTCAGCCCAAACTAAAGAAGGGAAATCAGCAACGGAAATCAGTCCCAAAAGTCAAAAGTGGTTAGTAGTAATTCCTCTCTCGAACTCAGTCGTTTTTCTCTTGTATCATTTTCCCCAAGTCTTCCTATCGGGCAAAAGAATTGATTATTATCAAAAAAACTGCCAGTATTGGAAACCCTCTTTAAATTAAGAGGTAATAATTGAATTTTAGCTCAAGCCTGTGTATGTAGCTCCAGTATCATCCTCTATGGGTTTTGGTACCTGCTGTCTGATTTTTATGCGATCAAGTAATGCTTTCAAATGAAGCAAACGTGAAGTTGATTAAAATAGCTTTTTTTTTCTTTTTTTTTTTCTATTTGAGATGAAAACGGATGCTGGATGAGATCTAGTGGTGGATTTTATTCTTTTTCTTATTCTTACTGTCTGTAGGTATACTAATGTCCTAGCTTAGTATTGCTTGAAGATGCGAGAGGATGATAGTTTACTAGTGTTTCCTAGGCGGGAGGGTACTCACTCTTGATGATCGAGATGTAGTTATCGTCGGATAATGCCACCTTAACTTTAATATCATAGAACTGAGGTGTTATTGTACAAGCCTTTGTGGCAGTGAGCTAATCCAATGCCGGTTTATAATTCGCTTCTTGAAACAATTAAAGCATATGGGTACCTTATATGTTTAGTATACAGGGCAAATATACCATCATATATTAGTGCCTGAGTACAAGGTCTGCACTTCTGATTACACAGGCTGTTTTGTAAGTTGCAAATATCAATAAATACAGTAGGCAACATGCTTGGAAATTGGAGACGGAGCAGCAAAGTCACATAAAAGCTGTTTCCGCTGACATTGTTTGTGCTGTGTCAAACATTATGCAGACAGCTAATAGAATTATCATTGGGAGCTTTCAGTGAATCCAGATCACACCTTAATTGTTGTATTTATTTCTACCATATGCAGAATAGTTCCCGCAGTCCCAAGTTATATTGGGGCACTGGGTTCTGAATTGTTCTTAGCTTCAAAAATAGTGTGGCATGTTGTTAGTCCCAGTTGAATCATCAGTATAGGGGATTGTGGAGCATGCAGAAATGGCAGATGCCAGTCCTATGACTGATACTTCAACAGATGCAGATACAGAAGAGAAGAATTCAAGGGTAATGACGGTAGATTATCTATAGGAAACCACGTCAGAATTCGTTTCGCTTGTTGATTATAACAGACCTATTGAATTATTGCCCATAGCTAATCTAGTTGATCATGCTCATGGCTAGTTCTTATATCAGTAAAATGCCATCTATTTTCTTGTGCAGTTCCAAAACAGTCAATTGCAGATAGGGTCTGATGGAAGTGACAAATCTAGAGATCAAAAGGTTTTTTGAACTTTTTTGAATGTTGGGTCTTTTTTCCACCCTAAGCTATTGAAAGACGTCTAAAGTTTTACTGACTCCTGCAGACTCTCCGTAGGCTTGCTCAAAATCGTGAAGCTGCACGGAAAAGCCGCTTGAGGAAGAAGGTAAGTCTGTGGTGTGGGGCAGGAGCTTGGTCCATCATTCTTGTTATTATTTCTTTTCTTATTGTTTGCTAAGATTCCATTTTTATGCTGATGAAGGTACTTGGTGTTACTTTATCTTGTATATCTTTATATGTATGTAATATATATATATATATATATATATATATATATAAACAGTGCCCGTTAAGAGCCACCTTTCTGTGAATGAAATACAGGCATACGTACAACAGCTAGAAAGCAGCAGAATGAAGTTGACACAGCTTGAGCAAGAACTCCAACGAGCTAGGCAGCAGGTTAATTTTGGTCTTCATATAATATATATATATATATATATATATATATATATATATATATAAAAGTATCAACAGGAATCTGCCTAATTCGTGTTCTTTTTTGCTGCAGGGGATATTCATTTCAAGTTCTGGAGATCAATCTCAAGCAATTGGTGGAAATGGTACTCTGCTAAATCATCTTATAAGCTATTTGTGGAGACTTTGGTTCTATGCGATGAAGATATGAACTTTTAACTATCCTGTTTAGGTGCGTTGGCCTTTGACGTTGAATATGCACGGTGGCTGGAGGAGCATAACCGTAGGATTAACGAGCTGAGAGGTGCTGTGAATTCTCATGCAGGTGACGGTGAACTCCGCATCATTGTGGATGGCGTTGTGGCGCATTATGACGACATTTTTAGGATAAAAGGTGAGGCTGCAAAGGCCGACGTCTTCCATATCTTATCAGGCATGTGGAAGACACCTGCAGAAAGATGCTTCCTCTGGCTTGGAGGGTTTAGATCATCTGAACTTCTCAAGGTAAAGTGGCACGGAGTCATCTGCATGCGTTGTTATACCAATTTGTCACCCTTGTGAAAAAAAGAAAACAAAAAGAAGACCATTGATTGGTTCCTGCAGCTTCTTGTGAATCAGTTAGAGCCTTTGACAGAGCAGCAGTTACTGGCCATCAACAACTTGCAGCAGTCATCTCAACAGGCTGAGGATGCTCTGTCACAAGGAATGGAAGCATTGCAGCAGTCACTGGCTGAGACTTTGGCCGGCTCCGTTGCAGCATCAGGTTCGTCTGGAAACGTAGCCAACTACATGGGCCAAATGGCAGTGGCCATGGGCAAGTTGGGAACCCTCGAAGGATTCATTCGCCAGGTTGTCTTCTATCTGTCTATCTGTCTCTCTATCTGTCTATCTGTCAAGGATTCATTCTATAACACGTCAATCTTTTATGGACTGGTTTTCAGGCTGATAATTTGCGGCAGCAGACTCTACAGCAGATGCATCGTATCTTGACTACCCGCCAATCTGCCCGTGCTCTTCTAGCCATCAGCGACTACTTCTCTCGACTTCGAGCCCTTAGCTCTCTTTGGCTCGCTCGACCCAGAGAGTGACACCTTTCTGCCTCTAGGTCGTAGTTTATCTTTACATATATTTGATTATGACATATCCTGAGTTTATCGTTAGGCAGTCGTGAGACATTACATTTGAAGGGTGTATGATGCAAAATCATGCTGCCTGAGACTGGTTTTATAATTTACCGTGTTGTATCACTTTCTTCTGTTTTTGAGTTGTTCATTTAGAAACTGTTCACAGAGTTTTCTGTTAGGTTCAATTATTTTTGTCAACGAACATTAATTCAAACCTTACAGATCAAACTAAACAAACGAGTGGAACCGAATTTTTCCCCCATGAAAATCTCGCAGCACACCTTGAACTCAACACAGGACATGGTGATCCTGCTCTTTCTGAAACCCGCTAATCGATTTGAAGTAAAAAGCAGAGCTAGTAAACGAAATTTATTTTTATCAAAGTTTTTTATTGGCAAGCTTCCATGTCCGCTTCTTGCCAGAACAACCAGTAAAATAGAGACTAAAACTAGTGTTCCAAGAGTCTGATTTTCTCGAGGCAGTTTTCCATTAGCTTTTGCGTGTCAGCTGTGAGCTGGTCACCGACCTTATGCTTGTACTGTTCAAACTTCAACTCATCACACATCAAAGCAGCATTTTTGCAAGCCTTAATACTTCCTGAAAGAGCTTACATTATTAAAAGCAACCAATGATAGTAGAGTAGACGAAAATGGAGAATCTTTTGGTTGCACCAGAAGTTCCAGAACAATAGTTTGGTAACTAAATAATCGCATAAGAATGCTATTGTGTCAGATGACAATATACATCCACTAATAGACTTACCACTAAGGTCAAGAAGATTGAACACCACCGGACAGTTTCCAATGGTCTTCACCATTGTAATAGCAGCCCAGATTTGTTGATAATCCTCCCTTGAAGTCCTGAAAATGCAGCTTTTGGTAATTGGATTTACATACTTCACTGCAGTAAATTAAATGAATCTTGTTAGATACCATGAAGTGTTTAGAGTATCTGCAAGATTATCGGACAAAATTGGGAAAATGACAATGCCAATCTCCAAGGTAAAAGATCAAACTCACAGCTGAAACATAGCGAGGAAGGTAAAAAATTACTCAACTTGGAACGAATTCATGGACAAGGCCAAGCCACATTCCCCGAAATTCGAAAGAATGCTGTCCTTCACCGTTTTTGCTATATGAATTGGGTAATTACAATGGGTTCATCAATTTCCACGTCTTTGTTAGGATCTAGAAACACCTCCATCACCAGATATCTATTCTTAAATCCAACCATAGCGAATCAACCTTCAAGCAAAAGACCAATTGTTAATTTGACCAAAGTGAAAAGACTCTTCAGCCAAAAAACAAATAATATTTTACAGCCACAAAAATTTTAAAACATATCGCGACTCCTCACGAACCCTAAGCTGCTAATATCAAACAAGCTCGTCCTGTCGTCACTCGTCATACAGCACTAAACAAGTATTCATAATCGGATTTCATCAGAAGAATCAAAGCACACAAACAAATATACTAGCAAACGCTTCACACGTTACTATCTTACAAAGCAAAATAATGGTAGAATGTTGCACAAGCACTACAGAATAAAATACCTCAAAATCGTTGGATGTTGTGCTTTGGCAACTGAAGAACGCGCAAATCGTAATATTTGTTTTTACTGAGTTGTCCTAGCAATTTAAAGTAACGCGCTACTGGCCCAGTGGTTACTATATAGTATATACCATAACGTCCTGATTCAAGGCCCAATAACGTCCAAGTGGTTTGATTAGTTTGGTGGTTTGGTTTGGCTAATCGAATTAATGATTAGCTTAGCTAGCACAACTCCACTCCACCTATATTAATTATATAATACAGATAATTTATGAGGTGGCTCGGCATTATGTTGTTCTGTTGCCAGTCCACGCAACGCAACGTTTATCTCCCTACAAGAATTCTGAATCTCAAGTGAGTCTCTCTCTCGCTCTTTCTCATTGTGAGCCCTTATTTCGGTTAACGAACGTCATTTACTTTGCTGGATTCGTCGGCATGAATCATCTTAGAGGCTTCTGCCTGTTCAATTGGGCTGCGAAACTCGATGATAAGATTCAGATACAAACGAGCTCTCTTAAATATATCCTTGTCTGCTCAATTAGCTTTTTATCAATATTTTTTTGCCTCCTGTGTTTCATTTAATTTGGCATGCAATTTTTATAGATCTGACAATTTGTAAGCTTATGCTATTGCTAATCTTCACCTTTTACAAGTTCGTCCTCCCTTCCTTTTTCAGTTGACATTTATGGTTTGATTACTCTTTCTTATCTCGTAGGTGTGACTGTGAGTGCCACGGATAAGCACTTAACCACCACATCTGTGACTGTGAGTTTGGTCTTGAAGTAACTACGGACCATATGAGAAAATGTTGTATATATCAGAATTTGCCTAATTCAGTTGTTATTGGGTAATTATATCAAGTATCTTTTTGTCTTTTGGAAAGAGCTGAATGCTTGTTCTAGCTACTAGGAAATGGATTTGCATGGTTATACTCATGGTGAACATGGAAGGTTCGAGCAAATCCTCAATCAGTTCCTCTTAAAAAGCTTGCATATCATATTGGATTCTAGGGTTCCAGCCAGTAGGCCGTCTACTTGCGGTGGTGATATTAAAAAGAGCGACAAATGGTTTAATTTAGCATTAGGTGATCGTCCTACAGCCATGGATAGCTTGAGTTTCTGGGGCAGAACTTTGTTGGAATCGACGGTGATTGATATCATACTCGTTCAAGAGTCACAAGACTACTCTTCAGATCATGCTACCACTGGATTGTTTAGTGAGACAGTTCTGGAGAGGTGGATTGTTCAGTATGAGAATCAGAGATCTGTGACTCCCAAGTTTGTGATGCATCTTATAAGAAGACGTACAAAAAATCAATCATACTCATAAGATCGGTTCATTCAATGCTGAGACTCCTTCCGGCGTTCAAAGCATTCCGTAAGCTGCGTTCGATGAAGCAGAGTTGTGATTTGATATTAACTACAAGATATGTTCTTTTAACACCCCATTTTCTAGAACAGAGGAAGAATCAATGAAGAAATATAGTTTCGAGCCGGTTGAGGCACAACAAGGATGCCTCTCCGTGTCCGTGAGTTATCGCGAAGATTTGTCAGAATTTAATCTGGATTCTTTTGTTTCTTGTCCCCCGGAAATCATAAGTGATTATGTAGGCAGCCCACTTACTGATCCCATGAGGTCATTTCCTTCAAGCTCGTCTGATAAGGGTTCTTCTCCCTCTTCTTTCCTGGACAAAAGAGTGGCTTCACCATTTCAACGACCACACAGCTGGACAAGTGGCCTCCATTGGGAGCTATCCCCACAACAAAACCTGCTGTTTATGGATCACCACCTTTATACAAGTCACCATATGAATACTCACCTTCACCTACCAATACAT
The DNA here is from genome assembly GCA_027422505.1 of Craterostigma plantagineum. Lineage (NCBI taxonomy): Eukaryota > Viridiplantae > Streptophyta > Magnoliopsida > Lamiales > Linderniaceae > Craterostigma > Craterostigma plantagineum. Next base: position 19,827,457 of record JAPQWV010000019.1, read on the forward strand.
CTGTTCACAGGAAACACATTCGAAGTTCACCCCCCGCTCATCACAACGCTTCAGCTGAAGACTTACTTTCCCCTCCATTTTCTTCTTCTCCTTCGCCCTCTCCTCCCACATATTTGTCGTCCTACGTACAAAGTCATCTGCGTCCAGAAACTGCTCCCATGAGCATTCCACATACAATGATGGGTCGAAGCCCAAGACACCTTTCTCTGAATTTTTCTGATCCAAATGGACATTCTCTTCCACCTCTATCTCCTAGGAACACTAAATATGGACTTTCATTGCATGAATCCTCATCTGGTTCTAGGTCACTGAGGAGACTAGACTCTCTCAAGTCCGGAGAATTAAGCTCCGCTCCAATTAATGTCAGACAGAAGGTAGGTTTATTTCTTTTATCATTGGCGTTTATGTTTACCGTTAATTTTAGTATATATAATATATATTTGTCCCTTGTATAGGTGCCTCAAGAAGCAAAAGAGGAATCTGGCCGATTCTCAAGTTTGTTGTCGTCCAGTAGCTCACCACGTGCTGGATTCTCCAGAAGCTCCAGCAGGTTGTCTTTTTCAGGATGATTTTGGCGATTCTGATTTTTCCTGTCCTTTTATTGTGGACGACGTTGATCCCCCTGAGAGCCAAAGAGGGTAATTCTAATTACTTGGTTCGGTTTTAATGGAATATATGGAACATATTCTTCTTATTAACAGTAACTTTTAGTGGTTGTCTTGGAAATTATCCACTTGGCATGACGTGATTTCATGCTAATGTTGTAGTTATGGATATCTGATTTCTGGTTCTGGATGCACAGGGCTAACATTGATGTAAGAAACACATCAGAAGTTTCTTTGTCCTCTTCGTCACAATTAGGAGCTAGAAGATCGTCTCAAGATTCAGCTGTGGGTGCCATAGTACACATGCTAAGAACGGCCCCCTCCTCTTCGTCAGGATCATCATTGCTATGGTTATGATAACACAATAGAATCCGGAGGAGCTACTGCTACTTCTGCATTCTTAAAGCCATATAGGAGAGCATCGGAAGCATTCGAAGAACTAAAAATTTACCAGGACATGAAAGACGTGCTACTTTCGAAGAGTAGTATATATTACCAGCAGCTCCCATTTCTCAAAAGAATGGAGAATTAGTGGACAACTGACTAGAGAGACCACACCTGTGTTATTATTTATTCTCTTGGATTTGATCATGTCGTGGTTTCTTTTCGAGTATATTTACTATTTGGAATGGGAATTAACCTCTATATCACCTATCAAACATATAACAGTACCGGTTGGTTTGGTTTCGTCCAATGGAGAGTTACCTCGCCACTTGTCATCCAGTTTGCTTATCATTTCTTAGAAAAAGGAATTTGTGTTAACCATCAATTTGTCTTCCAAGTCTTGGAGAATTAGGCTATGATGATGAAGCTCTTGAAGAATGTTCTGGAAGCAACGTTTTTGAGATTTTTGATCGTGATAATAATCATATTTTTGTCTTGGTATTTCTTAGTGACTGTGAGATGAGTAATGATATTCTTGGTCCTTGGGGAGTTTCATTGTTACTTATTTGACCTTATTTAATGTTGTTTTTATTTGTAAAAATATAAGTGATAGGGT